>JARQOD010000006.1:368178406-368260747 GCA_033576555.1 Oophaga sylvatica
AGTATTATCCAAAAAAAACGAGGCAGCACACCAATATGAAGAAATAGAAAACTGTTTAATTTGCCCATAATGGCGACGTTTCGGCCCAATGAGGACCTTTCTCAAGGCAAAAAAAGTCCTCATATGGACCCAAACTAAGGGCCATTAAACAATTTTGTTTTTTTTTTTTCAGACGGGTGTGCCGTCTATCTACTATCTATCTATCTATCTATCTATCTATCTATCTATCTATCTATCTATCTACCTATCTATTTATTAATTAATATATGTAATTCCCAAAATAGAACACACAATAAATAAAAAAACGAAATACATAACACATGACTGATGTGTGTATAATTATGATTACCTCAAACATAGTGCACATATGTTTTTAATACACTAAATACACATAATACTAATTCTGCACATGATCCAAAGAATAAGTTTCACACAAATAGTTTATATTTGATAGAATATATATATATAATTAAATAATACATATAGCACAGATGCTTACAAGAATAACAATATGACATATAGCATATACACAGGCTACATGTGAATTACAGATTTAATTCCTAATTCACAGAACACAATAAGCTGGAAAACAACTCATTAAACATGTATTTTATACCATTAAACTATATTATATTTCTTTATAGGAAAGATGTGTATCTTTGTACCGTGTTAGCCAGTAGATAGATATATTTCGTTAATCAGTTCCATAAATGTCAGCCTTCTGTGTGCTGCTTCTTTGCCTTACTGTGTGTTCTGTCCTGTCATTTGTGTCACTATATATATATATATTTGTGATGTGATCTATATTGCTCTGTTCCTTTCATTTGTATCAGATCGATAGGCTGTAATCGCACAGGTGTATTTTATCTTGGGATCATTGTGTCGGGTGGACCATCAGCATTAACCACCTCCTGCTTTCTGGCTTCGTGCTCACTAGGGTTTATCCATCCAGTCTGATGATCTGATCACAGAGGTGACTGGTGCAGTGATGAGGGGCCTCCATGTAACATGACTGGGTGTGCTTTGTTATAACTGCTCAGTAAGAGATTTACCCATAAAGTGCCCCATGATGGGTGATTTGGCTGTGGGATGTATACAGTAGGTGCTAGGGGGTGACATGGATAAAGCATAGTCTATGTGAGGGTAAGGCTGGGCTCTGGGTACAGACAACCTGTAAGTAGAGTGGTCGGGGGAGAAGAGCAGCTCTGCAGCCAATGGTAATAGTCAGAGGGTGGGAGGAGGGGCAGGGGCTGCCTGGTATTGAGGAAGGACTTGTGGTCCACTCTGGTTTTTATCCCCCTCCCTTTCTTGCCTTTTAACCCATCTGCCTTCATTTGCCTTTGCATACAAGTAGGACCCCACACCCTGCATCTGTGAGACATCACACTAGCTCCAGCACAAGGAGATGGACAGAAGCCCAGGGTCCTCCTCACCTCACTAGCACCCATCACTGTGCTCTGGAGTTTGGAGATCTGAAGTCTTCCCAGCATTTATAAGGATCTGTGATATCACAGTAAGTAAGACATCAGGAAACTCCTAGGACTTACTAGTCCCCAATGTAGAGGTGGCTCATGTGGTACCACTGCTGTGGACCCAGGGCTGGCTCATCCCAGCTGCTGCTGGCTCAGGGTGTCATTGCTGCCTCCTTAATGTGAAGAGATGTGTTCATTATTGTGACCTTTCCTCTGACCCCATGTTCCTGCATGCGAGTGTCACGACCCTGTTTTGTCTGACCCATTGGCTGCCATTGATCTGGCCAATCTATCAGAATCAGGAATATTTAAGCCTCCTGTGCTCAGCATTGTTCACCCATCACTGGAAGGAGGTTTTACTAATAGACTGGTTAACCCCGGAGCACAGGAGCCAGTGCAGAGATCTGGAGGAACATCACACGAGGAACATGCATATATAGTGTCGCCAAATAATAAGTTATGGGTGTCTGTCAGCCAGAAATCTGTCAAGAGCAAAGGCCAGAAGTTTAAGAGCCTCACTATTATCAGCTGTCAGAGCACAGGGCTCCAGAGTCCTCTGTAACATCTCCAGAACCATGATATTATCAGCTGTCAGAGCACAGGGCTCCAGAGTCCTCTGTAACTCTCCAGAACCATGATATTATCAGCTGTCAGAGCACAGGGCTCCAGAGTCCTCTGTAACTCTCCAGAACCATGATATTATCAGCTGTCAGAGCACAGGGCTCCAGAGTCCTCTGTAACATTCCAGAACCATGATATTATCAGCTGTCAGAGCACAGGGCTCCAGAGTCCTCTGTAACATCTCCAGAACCATGATATTATCAGCTGTCAGAGCACAGGGCTCCAGAGTCCTCTGTAACATCTCCAGAACCATGATATTATCAGCTGTCAGAGCACAGGGCTCCAGAGTCCTCTGTAACTCTCCAGAACCATGATATTATCAGCTGTCAGAGCACAGGGCTCCAGAGTCCTCTGTAACATCTCCAGAACCATGATATTATCAGCTGTCAGAGCACAGGGCTCCAGAGTCCTCTGTAACAGCTCCTGAATGTTGTGTTCTATCTCAGTCATACATTTGTAATCAGCCTGATGAAGGAGATCTGCGCTGTGAAAGCTGCAAATATCATTTTCCTGTTTAGCAAAAAAAAAGTATCAGTCCTAGAACACTTTTGTCTTATAGGACATATATTTATATGCATAAATATCTGGAAAGGAGAAATTGGGATTCAGGAGTGAGCACATAATTATGGTTATTAATGCTTGTGTGATTGTAATTTTTCAGGTTAATTGTAATATATGTATGTTTTAGATCAGTGATGTAGGTACAAACGTAATAATGCAAATGATTTAAATTCACTTAAATTACTTATGTGAATTAATATTTCTGAATGTGTGGTAATATCTATCTATCTATCTATCTATCTATCTATCTATCTATCTATCTATCTATCTATCTATCTATCTATCTATCCCTATTATCTATGTATTATATATAAATTATCTATCTATCATTATTATATATTATATCATATTATATATATATTTATATTTATAAATTATCTATCTATCTTTTTATTATTATCTATCTTATTTATATTTATCAATTATCTATCTATCTTTATTATTATATATTATAATTATCTATTATCTATCTATCTTCTATTATTATTATCATTATCTATCTATCTATCTATCTATCTATCTTTATCAATTATCTAATCTATCTATCTATCTATCTATCTATCTATCTGTCTTCTTCTTCTGTCTTCTTCTTCTTTTCTTCTGTCTGTCTTCTTCTGTCTATCTATCTATCTATCTATCTATTATCTATCTATCTATCTATACATTATCTATCTATGTATATCCATCTATACATTATCTATCTATATATACATAATTTATCTTTAACTCTATTCTCATGATGCAGGTTGTAGATACAAAAAAAGATAGTTTATCACTCACCGATGTCGTTTTTTTCTCTTTTCTCCATTTAATGTTTTGGTTATGGTTAGAATAATTTTATAATATTAACTATTATATATATATATATATATATATATATATATATATATATATATATATATATTAATTTTTTTCATTATTTCTCCTATGGTCTGTTTACTACATACGATCATTATGTGTAATGATTGACCTTAACATTTGTTGCTGAGTTATTAGAGTATAATTGTGGTACTTTAGATAAATGTGAATGTAAAAATAGTCTTGACGAGTTCATAAAAGTAGGCAAAAATAAAGACAGAAGCTGGAAAAAATAGGATGTAATGTCTTCATTGAAATACTGATACAGCCCCGGAGATCCTGAGATCACAGAGTTTGAGATTCATCCTCTGCTTTATGCAACATTTGTGAAACATTAAAAATGTACAATTGATCGGACAGATAAGATTCTGGAAGAAGACGGAATTATATGAATTACATTATATAATATATAATTAATTATTATAATTATTTGCAATAATTTAATCATATAAGAAAAAGACAACAAACAAAAGCAAAACAAACTGAATGCAAATCATTATTTTCTATCTTTCGTTAGTACATGAATTAGCAAGAAAATAACTACATTTAAAGGATTTGCAGAGATAATTGAAAATCCAATATAACTTTCGTTAATATCAGTTAATATTGGTTACAATATTGAGGGTGGTATAATATCGGAGGGGACTCTGGATCTTATATTTGGGGTTTGGAGGAATGGCGGGTTTTGTCTGTACTGTAGGGAGGTCTCTACCGGCTGCTGCTGACGATCACTTCTGCTTGGTTGCAGGCAGAGCAGAGCTGATGGCAGTGTCTGTGCCCCGCAGCGCCCTCACCTCCCCAAACCTTCACCGCCTGCCCCTAACCGTGGCCTCCTACGTGCCGGCACTGCTGCCCCCGGGGAGCCCGCACCCGGCCCTCCTCGCCCATCACCCGCACTACTTGCTGAATCCTCTGAAGTCTCTGGGAAGTTTTGTCACCAAATCTTCACCCCTGGGGCCCATCAACTTCAGGGACATCGCCTCCATGCTGACACACAGTCCTCCGCCGCTGGAGCCCTTCTTCCCCCATCTACCTTCTACCTACCCCGTGTTTGGGAGCACCGGGACTGGTGTGAACAGGAAGGAAGCCGCCTGCGGTAATAATAATGTCACTATGGGGCAGTCAGCGCCCCTGCACCACCCCCCACCCAGCCCAAATCCAGGAGGGGCAGAGGGGCTCCCAGAATGGGCTCCCCTGGGCTGGAGGGGACGAGCCCGGGCCCCATGTACCAATTCACACAGGAGGAGCTGAACACCGTCCTGTATGGCTACAACAGCAGCCAGGGGGACCACAGAGCCCAGCAGTGCGCGCATGCCATCTCCGGGCTGCGCATCCCCAACACCTGCACAGGTACAGCCGTCTGTCTGTTCCAATCCACCATCCATCCCATCCATCCATCCATCTGTCTATGTGTGTGAGTGTAGATCTATATCTGTGTGTATATGTATACAATATTAATATATATATATATTGCGATGCAAAGATGGCTGCAAACACTTATCTATCATATGTACATATATGTATAAAAAGAGGCAAACATGGATGTGAAGCTCTATTATATATCTAATATCTATCTATTAATCTATCTTATTTTCTATCTATCTATCTATTATCTATCTATCTATACATTATCTATCTATTATCCTTTTATTAAGCTCTCTTTATCTATTATCCTTTGTATACAGTTCTCTCTATCTAGAAATAGACAAATAGAAGCCATACATTTCATGCAAACATGGATGCAAAGCCTCATCTATTTGTCTATCTCCTCTCTATCTCCTATTTATCTGTCTCCTCTCTATTTATCTGTCCTCTATCTATCTATCTATCTATCTATCTATCTATCTATCTATCTATCTATCTATCTATCTATCTATCTATCTATCTATCTATCTATCTATCTATCTGTCTCCTCTCTATGTATTTAGATCTCACATTTCTCCATCTATTAATCTTGTAATCCAGGAATGGAGCCTCAGCTGTTGGACAGAGGAGCCCTGCAGTTACCAGAAGGTAGATGTTTCCTAGATTTCCTGACATTGCTCTTGCTGTGATCGGGATTAGATGCCAATCAGAATATCTGTATTTTAGGACTGACAATACTGAAGATGAAGTATGGAGATTTACCCAAATCTGGGGTGTTCAGTGCAAGTGTCATCCCCAGAGGAGTGAGGTACGGTCCCTTCCAGGGGAGAGTGGTGAACACAAGTGAGATCAAGACCTACGATGACAACTCTGTGATGTGGGAGGTGAGGAGACCTCTGCTGTCTTCTTCTCACCTCTGCTGTCTTCTTCTCACCTCTGCTGTCTTCTTCTCACCTCTGCTGTCTTCTTCTCACCTCTGCTGTCTTCTTCTCACCTCTGCTGTCTTCTCTTACCTCTGCTCTCCCTCTGCTGTCTTCTTCTCACCTCTGCTGTCTTCTTCTCACCTCTGCTGTTTCTTACCCCTTCGTCTTCTCTTCCACCCGTCTTCTCTTCTTTCACCATTTCTTTTTCCTTCTTAAAACATCGCTAGGACGCAGATAATCTTATATTTCCTTTTTCTGTTATTTTTAAAATGACGTTTCTCTATTTATTATTCTAATTATGATGTGTGTAATTTCACCATTACTGTGATATACAATTACTGTAATTATTCTGGCTGCATGGTCACAGTAATTTCTCATCATTTGGTGAAATGTTCTGTATTAATAACTTCATCCCGATAGTCATACATTTATAGTTACATTATGTCACACTAAAACCACAATAAAAACATTAACATCTTTGTATTATTATTTATCTAAAATAGTTATTGCATCTGATAAAATGAATGATTTTGCTTTGAATGCCGCTTATATTAGATTACAGATATGTATGAGGCTGATGTGATGTAATGATTATCGCATCATTACTGCTACAATCTGAATACTGACACACGAGTTACAGATGTGACACTGTCCCCTGTGTCTCCCTCCGGCAGATCTTTGAAGATGGCAAGCTCAGTCACTTCATAGACGGGAAAGGCGCATGCGGTAACTGGATGGCGCATGTGAATTGTGCCCGATTCCCGCAGGAACAAAACCTGATGGCGATTCAGTGTGAGAACGAAATTTACTATGAAACCTCCAAGGAGATCGCACCGCGACAGGAGCTGCTGGTCTGGTACGGAGGCTGCTACGAGCTGCACCAGGGCATCCCGGTCAGATTCAGGGGCACAGAGGACGGCAAAGCCCCCTCTCCGCAGGAGGAAGGTAATCATGTGGCCCCTGCGGCTCTGTATTACATTAGTTTAGTAGGAGGACATCGTGCTATAAATTATCAATACAATGAAATCTAATAACAATGTCCTATGTGATGTAACATAAAATCTAATTTATTCCAATCGATGTTTGTATCATGGATAAATTCCCAGAGTTCAATAAGATCCTGCAAATTTAATTTAATTTTATATAAATCATATTTATCTATATTAATATTACAAAAACATACTATGATGTGAAAATGTATATGTAACTAGAATCTATTTCGTTATCTATCTATCTATCTATCTATCTATCTATCTATCTATCTATCTATCTATCTATCTATCTATCTATCATCTATCTGTCTATTAATCTATCTATCTATCTATCTATCTATCTATCTATCTATCTATCTATCTATCTATCTATCTATCTATCTATCTATCTATCTATCTATCTATCTATCTATCCCATATCTACCGTGTTTCCCCGATAGTAAGACAGTGTCTTACTTTCTTTTTATCCCCAAAAGCCCCACTATGTCTTACTTTCGGGGTATGTCTTATATTGAAAAAAAATTACCTGTATCTAACCCAGTGTGATACAGTACCACCTGCTGTATTTAATCCAGTGTGACACCTGCTGATACCCACTGGGTTACATACAGCAGATGATACCCCAGTATGCCAGTGTATATGTTTTACTGATGTATGATTACTGTGTATACGTCGCCGCGTCTGCCATCTACCACCAGAAAAACTCACCGCCGCCTTCCGCCACGGGCTCCGGCTCCCTGCAGCCGCTAGTCCCGCCGTCCTCCGTCGCTCCGTTCGCCCGCAGTCCGGGCTGAAGTTCTCGCGCGCTCTATTTAAATTTCTTCTTCGGTCCCGAAACGTCATCACGTTGGTCACTCACGTGACCGGAGGCCGGAGAGAACTGTCTATCACTGCAGCCTCCGGTCACGTGAGTGACCAACGTGATGACGTTTCGGGACCGAAGAAGAAATTTAAATAGAGCGCGCGAGAACTTCAGCCCGGGACTGCGGGCGAACGGAGCGACGGAGGACGGCGGGACCAGCGGCTGCAGGGAGCCGGAGCCCGTGGCGGAAGGCGGCTGCAGAAAAACTCAGCTGAGTTTTTCTGGTGGTAGATGAGACGCGGCGACGTATGGAGAGGGGGACGGTGCTGACGTGGGCAGGAAGCAGCGCGCAGCTTGATGAGAGGGAGGCGGCAATACCCCCGTGTTTCCCCGAAAGTAAGACATATGTCTTACTTTCGGGGTACGGCTTATATTAGCCGACCCTCTGAAACTCCCGATATGTCTTACAATCGGGGGTGTCTTACTATCGGGGAAACACGGTATCTATCTATCTATCTATCTATCTATCTATCTATCTATCTATCTATCTATCTATCTATCTATCTATCTATCTATTAATCTCCTATCTGTCTATCTATTATCTATCTAGATTATCATCTATCTATCTATCTATTAACCCCTTCACCCCCAAGGGTGGTTTGCACGGTAATGACCGGGCCAATTTTTACAATTCTGACCACTGTCTCTTTATGAGGTTATAACTCTGGAACGCTTCAACGGATCTTCGCGATTCTGAGACTGTTTTCTCATGACATATTGTACTTCACGTTAGTGGTAAAATTTCTTTGCTATAACTTGCATTTATTTTTGAAAAAAGCGCAAATATGGCAAAAATTTTGAAAATTTTGCAATTTTCAAACTTTGAATTTTTATTTTCTTAAAACAGAGAAATATGTCACACAAAATAGTTAAGAAATAACATTTCCCACATGTCTACTTTACATCACCACAATTTTGGAACCAAAATTTTTTTGTTAGGAAATTATAAGGGTTAAAAGTTGACCAGGGATTTCTCATTTTTACAACAAAATTTACAAAGCCATTTTTTTTAGTGACCACCTCATATTTGAAGCCACTTTGAGGGGTCTATATGGCAGAAAATACCCAAAAGTGACACCATTCTAAAAACTGCACCCCTCAAGGTGCTCAAAACAACATTCAAGAATTTTATTAACCCTTCAGGTGCTTCACAGAAGCTGAAGCAACATGGATGGAAAAAATGAATAAACTTTTTAGCCACAAAAATGATCTTTTACAAACTTTTTTTTATTTTCACAAGGGTAAAAGGAGAAAATGGACAGACAAAGTTGTTGTGCAATTTCTCCTGAGTACGCTAATACCCCATATGTGGGGAAAAACCACTGTTTGGGCACACGGCAGAGCTCGTAAGGGAAGGAGCTCCGTTTGACTTTTTCAAACTAAAATTGGCTGGAATTGAGATTGGACGCCATGTCGTGTTTGGAGAGCCCCTGATGTGCCATTTTGGAAACTAGACCCCCTAAGGAACTTAGCTAGATCTGTTGTGAGCACTTTGAACCCACAAGTGTTTCACAAAAGTTTATAATGCCTGGGTGTGAAAAAAAACAAAAACAATTTTCCACAAAAATGATTTTTTAGTGCCAAATTTTTGATTTTTCCCAAGGAAATTGGACCCCAAAAGTTGTTGTCCAATTTGTCCTGAGTACGCTGATACCCCATATGTGGGGGGAACTGTTTGGGCGCACGGTAGGGCTTGGAAAGGAAGTAGTGACGTTTTGGAATGCAGACGTTGATGGGGGTTATGTTCCGTTTGCAGTGCCCCAGATGATCCTAAACAGTGGAAACCCCCCACAAGTGACCCCATTTTGGAAACTAGACCCCCTAAGGAACTTATCTAGATCTTTGGGGAGCACTTTGAACCCCCAAGTGCTTCACACAAGTTTATAATGCCCGGGCATGAAAATAAAAAATCCTATTTTTTTACCACAAAAATTATCTTTTAGTCACTAATTTTTTATTTTCCCAAGGGTAACAGGAGAAATTGGACCACAAAATTGTTGTCCAATTTGCCCTGAGTACGCTGATACCCCATATGTGGGGGGGAACCACTGTTTGGGCACACGGCAGAGCTCGAAATGGAAGGAGCACTGTTATGAATGTGCTAGAGATGGTTTCTGAGCAGAGGCTCCCTCTGGTGGTTACAGACAGTACTGAACCTTTCAGCGAGGAATGGCAATCGGGGATCACTGACTGTTCTGATATAAGGGAGGTTCCCTCCCATGATGGTTGCCGGTGATCAATTGTTCTTGTCTCAATTGTGGTTCCTGGTTCATTTGGAAGTTTGCTGAGTCTTGCATGCATCTTCTGCTATCAGATACAATATTTTCTGCTTTTATTTTTGTGCTTGCTTTTTGCATTGTTCCCTGCATTTCTGTGGAGGTCAGCCAGGTCCCCTCCGGGGCTTGTGCTCCTCTCAGTTTTTCTGAAGCCACTGTTATTTGTTCATTTGCTTTTTCCTGTTTTTTCAGTGACTGCGGCTTAGTTTTGTTACACCAGAGATCTGATTTAGGTGGTAGAGATCATGTGATCTCAGGTGTTTTTGCAATCAGAAGTGTTGGTATTTTTAAGGGTTTTTTTTTGGATTGCAGTGAGTATCCTTTCCTGTACTTTTCTGTCTAGACAGATTGGGCCCCAGCGTTTGATCATTCTATTTTCAATCTGTGTCCGTGCTTCTTCTTGTCTAACCGCCATTACATGTTTGGGGGCTTCCTATTTTCTTTGGGGATCTGCTCCGGGGCAGATACCGTATATACTCATGTATAAGCCGACCCGTGTATGAGACGACCCCCCTAATTTTGCCACAAAAAACTTGGAAAACTTATTGACTCGCGTATAAGCCGGGTGTATAAGTTGCCGTCCTGCTCTGTGCTCCCCCATCCAGCTCTGTGCGCCCCCATTCTCCTCTGTGCTCCCCTCCTCCTGCTCCATTATCCTGTCCTGCTCGTGCTTTCCATCCTCCCCCGTCCTGCTCCGTGCTCCCCCATCCAGCTCTGCACTCCCCCATTCTCCTCTGTGCCCACCCCCTCCTGCTCCGTGCTCTCCGTCCTCCCCCCGTTCTGCTCCGTGCTCTCCGTCTCCCCCCCATCCTGCTCCGTGCTCTCCGTCCTCCCCCGTTCTGCTCCGTGCTCTCCGTCCTCCCCCGTCCTGCTCCGTGCTCTCCGTCCTCCCCCCCGTTCTGCTCCGTGCTCTCCGTCCTCCCCCATTCTGCTCCGTGCTCTCCGTCCTCCCCCGTTCTGCTCCGTGCTCTCCGTCCTCCCCCATTCTGCTCCGTGCTCTCCATCCTCCCCCGTTCTGCTCCATGCTCTCCGTCCTCCCCCGTCCTGCTCCATGCTCCTTGTCCTCCTCCATGCTCCCCCCATCCTCCTCCATCATACTCACCCTCCCCGTGCCATCGCTGAATGTCCCGGCCGGCAATCCTGCGTTCTCCCCGGCTTCCTGCAGCTCTCCCCGGCTTTCTGCAGCTCTCCAGCGCTGAGCAGTGACATAATACCGCTCATTAAGGCCATGAATATGGAGGCCACGCCCATGGGAGTGGCGTCGCGTCCATATTACATGACCTTAATGAGCGGGTATTACGTCACCGCTCAGCGCTGGAGAGCTGCAGGAAGCCGGGGAGAGCTGCAGGAAGCCGGGGAGAACGCAGGATTGCAGGGACGTTCAGCGATGGCACGGGGAGGGTGAATATGATGTCCCAGCCATCCGCATCCCCTCCCCCGCTGGTTTCTGCCCTATGAGGGTATGTTTCCACGATAAGGAAACACTCCGGATTTGCTGCGTGTTTGATGCTGTGCGTTGGCGCAGCGCCAAACACGCAGCATCCAGATGTTACAGCATAGTGGAGGGGATTTCAAGAAATCCCGTCTCCACTATGCGTAAAAATACGCAGGCGGAAGACCTGCGTATCCGGACATGCGGCGCATCTTTTCAGACCGCAGCATGTCCTAGCGTCTTGCGGCGAGCTGCGTCGCCGCAAGGTAAATAACACAGGGCTATGCAGCCTGCGTTCTTTCCGGATGTGTTCCGGAGGTGTCCGGAACACATCCGGAAAGAGCGCGCGTCAGAAAGGGGGCGGGGCTTTGGGCGGTGCGGAATTTCCGCTCCGTCCAAAGCGCTGTGGTTCCGGACCGTGGAACCACAGCCTCACTCGTGTATAAGCCGAGGGGGCATTTTCAGCACAAAAAAAGGTGCTGAAAATCTCGGCTTATACACGAGTATATACGGTAGCTTTCATCTTTCTGCCTTTAGGTGTAGTTATCTCTCAGGCTGTGACGAGGTGTCTAGGATCAACGTAGGAACGCTCCACGGCTACCTCTAGTTGTGTGGTTAGTTCAGGTTACTGCAATCCAATAGGTTCCAGCCTCTCTGGTGTATTGCCGTTTTTGCTTATTCTCCTCAGCTACCAAAACGCAACAGTATCACCGGCCCAAACTGAAAATTATATGGTACTCACAGAAGGGAAAAATAGCGTGGAAAGAAAAAAAAAATTGTCAGAGTTGTCAGAGATTTTTTTTTCCTGTTTGTTGCATTTTTTCCCTCTTTTTCTCTGGGTGCTGAGGAGGATTTTTTTTTCCCTCAATGGAGCTTGCACAGTTGTCTGGCCGTGTGGATCAGCTTGCCACTGAGGTTTGGAGTATTGCTACCTATCTTGCTAGGTTGCCGGTTGTGGAACCTAGGATTCCCATGCCAGATTTGTTTTTGGGGGATCGGGCTAAATTTCTGAATTTCAAAAATAACTGTAAGTTGTTTTTTGCCTTAAAGCCTAAGTCCTCAGGGAACGCGGCACAGCAGGTTCAAATTGTCATCTCTCTCCTGCTCGGCGACCCTCAGATTGGGCTTTTTCCCTGACACCTGGGGATCCTGTTTTGAATGATATTGATGCATTTTTTCTGGCTCTGGGGTTATTGTACGATGAACCTAATGTCTGATCAAGCTGAAAAAACCTTGTTGGCATTAAATCAGGGTCTTGAAGACGCTGAGTTGTACTGTCAGAAATTCCGAAAGTGGGCAGTCCTGACCAAATGGAATGATGATGCTTTGGCAGCCCTTTTTCGGAAGGGGCTGTCAGAGAATGTAAAGGATGTTATGGTGGGATTCCCTGCTCCCTCTGGTCTCAATGATTCTATGTTATTGGCTATTCAAATTGACAGACGTTTGCGTGAGTGCAGAGGTATGCGTGAGATAGTGTTGCCTTGTGAGCCAGCTTCTGAGCCCATGCAGTGTGATAGAGTGACTTCTGGGGCACAGCGTCATAAGTTTCAAATAAACGAAAAAAATTTTTGGTTTGGTACCGTGTTAGCCAGTAGAAAAAAACATATAGAGTGCTTTCAGTGGGAGAAGCAAAGTAGGAATCTTGTGGGTATGATACCTTTTAATGGCTAACAAAATATAGTTTAAGATATTAGAGGGGAGCTTTCGAGACTGCTTACGTCTCTTCATCAGGCTGGTATAACAAAATATTTGAAGAAACCAAATTATATACAGTGAAAAGCACAGGGATGGTGTGATACATGGACATTTAAATAAACAAACACTGAAGTAAACAAACACTGAGCTTAAAGCCCCCGTCTCACATAGCGATATCGCTAGCGATATCGCTGCTGAGTCACTAGTTTTGTGACGCAGCAGCGAGCTCACCAGCGATATCGCTGTGTGTGACATTCAGCGACGATCAGCCCCCTGCCGGGTATCGCTGATCGTCGCTGAAATGTCAGGACATTTTTTTTGATCGCTGGTCTCCCGCTGACAGGCACGCATCGCTGAGTGTGACAGGCGGGAGACCAGCGATCCGCTGGTAACCAAGGTACACAGCGGGTTTCCAGGCGCGGGGCTGTGCCTAGAAACCCGCTGTGTACCTTGGATACCAGCTCCCTGCATAACGGCGCTGGTATCCAAGGTACACTGCGGGTAACTAAGCGATGTTACCCGCAGTGTCCTCGTGCTTATCGCTGCCTGAGCTGCCTGTTTGGCAGCTCAGCAGCGATCATGTAGCGATACACCAGCGATTCTGATCGTTGTCGGGATCGCTGGTGTATCGCTATGTGAGACCCAGCCTTTAAGAGAGAATCCTTAATTAGGTAAGATAGATAAGTGGTGTGAAAGTTTTATGGACCCCATATGCATGTGAGATCAAAGGACTGGTGGTGTCTCCATTGTTTTTGGAGGAAGTTGCTCAGATTTGGTAATGGGCTATGAATCCTCCTGACAGATTGAGTCCTGTGTGAACAGAATCAAAGATGTTAATAAATTTATATTCCCAAACTCTGCGATGTTTTTGCGATTGGAAATTGCCTTTCAAAATGACAATTTTCATATTGTTTATGCTGTGTCCTGGACCACAGAAATGTTTAGCCACTGGTAGATGGTTTTTTTTTGTCTGTAATCGTATGACGATGAGACCTCATCCTTGCTCTCAGTCTCTGTCCTGTTTCTCCGAACATAGAGGCCACCCACAGGACATATATTGCATAGAATTAAATATACCACATTAGAGGAGGAACATGTGAATGTCCCGGGGATCTTATAGTTTTGCTTTGTGTTGGGGACTTGGATCTTGTCATTAGTCTCTATATGACTGCAAGTTTTGCATCTTCTCCCATTGCAAGGATAGGTCCCTCTTGGTGAATCTGAGGGCATTGAACTTCGGATCATGATGTTTCTTAAATTTGGAGGTTGCCTGTAACACAGCAAGGGGGGGTCTTTGAATAATATTTTTAACTGGTCATCCTTGTGTAGTATATGGTGAAGTTTTTTAGCCGTTTTTCTCAGTATTTCAAGCTGTGGGTTGTAGGTCACTACCAGAGGTACACGGTGATTTTCCTCTCTTTTCCTGTATTGAAGTAATTGACTTCTAGGGATCCTTGTGGCCCTAGTGATCTGGTCATCAATGGAGGTGGGATGGTAACCTTGAATTAAAAATGACATTTTAAGTTGAGTTAGGTGTTTATCCCTGTCCTTAGGACTGGAACAGATACGGTTGTATCTGAGGGCCTGGCTGTAGACAATGGACTTTTTAATGTGTTTAGGATGGAAGCTGTCCCATCTGAGGTATGTGGGACGGTCAATTGGTTTCCGATACACTGATGTTTGGAACGAACCATTTTGGACTTTTATGGTGGTGTCTAGGAAGTTGATTTTTGTTTTTGAGTGGTCCAATGTCAAATTTATGGTAGGATGAAATTTGTTGAATTTGTCATGGAAATCTAGAAGTTCTTGTTCGGACTCAGTCCAGACTATTAAGATGTCACCAATGAAACGGAAATAGGCAAATGGTTTGATGGAGCAGGATGTTAAGAAGTCATTTTCCAGTTTAGCCATGAAGAGGTTGGCATACTGGGGTGCCATTTTACTTCCCATAGCGGTGCCGGTGCGTTGTAGATATAGCTCCTCACCGAAAGAGAAAAAGTTGTGTGTGAGGATGAATCTGGTGAGTGTTATTACAGACTCAGACGGGATCCCACTGGCCTCAAGAAACATTCGGCAGGCAGTTAGTCCATCTTCGTGTGGGATGTTAGAATATAAGGATTCGACATCCATCGTGGCTAAGATGGTGCTGTCGGGGAGGGAACCTATCGTGGATAGCTTATTTAGCAGGTCTGTAGTGTCCTGTATATAGCTGGCTGTCTTCCTTACCAGCGGCTTAAGGATGTTTTCTACCCACCCTGAGATTTCTTCAGTGAGTGTTCCCACCCCTGAGATGATTGGCCTCCCTGGGTTGCCTGGCTTAAGAATCTTGGGAAGCATATAGAAAGTTCCCATCCTTGGATTCTCAGGTATTAAGTCCAGAAGGTTTATGGAGTCTGTACACAGACATTTGATGACTCTTTTCAACTCCCTCAAATATTTTGGAGTTGGTTCATCATCCAGGTTGGTATCACACCATGCCTGTGCTTTTGACTGTATATAATTTGGTTTCTTCAAATATTTTGTTATACCAGCCTGATGAAGAGACGTAAGCAGTCTCGAAAGCTCGCCCTCTAATATCTTAAACTATATTTTGTTAGCCATTAAAAAGTATCATACCCACAAGATTCCTACTTTGCTTCTCCCACTGAAAGCACTCTATATAAGTTTCAAAAGCGCAATGGGTTATGTTTCTACTGTGGTGACGCCTCTCATGCTATTTCAGTCTGCCCTAAGCGGGGAAGACGTTTTGCACGCTAAGTTGTCTTGGGTAGTGTTCAGACTAAATTTCTGTTGACTGTTACCCTGATTTGCTCCCTGTCCACATTTTCTGCTCAGGCTTTTGTTGATTCAGGAGCAGCTATTAACCTGATGGATTTTGACTTTGCCAAACGTTGTGGGTTTCCCATGATACCCCTGCGGAAGTCTATTCCCCTACTGGGCATTGATTCTACCCCTTTGGCGGAGAATAAACCCCAGTTTTCTACTCAGGTGATAATGAGGGTTGAACCAGATCATCAGGAGAGTTGCAAATTTCTGGTGCTGTATAATCTGCATGACATTATTGTACTAGGTTTCCCTTGGTTACAGTCTCATAATCCTGTTTTGGATTGGAAATCTGTGTCTGACCAGTTGGGGCTGCCAATGTGTTAATGCCGACACTCCTGTTTTTTCTGCCTCTCCCCAGTCTCAGGATGTTCCTGACTTTTTGACTGATTTTTCAGATGTATTTAGTGAAAGTAAATCTGCATCCTTGCCCCCTCACAGGAGCTATGATTGCACTATTGAATTAGTGCCTGGTGGTAAATTTCCTAAAGGTCGCCTTTTTAACTTGTCTGTACCTGAACACGATGCTATGCAATCTTATATCAAGGAGTCATTGGAGAAGGGTCATATCAGACCATCCTCTTCACCCTTGGGTGCCGTTTTTTCTTTGTGGCCAAAAAGGATGGTTCATTGAGGCCGTGTATTGATTATCGTCTCTTGAATAAGATCGCTGTGAAGTATCAATATCCGTTACCCTTGATTTCTGACCTGTTTTCCAGGGTGAAAAGTGCTAGTTGGTTTACCAAGCTTGACCTCAGGGGGGCGTATAACCTTATTCGCATTAAGCACGGGGATGAATGGAAGATGGCGTTTAATACCCCAGAGGGGCATTTTGAGTGCCTAGTGATGCCCTTTGGGCTCACTAATGCTCCTTCCGTCTCCCAATCCTTCATGAATGATATTTTCAGGGATTTTGTGGATACATTTCTGATTGTTTATTTGGATGATATCTTGATTTTTTCCAATGACTGGGACTCTCATGTGAAACATGTTCGGACTGTGTTCCAGATTTTGAGAGAGAATGCACTGTATGTGAAGCGATCAAAGTGTCTTTTTGGCGTACAGAAGGTCTCATTTCTGGGATTCATTTTGTCTCCGTCTGTTATTGAAATGGACCCGGTCAAGGTTCAGGCCATCTGTGATTGGGTCCAACCTACTTCGTTAAAGGCTCTTCAGAGATTTTTGGGTTTTGCCAATTTTTATTGTAAATTTATTGGTAATTTCTCCGGTATTGTTAAACCATTGACTGATTTGACCAAAAAGGGTTCTGATGTTGTGAATTGGCCTCCTGAGGCAGTCTCTGCGTTTCAGGAACTTAAGCAGAGATTCACTTCTGCTCCTGTTCTACTGCAGCCTAATGTTTCTCTACCGTTTCAGGTGGAGGTTGATGCCTCTGAAATTGGGGCAGGTGCCGTGCCGTTTTGTCCCAAAGAGATCCAGAGACCTCTAAGAGTAACCCTTGTGCCTTTTTCTCTCGAAAATTTTCTACAACTGAACGTAATTATGACGTGGGTAATCGGGAGTTATTGGCCATGAAGTGGGCCTTTGAAGAGTGGAGACATTGGCTGGAAGGAGCCAAATATCAGGTGGTGGTCCTCACGGACCATAAGAATCTGGTTTATCTGGAATCAGCCAAGCGACTTAATCCTATACAGGCCAGGTGGGCCTCGTTTTTCACACGTTTTAATTTTGTGGTTTCTTTTATTCCTGGCACTAAGAATGTTAAGGCGGATGCCCTCTCGAGGAGTTTCTTTGCGGACTCTCCTGAGTTATCTGATCCTACTGTTATTTTGAAAGAGGGTGTAGTTTTTTCCGCCATCTCGCCCAATTTGAGACTGGCTCTGGAAGGGTGTCAGGAGGATAAACCTGAGCGCTGCCCTATTCGGAAATTGTTTGTCCCAGACCAGTGGAAGAAGAGTGTGATGTCTGAGATTCATTGTTCCGCGTTGGCTGGTCATCCCGGGATTTTTGGTACCAGAAACTTGGTGAGTCTGTCCTTTTGGTGGCCTACTTTGTCTCGTGACGTCAGGGAATTTGTGCAGTCCTGTGGGACTTGCTCTCGCTCCAAGCCTTGCTCTCGCTCTAGTGGTTTGTTAATGCCATTACCTGTGCCCAAGAGGCCATGGACCCATATCTCTATGGATTTTATTTCTGACCTCCCTGTTTCTTAGAGAATGACCGTTATCTGGGTAATCTGTGATAGGTTTTCCAAAATGATACATCTTGTGCCATTACCTAAGTTACCTTCCTCCTCCGAATTGGTGCCTTTGTTCCTTCAGCACGTGGGTCGGTTACATGGCATTCCGGAGAACATTGTGTCTGACAGAGGAGTCCAGTTTGTTTCCAGATTTTGGAGGACATTTTGTTCTAAACTTGGTTTTCAATTATCTTTCTCCTCTGCTTTTCATCCTCAGACCAATGGACAAACCGAGAGAACAAACCAGACCTTGGAGACATATTTGAGATGTTTTTTGTCTGCTGATCAAGATGACTGGGTATTTCCCTTTTTTGCCTTTGGCTGAGTTTGCTCTTAATAATAGGGCTAGCTCTGCCACCTTGATGTCTCCATTTTTGTGTAATTTTGGGTTTCACCCTCGATTTTCTTCGGGACAGGCGGAGTGCTTCTGTCTGTCGGGTGTTTAATCTGTTGTGGAGCGAATGCAGCAGATTTGGGACCAGGTAGTGGAGAGGTTGTCTCTCTCTCAGGAGAAGGCCCAACGGTTTGCCAACTGGCATAGGACTGATGGTCCTCGGTTTAAAGTGGGGGACTTGGTCTGGTTGTCCTCAAGAAATATCCCTATGAGGGTTGCATCTCCAAAGTTTAAGCCTAGGTTCATTGGACCTTATAAGATCATGGAGATTCTTAATCCTGTTTCCTTCCGTTTGCTTCTTCCAGGGACATTTAAGATCCATAACGTGTTCCACAAGTCCTTATTGAAGAGGTTTGTCGAGCCAGTGGTTCCTATGGCTGCGCCTCCTGACCCTGTTTTGGTTGAGGGCAATCTGGAGTATGTGGTTGAGAAAATATTGGATTCTCCAGTATTTGGTTAAGTGGAGAGGTTATGGTCAGGAGGACAATTCTTGGGTGTTTGCTTCGGACATCCATGCTAGGAGACTGATCCGTGCCTATCACCAAGCTCATCCTGATCAGCCTGGTTGTACAACTGAGGGTTTGGTGACCCCTCCTCAAGGGGGGGGGTACTGTTATGAATGTGCTAGAGATTGTTTCTGAGCAGAGGCTTCCTCTGGTGGTTACAGACAGTACTGAACCTTTCAGCGAGGAATGGCAATCGGGGATCACTGACTGCTCTGATATAAGGGAGGTTCCCTCCCATGATGGTTGCCGGTGATCAATTGTTCTTGTCTCAATTGTGGTTCCTGGTTCATTTGGAAGTTTGCTGAGTCTTGCCTGCATCTTCTGCTATCAGATAAGATATTTTCTGCTTTTATTTTTGTGCTTGCGTTTTGCATTGTTCCCTGCACTTCTGTGGAGGTCAGCCAGGTCCACTCTGGGGGCTTGTGCTCCTCTCAGTTTTTCTGAAGCCACTGTTATTTGTTCATTTGCTTTTTCCTGTTTTTTCAGTGGCTGCGGCTTAGTTTTGTTACACCAGAGATCTGATTTAGGTGGTAGAGATCGTGTGATCTCAGGTGTTTTTGCAATCAGAAGTGTTGGTATTTTTTAGGTTTTTTTTTTTGGATTGCAGTATCCTTTCCTGTACTTTTCTGTCTAGACAGATTGGGCCCCAGCGTTTGCTCATTCTATTTTCAGTCTGTGTTCCGTGCTTCTTCTTGTCTAACCGCCATTACATGTTTGGGGGCTTCCTATTTTCTTTGGGGATCTTCTCCGGGGCAGATAGCTTTCATCTTTCTGCCTTTAGGTGTAGTTATCTCTCAGGCTGTGACGAGGCGTCTAGGATCAACGTAGGAACTCTCCACGGCTACCTCTAGTTGTGTGGTTAGTTCAGGTTACTGCAATCCAATAGGTTCCAGCCTCTCTGGTGTATTGCCGTTTTTGCTTATTCTCCTCAGCTACCAAAACACAACAGAGCACCAATTGACTTTTTCCAACCAAAATTGGCTGGAATTGAGATTGGACGCCATGTTGCATTTGGAGAGCCCCTGATGTGCCTAAACAGTGGAAACCCCCCACAAGTGACCCCATTTGGGAAACTAGACCCCCTAAGGAACTTATCAAGATCTTTGGTGAGCAATTTGAACCCCCAAGTGCTTCACACAAGTTTATAACGTAGAGCCGTAAAATTAAAAAATCATATTTTTTCCACAAAAATGATCTTTTCACCCCAATTTTTATTTTCCCAAGGGTAACAAGACTCCAAAAGTTATTGTGCAATTTGTCCTGAGTACGCTGATACCCCATATGTGGGAGTAAACCACTGTTTGGGTGCATGGCAGAGTTTGGAAGGGAAGGAACGCCGTTTGACTTTTTCAACGCAGAATTGGCTGGATGCCATGTCGTGTTTGGAGAGCTCTTGATCTGCCTACACAGTGGAAATGACACCATTTTGGAAACTAGACCCCTCAAGGAACTTATCTAGATGTGTGGTGAGCACTTTGAACCCCAAAGTGCTTCACAGAACTTTATAACATACAGCCGTAAAAATAAAAAATCCTTTTTATACAAAAATGATTTTTTTCGCCCCCAATATTTTATTTTCACAAGGGTAACAGGAGAAATTGGACCCCAAAAGTTGTTGTCCAATTTGTCCTGAGTACGCTGATACCCAATATGTGGGAGAAAACTACTGCATGGGTACACGTTGGGGCTCG
Organism: Oophaga sylvatica; assembly: GCA_033576555.1. Lineage (NCBI taxonomy): Eukaryota > Metazoa > Chordata > Amphibia > Anura > Dendrobatidae > Oophaga > Oophaga sylvatica. The sequence continues at coordinate 368,199,075 of JARQOD010000006.1, forward strand.
GAAGGGAACTAGTGACGTTTTGGATTGCAGACTTTGATGGAATGGTCTGGGGCGTCATGTCGCATTTGGAGAGCCCCTGATGCGCCTAAACAGTGGAAACCCCCCACAAGTGACCCCATTTTGGAAAATAGACCCCACAAGGAACTTATCTAGATGTGTGGTGAGCGCTATGAAGCCCCAAGTGCTTCACAGAAGTTTATAACGTACAGCCGTAAAAACAAAAAAATCATTTTTTTTTATAAAAATTAATTTTCGCCCCCAGTTTTTTATTTTCCCAAGAGTAACAGGAGAAATAGGACAAATTGCACAATAACTCTTGGGGTCCAGAGTACGCTGATACCCCATATGTGGGGGTAAACTACTGTTTGGGCGCATGGCAGTGCTCAGAAGTGAAGGAGCACCGTTTGACTTTTTCAACGCAGAATTGGCTGGAATTGAGATCAGACGTCATGTCACATTTGGAGAGCCCCTGATGTGCCGAAACAGCGGAAACCTCCCAATTCTAACTCCAACCCTAACCCCAACACACCCCTAACCCTAGTCCCAACCCTAACCACAAACCTAACCCTAACACTCCCCTAACCCTAGTCCCAACCCTAACCACAAACCTAACCCTAACACACCCCTAACCCTAATCCCAACCCTAACCCTAAATTTAGCGCCAACCCTAACTTTAGCCGCAACCCTAACCCTAATGGGAAAATGGAAATAAATACATTTTTTTTAATTTTATTATTTTTCCCTAACTAAGTGGGTGATAAAGGGGGGTTTGATTTACTATTTATAGCGGGTTTTTATGATTGGCAGCTGTCATGCTAAAAGACACTTTTTATTGCAAAAAATAGTTTTTGCATCACCACATTTTGAGAGCTATAATTTTTGCATATTTTGGCCCACAGAGTCATGTGAGGTCTTATTTTTTGCGGTACGAGTTGACATTTTTATTGGTACCATTTTTGAGCACGTGACATTTTTAAATCGCTTTTTATTTCGATTTTTGCAAATGAACATATAAACGAACCTGATGCATTTTGGAAATAAGTCCTGTTGGCCAATGATCAAACCTATGTGTGGAGAAAACAGGGCACAGAATTTCCGGAAAAGATCTTCTCACCAACCATTAAGCATGGGGGTGGATCAATCATGCTTTGGGGTTGTGTTGCAACCAATAGCACGGGGAACATTGCACGGGTAGAGTGAAGCATGAATGAAATTTCAACAAATTCTTGATGCAAACATAACACCATCTGTAAAAAAGCTGAAGTTGAAAAAAGGATGGATTCCACAAATGGATAATGATCCTAAACACATGTCAAAATCCACAATAAACTACCTCAAAAGGTGCAAGCTAAAGGTTTTACAATTGTCCTCACAGTCCAATCTGAACATCATTGAAAGTCTGTGGCTAGACCTCAAAATAGCAGAGACTCAGGAATCTTACAGAACTGGAAAGATTTTCCAAGGAAGAATGGAAGACAATGCCTCAAACAAGAATTGGAAGACTCTTGGCTGGCTATAAAAAGTGTTTACGTACAAGCTGTGATACCTGCAAAAGGGGGTGCTGCTAGATTTCAGTCATACATGGTGCCCAACTTTTGCATCCGTGCATTTTCCTTTTTGTAATTTTTAAAATGTAAGAGATGAAAGTATACAGTATTTTCGAATTATAAGACACACTTTTTCCCCCAGTTTCCTTAAAATTTTGGAGTAAAATGGGGGTATGTCTTATAATCCGAAGTGAGCTTACTGGGGGGAAATGGCGGTGGTGTAGTTGGGTCACAGGAGACAGGGTCGCTGCCTCTGAAGACCGGCATCGGTGCCAGGTTTGGAGCGATGCTGCGGACCCTGGGCTCTCATAAGATGTTTTTGAGTCTCCTTTTCCAATGATTTCCCTGCAGTGGACTTCGGGAAAATAGCCGCCGGAAGCGGCGCATGAGCAGATTAAGATTTAAAAAGACGAAAGCGGCCATTTCCCCAAAGTCCTGTAAGATTCGGCCAGGGGTGTAGTCGTGGCCGAGCCCTTAGTTACATCAGGGCCCCGGCCTCCTCTTACATGAAGACAGTGTCTCCCCAGCAGCGTACCTGTGTCTTCTTTTACTGCGCCATCAGGGAATCCTCTGTGGAGCTGGGGACCTTCGGTATCTGGTTCCATAATAATTGAGACACAGTCTGGTTCTATTGCAAAACAAGGAACTTTACTAGGCACACATTGCAGCACACTTTTGTCAGATACAGAGACAGCATCAGGTATCACACAGTCCATATCCTGCACTTTCCCTTCGCTTCCTTCTTCATCCTCCAGTACATTACGGGGTAATAGCACCATAGGCGGTACCACAGCATTCTCCTTGTCCAGTCTCATTACTTCTGGGGACTCGCTCATCCGTTTCACCCCGGATCTGAGTGCGTCTGCCCATGCAATGATCTGCCACATCTTGATCAATCTGCGCCCTGTACTTTCTGGACCATTTCCTTGTTCCCACTCCAAGCTGCGTGACACTCCGGTGCTGCACACTGTTCTTCTGTCCCTATGGGACTCTGAATGGCTGCACTTCTTCTTGTAAACGTTACGTGGCTGCTGCGGTGTCCAGTCCTATGGCCCGTCTGGACGACTCGGGCACTAAGCCCTAACTATCTACTCTACGGAAACGTTCCTGACTTACCACACAGCAGCCCCTCCTATGTTTAACTATTTCTTATCCTATGCTCTAATTACCCATATAATGTTCTATAATGCCCCCATCTAGTGGCCGTAACTAACCACTATGCTTACCCTAAACATAGATATAATTTGCACTGATAAAGAACATGTTATAATACACACATCTACAAGAGTAAAAATATACCGTTTACAACATGGTAATACATATTCAAGTGTAGCAATACCAGTGCAGAACAAAAGTAATACACATTTAAGTGCAGCAGTACCATTTTATAATAATAGACATTATTCAATCCCCTTACAGTCCACCGCCTGCCAGCCTCCTGAAGCAGTGATCCTGCCTCCGGTGACCCCACTCAACCACCTCCACCCCCCACGTAAGCTACCGTTAAAACAGACTATCATGCACCACCATTTTATTTAAATTTTTGTTTTACTATTTTCCACCCAAAAATTTGGGGTGTGTCTTATGGTCTGGTGTTTTTTTTTTTTTTTTGCCTAAAATACAAAGGAATTGTGTCATCTTTAACTTTAGTCCTTTTAGAGATGATTTCATCTTCAACTTACTTGACTGTTCACAACAACAGTAATTTTATTCAATTGTGCCCAAACTTTTGCATCTCACTGTGTACACCTACTAGTACATGTACCTTGAATGATTTCAACTTATTGAACATTTTACTTTCTTTTAACCCTCTAATGTGAGAGCAGAACGGGGCTCATATGTTGGCTTTTTTGGAATTTTATGCTGTATTTGTCGCTTACACCTATAGAGTCTGGAGAGGGCTACAAATGTGACAGATGTGGTAAAGTCTTCGCCTACAAATATTACCGGGATAAGCACCTTAAATACACGCGCTGTGTGGACCAAGGTGACAGAAAATTCCCCTGCAATCTGTGTAAGAGGTCTTTTGAGAAGAGGGACAGACTGAGGATTCACATCTTACATGTTCATGAGAAGCACAGACCCCACAAAGTAAGTGATAACATTTTTTATCCACCGTTCCCTCCAACCAGCAGCTTGGAGCCACATTTATCTCTTGGGCCCTTTGCATGAGGCTCTGTAGCCGATGACATGTGAATGTTAGGGTGAGTTTCCACGGTCAGGATACGCTGCGTGTTTGGCGCTGTGCGCTGGCGCAGCGCCAAACACGCAGCGTCCAGATGTTACAGCATAGTGGAGGGGATTTCAAGAAATCCCGTCTCCACTATGCGTAACAATACGCAGGTGGCAAACCTGCGTAAACGGACATGCGGCGCGTCTTTTTAGACCTGCAGCATGTCCTCGCGTATTGCGGCGACGGTGCGTCGCCGCAACAGAATTAACACAGGGCTATGTAGCCCTGCGCTCTTTCCGGAGGTGTTCCGGAGGTGTCCTGAACACCTCCGGAAAGATCGCGCGTCATAAAGGGGGCGGGGCTTAGACGGAGCGGAATTTCCGCTCCGTCCAAAGCGCTGTGGTTCCGGACCGTGGAACCACAGCCTTAAAGGATTGGCTCTAGAAGATGGTAGTTGATTGACGATTCTGTACGTCTGCCTATATTTTCTTATTTTTTTAATTTCTCAAGGGGACACTAAAGTCTGTATTATACTTTTGCTTTCTGTTTAAGGTAAATTCTAATTATTCTGAAATCTATTTCTTTTCTGTGTCCGGCAGTAGAGCATTTATTTCAGAGCAGAGGCTGTAATATCCTGAACCTAGTGTTATGTATTACTATACTATGTCAGTCCAATAAGAGGCAGGCTCTTACTGGCGAGAACCTGTATTCTGCTGATGGTCTTATATGGCAATGGCAGGGAATTTCACAGGCGCTACTTGTTAATTAGCAGCAGGTAAACGTATAGATTAATGCTTTAGTTCAGCAATGTATTCTCACTTTATTTCACTGTACTGGTTCACCTGAAGAAGCTTCCCAACTTCGAAACGCTTTGAGAATGAAATCGAATAGATATTTTGATACCACAAATAGGCTCTTTATTGTGGATCCCAAACCAGAGGCGCAGATCACCCACTTTTTTTTCCCACTAATTGAGTATATTGTAGAATAAGGACAATAATTTGTAGCTGTAACTCCAAAGGAAGATAGCATCAGCCATGGAATTAATGGCAATATAATAATAATAAATAATAATAATAATAATCAGTCCAGTGGAAAGAGCTGTCATTTTGTTAGTAAGACAATGTACAAATATCCTCACTTCTCTTACCTCTGAACTGACGCTACATTCTGTTGGAATGATGGCCCCAATTTAGTATATTTTATACTTTCCTACTCTTGCTTGGTGAACCCTCCAAACCCCTCTACAGAAAGAAGGGAACATCAGGCGATGCCAAGTGTTAGCAGTCACTACAATACTTCCTACCTGATGACAGGGTGTGATCCGCTTGTACACAACATCAAAGAGATAATCATTCCCTGTTGGAAACCTCTGCTCTTTATACTAACCTGTCAAGGTTTTACATAAGGGGATGCCCTTTTCGTTTCATTTTACATATCTACAAGTCCCACTTATTCATTTTCTTCAGTTCAACAGTCCCAGCATTGCCTCATATACTCATCCTGCCAGTGTCGGACTGAGGTGCCAAGGGCCCACCAGTAACACTGACTCTGGGGGCTTATTGTTCTGAAACTATATTACCCTGGTTCACTCATTTAGCTATACCTCTACATAATAATGATAGACTTGGTAGTGTGTTAAATGAATGAGGAGATATTGCTTTTTTCTGTACATAGTGAATCATATCTATTATGCTGAATAGTGCTACTATAGGAGGGATGGGCCAGCATCTGAACAGAGGCCCACCAGGGATTCACCTGTTACCTGGACTGCCAGTCTGAGCCTGCATTCAGCTGAATCCAGTGATAAATTGGTCTTTTCTCTCCAGCAGAGGAAGCGTTAAGTGAAGTCACGGGTGGCTGCCATTATCTCAGTAGGGTTTGGCTGGAGGCCCCTTATTTAGATCTGAAAGGCTTGTAAACTGAAATAGATCCATGCCTGGCTCAATGAGACACACTTCCATTTCACGGGCCGGCTTACATTATTTAACAGTTCAGTTGGCTGCGATGATTTTCCTGAGTGTTTTACACATATTTGGAACTAATGCATTGTGTGTAATATTAGAGTTGTATCTAGGATCAATACCAGGTTTTTGCCTCCCTGACATAAGACCTTGGTACCTGGCTGCACACTATAATCAGGCCCATATGTGAGTCCTAAATACCTACCTGCATCGTGATCTATGCTGCCTTGTTGTCCATATTTTTCCAGTTGTATAAAGGTGACTGCACACATCAGTAAAAGGTTTGATAAACCCCCTGATTTTGCTGAGACCAGTCGACCATCTAATGTAAATGGAGGTGGGAGGTCTCCATTCTCCCTGGATGGCTGAAGTGGGCTGGCTGTTATCGAAGATGTTTCTAATACATGGAAACGTGATCTGGATTACATTCGTTAAAGGGGTACCAAATCCTAAATATAAGCTGGAGCTAAAAGGAAGTGGATACAGATACCTGCAATCCGATAAGTCGCTCTTCTCCCCCACACAGAGCTGCATTCAATTGTGCAAGAAATTGGGAAAATTTAGGTTGTGTCCCTTTAAAATTGTCCAACTGCCTGTGTATTAAGCCAGTCCATCAAGCTATCTGGAGTCCTATGTAAGAGTAAAAATAATACTTGATTGTATCAAGATGAATTGTGCCAAATGGCAAACTCCTCAGGACTTTACTACCTACAACAATCTCAACCATGCTACGTCAGCACTGTAACAATCTGATTGTTTGATTGACACCTGTCTCTTCTATTACAGTGCACGGTGTGCGGGAAGAGCTTCTCTCAGTCATCCAGTCTCAACAAGCACATGAGGGTCCACTCTGGAGAAAGGCCGTACAAGTGTGTCTACTGCAACAAGGTAACAGCAATTCCCTATTACTGTAGTGCTGAGTGTATCATTTTTATCTAAACTTATTGTTCCTTTTCAGTTAACTTCATCCCATTGATGTGTAAAAACAAAACAAAATAAATTGATGTTGAATTGATGCAGCTGTACCAGTGTTTTTGATCGACTGCAGCGGCTATGTCACATTGATAGCACTGCAACCAATCGCTGAGCAACACTGCCAATTTGTAGATGACCTCGTAACCACCTAAAAAAGTCATCCATTTTTTTTTCTCTGGCGTTGCATAGATTACTGCGGGATCGTTTGTATTCATCCTACTCATCAGTTGTACTGGACCCTTCAAGGAGCCGTGGTAGAAAACGCTACCTTTCATATTTTGATCTAGCTCAGCAGAAGTGGAATAGACTGGTGACAAATGACACTGTTTGGACACAGGTTGTCATTAGCTGAAGCACAACTGATACAAACATTTAAAAAAGGCCTGAGGTCTGATTTTGAAATATCTGTCCCATCAGCTTTCTTGTGCATCTACTCATGACAAGCAATGTCAGAACGCTACAGGCTGTCAGGAGGCTTTTTCACCAGCTTCTACTCCAAAATTGGTGAACCAATAGAAAAACGTAATGTGCAGTGTTTTCTGAATCCGGCTGTTTGAAGGGTCCAGTGCAACAACTGATGTGCCTGGAAAAATGCGATAGAATGAGAATGGATCCCATAGTTTGCTATGGAAGGAAACAAGGCTAGGCTGCTGGACAACTGGAACCAAAACTTACCGTATAGGTATTTATAAACCATATGGGGAACTGCCAGGACCAGGGATAGTTGCTCATATTTTCAGATTGGGGCACCGATATATAATGATTATCTATATTTAACATGTTTGAATATGTCTTCTTGAGCTGGACTCCCCCTTTTTAAAAGCGTTTCAAGGGAATGAAAAAAAAAATACTAAAGGAAGTGTAATTATAAATATATTTCCAAATTCTTATTGATTAACAAATCAAACTTGTTTTTGTCTGTGGAGATAATCAATATAAAAAGTTAATTTAATAAAGTGATTATTCCCATATATAAAACAATTGTTATTTATTAATGGAAGATATTAAGTAATTGATTTATAATGACATTTCCTTTAGTTGTATATTTACTTTTTAATTTTTTGTAATTCCTTCAATTCTACATATTATGATGTATTTACATTATTCATCACAAAATAGTTTCCAGCTGCAATAAAAACAACTTTTACATTAATTCCTGATATATCTTGGGTCAACACATCTTCTCTTTCATTTTTCTTTCAATTAGGCATTTACAGCTTCCAGTATCCTCCGCACCCACATACGGCAACATTCTGGAGAAAAGCCCTTTAAGTGCAAACATTGCGGCAAGGCCTTTGCGTCGCATGCTGCGCATGACAGCCACGTGCGCCGCACACACGTTAAGGAGAAAGGCTACAGCTGTACGACGTGCGGACAAAACTTCATGGAGACGGAGCAGTTACGATATCACATGCGGGTTCACTCCACTCTCTGAGCGTCTGCTCTCACTCAGCATCGGATCATTTAGTCTGTCACAATTCTATTTAATTTCCTTATTGTGATTAACCCCTTAATGACCCCCATCTATTATATATATTCATTAAATCTGTGTACATTTGCCCCGTTTGTGGAAACTGCACCACCCCATTTGTGGAACAATTAAAATTACAAACGTCAGAAATTGGTCACACAAGCCCAATTTTTTCCCCCAAAATTATTTTTTTTTACAACCACTGCAATATTAAAAAGTATACGTTTTTTGTATTACTGTAATCTTTCTGACCCGAAGAATCATGTTGTCAGGTCGTTTGTACTGAACTCTTTAACAATAAAACTCACAAAACAAAGGTGGAATTCCTTTGTTTTTTGTTTTCACCATTTCAAAGTTATAGCTCTTAAAAAAAGGAAAGGAGAAAAACTACGCAAAAATTAGATGTTGCCCGGTTCATAAGGGGTTAATGATAATAATAATTATAATAATAAATCTTATTTATATTATAGCTTATAATTATTCAGATGCTTATGATGTATAATATACTATTTAAGTTACATTACTCTTCGTGAACCCAGTCTGGCTGAAGAATTACATGGTTTTATTTTTATTCTGTAACCTATGCATTTTGATGAGGACAATATCTTGCACATAATTATGTTTGGTAACTATATACAGATGATACTGATTTTCATTTAAAGCATGATATGTTTAAAGCCATAAAGTTATTGGGTAAGTCATTTTCCACTGAAATGTATAATGAGCTGATTCTTTAAGATGTTTGTATAGGCTGCATTATTGCAACAAAAACAGCAGAAAAAAGGCAGCATCGCTTACTTGCCCAGGTCTTTGAACAAATGCACTACATATAATTATATATGGGCTGGCTGCATCCTGTAGTGCATTTGTTCAAAGACCTGGGCAGGTAAGCTGTGCTGCCTTTTATCTGATGTTTTTTAAAAAATTTTGGAGGATTTTAGTCCTCTTTTGTGGCTTCGCTATTAGTTTAGTGTTAGGACTTAAAAGTGTGGGGACCCTTGACGTGGGTTGTGAGCTTGCATGTTTTGGTCAAAATATCTGCATTATTGCAACTAATGACTGACCACACTCAAATCAACTATATGTAAAAAAAAGCCCATGATAGACTCAATTTCCGATTAATATGGCCCTGATGTTGCCACTGTTCAGTGACTCTGTATGTAGCTGCTAAACTCAGATCAGTATTCATCTTAGATCAACCTGAAACCCTAAAAGTGGCCCATCTGACACCAGATGAGGCCAAACGGCGAAACCTCAAACTTGATTGTCATTTATAGGGTCATAGCTTTTATGTAGGTCTTTCATTTTGTATTGCACAGAACCCAAATTTTCCAAGCAGCATACATTTATTGGGGTTGTCTGGGGCCTTACACTAATGGCCCATCTTTAGGATTGGTCATTAGTGCCTGAACGGTGGGTGTGCGACACCCGGCACATTCACTGTTCCCAGTGGCTGCCGGAACTGCTCAGTTGCAGGGCTGCACAGAACAGCTCTGTCAACAGAATGGTGTTCGTGGCCGGTGACTGCAAAACAGCCCCCTATTGACACCGGGAATAGTTGATTGGTGGGTCTGATGGGTGTCACACCCCCACCGATCAGATACGACCTAAGGATAGGCCATCAATGTTAAAGTCCTGGACAACTCCTTTAAGAGTTGATTCTTCTCGTGCAAAGTACAATGCATATAAGTTAGCCATGTCCATATGTTAACAATGCAAATTTCTCTTGTGTTATTTACTTGCTAGCCACTTGTTGTGTTGATATGGATCTGTCCAGTGGACTCTGCTGTCCCACCCAATAAACTATATCCTGTTTTATTGCTTTAGTAAGAAAAATGGCATCGGTCAAATGGAAAATAACATTGACATTTTTTGTACTACCGGTTCTTAACAGGGATGGAAAAATGGACTTGTTTTTTTGCAAATTGGCAGTGCTAGGTGGTCACGATCAGGTGAAGGTTTGATCCTATAGATGCTCTCAAATATTAGGGAAATAATTATACTCTTAATCTTCACTTAAAACTATTACCAGAGTCAATCGATTCCCTCTGTCACATGTGCAGACATCTCCATAAATGACAAAATGAAGATTCTTTGGGGATGGGTCTCTTGGTAAGGGGCATATACAAATATACAAATGGCCTCTATTGCAGGAGATGGCTCAGGTCCAACATCAGGCAAACTCCACTGTAAATGTTCAGCTGACCCCAGGAGTAATCAGCGAGCTCTGTGATTATATCCGGAGAGATCAGACTTATCCAGTTTGTCTTTTTTTATTAGCTTCAGCGTTCTGACGCTCATTGATCTTGTGTCCTGTGCTGTAATACTGCGCGGCCTTTCAGCTCATTGTAATAAAAAGCTTCACCATTATCTACTGATGACAATATTAAGTTGCTTTTACCACATGATGTGAAACAATGTCTGTCATTGTATTATTGTTTCAGATCTCAGTACTGAGAATGGGCCATGGTAAGAGTCTGCCTAGGAGATGTACTCAGGGTCGGACTGGCCCATAGGGTAACAGAGGAATCCCCCGGCGGGCCCCTGTGCAGATCTTGGCCGCCAACTCCTCTATATGGGCAGCACTTGGCATAATTCACTTGATTCACTCTGTACAGAAAAAAGCAGCATCTCATCATTCATTAACCAAACTACTCAGTTTATTAGAGATATAGGTAAATTTGTCAATGGAGGCAGTGTAATATTTATATGCAGGTGAAAGGTGGGCCCCCAAAGTCAATGTTACTGGCGGACCCTTGGCACCCCAGTCTGACAGTGGATATACTTGTAGTTGTGAAGGTCCAAAATAGGGCAAAAAGAGGATCCTTTCAAGAACTTGGTTATTCCTGTTTGCCTTATGCTATAGCAAGTCTATTGTGAAAACAAATACGAGAATTACAAAATTGGTCAATACCTAGCATAATTATGTAAAATTCTGTGGATGTATGCAACAAACTGCAAGTACAGATATAGCATTGGCTCTCTTATGGAACTCTTCTTACAAATTGGGCCCCTTTATAGTAGATGTGGACAACAATTTGAGCAATTTAACTCTTTAAGCCCCATATAAAGTCTTACGTTTCACATTCCCTAAGGATTCTTGGCACTCCATCAGCAAATTGTAGGCTGCAAACAATGGTCTACAGACACAGGGTCATACACAGCCTCTGCCTGCTGACCTGTAAGATATCACTGAAATAATCCATTTCTAAATAATAATTCTGATAGTATCATTGCATCAGGGGCCTGATTTTCTTAATGGATTACCAGGATGTTATGTACAGTAGCACCAAATCTAAGGACCTAATAGTGAGCTAATTTCAACAATAGATATTTCAATTTTATAACAATTCATATTTCAATATTACAAGAGATATTTCAATGCGGTGTCCCATTAGGAAATTCCCTGTCTATGCCCTATTATGTACATTATTGTGTGGACCCCCTTCTTGTATAGATCAGATTGAAGAGCGGACGCATTAGGCTGTGGTTCCACGGTCCGGAACCACAGTGCTTTGGACGGAGCGGAAATTCCGCTCCGTCTAAGCCCCGCCCCCTTTATGACGCGCGATCTTTCCGGAGGTGTTCAGGACACCTCCGGAACACCTCCGGAAAGAAGCAGGGCTACATAGCCCTGTGTAATATTCTGTTGCGGCGACGCACCGTCGCCGCAATACGCGAGGACATGCTGCGGTCTAAAAAGACGCGCCGCATGTCCGTTTACGCAGGTTTGCCACCTGCGTATTGTTACGCATAGTGGAGACGGGATTTCTTTAAATCCCCTCCACTATGCTGTAACATCTGAACGCTGCGTGTTTGGCGCTGCGCCAGCGCACAGCGCCAAACACGCAGCGTTTCCTGACCGTGGAAACTCACCCTAAGAGCACCTTCCAGAGCCAATCCATCCCATATGTCGCAGCTCAGTATGAGTTTGGTGAATATGTATATATATATCTTCCTTGATACAACAAGTCTTTAAACATCAAACCTACAAGAGACAAAATGAGCAAAAACCCTGCTGTACCTAAATAAGTAAAAAGCAAAGTGCATTTAAATAACACAGAGTTTTTGTAAGACTGTTGTTGATCAAAAATAGCATATAAGCCACCCCACCACGACAAGGTAACTCTGATAGGGACAGTCCTACACTGTCTAATATTAAAAACCTTACCATGTGTCAATGCTGACCTCAGTGTGTGAATAAGGGCAGACAAAAGGACCGGATCCCAAACAGTGGCCACCAGTCAGGGAAGCTTTTAAATACAATTTCCAGCTACGGAGAGGGAGGCCACACCCCGGCTTGCACAAAATGGAAAAATACAAAGAAAAAACATAAAAATTGAGCTTGGCTTGAGTAGGTACACATGCAGCACATAAACGCATGTTCTTTTATGGCCAATGTGAACATGCACTTATATTCTGCATGTGTACCAACTCAAGCCACCTTGTCGCGGTGGGATGGCTTTTATGCTATTTTTCATCAAAAACAGTATTACTAAAAACTCTGTGTTATTTAAATGCACTTTGCTTTTTACTTATTTAGTTACAGCAGGGTTTTTGCTCATTTTGTCTCTTTTAGGTTTTATGTTTTATAGGCCAGTGTGAACATGCGTTTATATGCTGCATGTGTACCAACTCAAGCCAAGCTCAATTTTTATGTTAAGTCTTTAAACATCACTTTCCCTTGATAGGACAAGTAACTGCAATTTGCACAGCTCTCGGCTTTGATGCTGCTCTGCACTTTATTGAGAGCACATAAAAATTACTTTATATCACATAACAAAACAGACAAGATGTGACCTGCCGGGATGTTTGGATTATTTTGGGCTGTTTTATGACTGTAGTTTTTTTTTTAAGTTATGGATGACCTCCTGAAATTGTTAGTGGACGTCTCATTTCTATAGAACAACTGCTAAATTTTCAAATGTTAGTCCTTTCCTGTAATATTTGGAAATCTATATATTAATTTCTAATATCAAGCTGTAATTCTATTAACCTTTTTATTTTTGGGCTGTATTCATATTGTGCTGCTGTCACTGAAGTCTCTTAGACTATTTCATTGCTTTCTTTGTAATTCTAAAAAAAAATAAAATACATGTTTAATGAACATCAAGTGAAGACTTTTTTTTGTTCTTTTATGTATTTAGTTACTTTGTGACCCCACCAGAACTAATTTGAATATAATTAAAAACAAAAAAGTTTTAATCATATGATTTATCATGAAAGTATCTCATCTAATATCGAGGTTATCCAGGACTAACGTACTGATGACCTTTCCTATTGAAATGAGCAGGCGTTGATTTGCTATACCTGTGAGTGGCCACTCAACCCTGTGCGGAGCTGTGAGGTTCCTACTTTATATGTTGCTTATATCCACCCTCTGCCGGAGCAGATAACGGCTGATCGTGGGCTTCCGGGTGCCAGATCTCCACTGATCTGATATTAATCTATCCCATGTATAGGTCATCAATATGTCAATCCTGGACAAACACTTCAATTCCAAGGCAGAAAAAACTACAGTATGACGGTAACAAGCAGTGGCATGAATGTAGCGACCGACTATGTGAACAAGGTTTAAGACGTATTAATCTTGAAAACATAGTGAACTATTAAAAACAAAAAAAACCTTGCAGCTTCTTGTCATACATCAACCAACACCTGTCAGGAACCCAAACACATGGGAGCAAAATTACCCAAACCAGACGATTTGGGCAAGATTGACCAAATATCTTATGACTGTCTCCAACAGATAATTTGGGGTGATGGAAGGATTGAGCTGTTGCATTTCAATAGGCCCAAACCCTTTGTCTCAGGGAAAAAAATAAATCACCTGCCAGATGCGGTTTTATTTGTAAAAGTAATGTGTGACAAATGTAATGTATTATGGTGATTTACAAGCAGGGCCGCCATCAGGGCATTACAGCCCTGACAGGCGTATGGGGCCCAATCAGCAGAGGGGGCCCGCATCGGACCCCATCACCTCTACCATCGGGCCCCACTGCCCCGCCCCCAGCGGCAGGATTCTTTCTGCCTAGCAAGTAACTGAACCTGCGTCCAGGACGCAGGTTCAGTTACTCTATTACCATGCGGGCCTGCACGGTAATAGTTAACGCTGCCAGCCAATCAGAGGCTCGCAGCTGACGTCAGCGCGCACGTGCCGGCGCTGACGTCATTGTCAGTTGACAGCGAGTGCGCGCTTTCTCTGCAATGTGGATCGTGCGTGGACGGAGGTAGGAGGAAGGTTTTTTTTAATGTTGCAAGGGCAAAGTCGGAGCCCGGCAGAATGAAGACGGGGCAGGACTGGGGCAAATGAAGAGGAGGATCGGGCAGAATGAAGAGGGCAGGACTGGGGCAGAATGAAGATGGGCAGGCTGGGGCAGATGAAGATGGGGCAGGACTGGGGCAGAATGAAGTGGGCGGACTCGGGCAGAATGAAGACGGGGCAGGACTGGGGGCAGAATGAAGAGGGCAGGACTGGGGGCAGAATGAAGATGGGGCAGGACTGGGGCAGAATGAAGACGGGCAGGACTGGGGCAGAATGAAGACGGGGCAGGACTGGGGCAGAATGAGATGGGCAGGACTGGGGGCAGAATGAAGACGGGGCAGGACTGGGGGCAGAATGAAGATGGGCAGGACTGGGGGCAGAATGAAGATGGGGCAGGACTGGGGCAGAATGAAGACGGGGCAGGATGGAGGCAGATGAAGAGGGCATGACTGGGCAGAATGAAGACGGGGCAGGACTGGGGGCAGAATGGAGACTGGGCAGGACTGGGGGCAGAATGGAGATGGGGCAGGACTGGGGGCAGAATGGAAGACGGGGCAGATGGAGATGGGGCAGGATGGGGCAGAATGGAGATGGGGCAGGACTGGGGGCAGAATGAAGATGGGGCAGGACTGGGGCAGATTGGAGACAGGGCAGGACTGGGGAAGAATGGAGACGGGAAGGACTGGGGGCAGAATGAAGACGGGGCAGGACTGGGGCAGAATTGAGATGGGGCAGAATGAAGACGGGGCAGGACTGGGGGCAGAATGGAGACTGGGCAGGACTGGGGGCAGAATGAAGATGGGGCAGGACTGGGGCAGATGGAGACAGGGCAGGACTGGGGAGAATGGAGACGGGGAGGACTGGGGCAGAATGAAGACGGGGCAGGACTGGGGCAGAATGAGATGGGGCAGAATGAAGACGGGGCAGGACTGGGGGCAGAATGGAGACTGGGCAGGACTGGGGGCAGAATGGAGATGGGGCAAGACTGGGGGTAGAATGGAGACGGGGCAGAATGGAGATGGGGCAGGACTGGGGCAGAATGGAGATGGGGCAGAATGGAGATGGGGCAGGACTGGGGGCAGAATGGAGACGGGCAGGACTGGGGGCAGAATGGAGATGGGGCAGGACTGGGGCAGAATGGAGATGGGGCAGGACTGGGGGCAGAATAAAGATGGGGCAGGACTGGGGGCAGAATGAAGATGGCAGGACTGGGGCAGAATGGAGACAGGGCAGGATGGAGACGGGCAGGACTGGGGCAGAATGGAGATGGGGCAGGACTGGGGGCAGAATGGAGACGGGGCAGGACTGGGGACAGAATGAAGACGGGCATGACTGGGGGCAGAGTGAAGACGGGACAGGACTGGGGGCAGAATTGAGATGGGCAGAATGAAGACAGGGCAGGACTGGGGGCAGAATGGAGACTGGGCAGGACTGGGGGCAGAATGGAGATGGGCAGGACTGGGGGCAGAATGGAGACAGGGCAGGATGGAGACGGGCAGGACTGGGGGCAGAATGGAGATGGGGCAGGACTGGGGGCAGAATGGAGACGGGGCAGGACTGGGGACAGAATGAAGACGGGGCATGACTGGGGCAGAGTGAAGACGGGACAGGACTGGGGGCAGAATTGAGATGGGGCAGAATGAAGACGGGGCAGGACTGGGGGCAGAATAGAGACTGGGCAGGACTGGGGGCAGAATGGAGACTGGGCAGGACTGGGGCAGAATGGAGACAGGCAGGACTGGGGGCAGAATGGAGATGGGGCAGGACTGGGGGCAGAATGGAGACGGGGCAGGACTGATGCCAACAGAACTGATTTGAATATAATTAAAAACAAAAAAGTTTTAATCGTATGATTTATGGGCAGGACTGGGGGCAGAATGGAGACTGGGCAGGACTGGGGGCAGAATGGAGATGGGGCAGGACTGGGGGCAGAATGGAGACAGGGCAGAATGGAGATGGGGCAGGACTGGGGGCAGAATGGAGACGGGGCAGGACTGGGGGCAGAATGGAGATGGGGCAGGACTGGGGACAGAATGGAGATGGGGCAGGACTGGGGGCAGAATGGAGATGGGCAGGACTGGGGCAGAATGAAGATGGGCAGGACTGGGGGCAGAATGGAGACGGGGCAGGACTGGGGCAGAATGAAGACGGGGCAGGACTGGGGGCAGAATGAAGATGGGCAGGACTGGGGCAGAATGGAGATGGGGCAGGATGGAGACGGGCAGGACTGGGGGCAGAATGGAGACGGGGCAGGACTGGGGGCAGAATGGAGACGGGGCCGGACTGGGGGCAGAATGGAGACTGGATGGGCAGGAATCAGGATAGAGACGGGGCAGAATGGAGACTGGGCAGGAATCAGCATGGACACGGGGCAGAATGGAGACTGGGCAGGAATCAGGATGGAGACAGGGAAGAATGGAGATGGGGCATTATGGAGACTGGGCAGGAATCAGGATGGACACAGGGCAGAATGGAGACTGGGCAGGATTGGAGACTGGGCAGGAATCAGGATGGACACGGGGCAGAATGGAGACTGGGCAGGAATCAGCATGGAGATGGGGCAGGATGGAGATGGGGCAGGATTGGAGACACGTGGGGCAGGATGGAGAAGGGACAGGATGGAGACGGGGCAGGATTGGAGACACTGGGGGCAGGATGGAGACACTGGGGGCAGGATTGGAGACACTGGGGGCAGGATTGGACATACAGACAGGGGCTGAATGAAAGACATGAGGCCAGAATGGAGACACTGGGGGCAGAATGAAAGTCATGGAGGCATTATTGGAGACACTGGGGGCAGGATGGAGAAGGGGCAGGATTGGAGACACTGGGGCAGGATGGAGACGGGGCAGGATGGAAAAGGGGCAGGATTGGAGACACTGGAGGCATGATTGGAAACACGGGGCAGGATTAGAGGCACTGGGGGCAGGATTGGAGACACTGGGGGCAGGATTAGAGGAACTGGGGGCAGGTTTGGAGGCACTGGGTGCATGATTGGAGGCACTGGGGCAGGATTGGAGGCACTGAGGCAGGATTGGAGGCACTGGGGCATGATTGGAGGCACTGGGGACAGGATTGGAGGCACTGGGGGCAGAATTGGAGACACTGGGGGCAGGATAAAAGACATGGGGCAGGGTTGGAGACAGATGGGGCAGGATTGGAGACAGATGGGACAGGATGGGGAGATCATATGGGGCAGAATGGATACTCATGAGGGCGGGATGGGAGAAAGTATGGCTGAAGCCAGGAATGAGACTCACAGGGCCAGGATGGGGGATATTATTACAATAGGGGCTAATTAAGGGATATTACTGCAGTGATGTATTTATTTTATTTTTTTGAGTATACTGTTTTAAATGGGGGAAGGTCCTGTTACTGTGCAGAGTGACACTATGTCACCTTTTTTTTCTTCATCTGGTGTAGTTTAGAAGTGGGGAAAAAAATAAGTAATGTGTTCTGCAATCGGAGCGCTAGATAACTGTTATTTCCTGCAGAGACGAGCCCTGGCTGGAAGAAGTGATGGCGGTCTATGCTGGATGAAAGATGAAAAGCAAAGATGAAGGACTTCACCTAGAGACGTCACTGGTGAGTCAGTGTTACTTGTACACTGATACTATACACTGTATACAGAGCTCCTGTGTACAATGTCACTGGTGATTACTGTATTACCTGTACACAGACACTGCATACTAAGTACAGATCTCCTGTGTAGAATGGCACTTATGGTGATAGTGTTGTGTTTTTTTTTTTTTTATTACTGATCAGTATTGTAGTATTCAGTCACTATGTGGTGGTAATATATGGTCTGTTCATGGTGTGGCGGTATTTGTTCCTTGTATGTGATATTATTTGGTCACTTTGTGGTGGTAGTATGTAGTCTGGTGGTATTTGTTCCTTGTATGTGATATTATTCGATCACTGTCGTGGTAATATGTGGTCTGGTGGTATTTGTTCCTTGTATGTGATATTATTTGGTCACTTTGTGGTGGTAATATGTGGTCTGGTGGTATTTGTCCCTTGTATGTGGTGTTATTGGTCATTTTAAAAATTGAAAAATAAATAAACATATACCTAAATTGTATTGGATATTTTAACAAATATTCAATAGGTTACAGTAGAGTAGAACCCGGCCAAAAGTGTCTACCGTGTTATGGTGGCGGCTTAAAAAAATCTTTTGGCCAAAACTAGATCTGCTGGCTATATGTGTGATCTGGTGATGGGAACTGTTAATGTGTGATTGATGAGAAGTGGAGTTTTTCCAAGAGAGAGCGGTGGGACTGTGGACAGTTCGAGGGGTGGAGGCGGGGCTGGGGTGGAGCCTGGGCGGAGTCTCAAGAGGGCCCCGAAGATTTTGCCAGTATAAAGCCATCGAAATTCCTAGTGGCAGCCCTGTGTACAAGTATATAAGGTGTTAATGCATAATGTGAATATAGCATAGGGATAAGCTTAGGACAGAATAAGATGTAGAATAAGGATAATAGGTTTAGCATATGATATAGGAATTGGTTAAGGTTAGGTTTAGCCTGGTGGGTGGGCACCAGTGCTGATAAAAGGGGGGCACTTCCTGGTTACAAGGAGTTCAGTGTCAGATAGTGAAGTGTACGGTGCAGTTCAGGTATGGTGGGTTGCTAGGGGTAGCATGAGCCAACCAGTCTAGGCAGTGGAAGGCCAAATGGAGTTCCCTGTTGGACATTGCAGCAGCGTCTGAAGCCTAGAGCTCAGGCCAGGTACCACAAGCGGGCCTGGTCTTCTGACATCATGAGGTCGGTGGATGTGGAATTACATGGGGGGGCAAGTGGTTGGTGCACTGCCGGTGTGGACAACAAATTTTTTATGCTGATGGAGACAGCGGGCCTGGAGGTATTCCAGAATGAGTGTGTGGCAGAACAGAAGAGGAGTTATACTAAAGAGGAAGGAAGTGTGAATTGCTGTGCCGTATCCACCTGTATCCACCTGATGAACCTGGACTGTTTAGTAAAAGTTTGACTTGGTGTCCCATGCATTGTGTGCGGCAGCTCCTGGGAACAGAAGCCTGGAGGCAGTGGAGGCCTGTGACCTACAAGTGAGTGCGATGCACCCCTCACCCTACAGCACACTGGGACTGGGACACCCCTTGTCTGTAAAGTGCCAGAGCGCAACCTGACAGCAACTCGGTCGCAACTACCACTCTCGGACACTTTACATGTGTATAAGGGGGTAATGAAGACTGTGTGTTGAATGTTCCTTTTGAAGGTGTATGGGCAACTTTACAGTATTTTGGTAAAACTTCCTCTCGTAATTTGCAGTTTGGGCTCAGGTGATAGTACAGATTGGTAGAAGGAGACAGTATATTTAGCAATTACTTAACCAAATGTGATGATTATTTCCTTTCGCAGTAGGAGCAGTAAAATAATAGTTTGTAATAAATCGTACTAACCATAAAGATGCCTATAGTCATTATTTATAGTTACAATAGTATAGACTTCAATATCTGAATTAAATTTTTTCCTAAAGGGTTATCCCATCTCCTACATTTATGGCATTTCCACCAGATGTACCCTCTAGACTGTAAGCCCGCAAGGGCAGGGCCCTCTCCTTTCTGTACCCGTCTGTCATTGCTTGTTTGTTAATAAATATCAAAGACTGACCGTCACTTCCAAACAGAATACTGGTCTGCACAGGTGCATACTAAGAGTAGCTATCTCCATATATAACTAACAAATAAAACTGCACTCTGTAACGCAATGAGAAGGAGCTACATACAGGATACAGATACAAAATACGGTGAACAAACTAGCAACTAACAAATAAAGTAGCACTCGGTAGCGCTATAGCATGCAAGCATGAAAAGGGAATTACATTACTGCTCTAGAAAATAGGCATGCATGAATTGGCCAATTTATGTGCTAAATATCTTAGTTTTTTCCTATTTTCTAGAGCAGTAATGCAATTCCAGTTTCATATATTTCATGCTTGCATGCTATAGCGCTTTATATCTGTATCCTGTATGTAATCCCTTCTCATGCTTAGCACCATGGAATCAATGGTGCCCTAAAAATAAATAATAGCAATAAATAAATGGTGCCCTCACCAAAGGGACCCACATCCATCTGGAAAATGGGCCTTGCTGGGCACGACTTTGAGTTTAGGGGTGGCTGGAAATCCTATACAAAAGAATGAGAATTTGGACCACCTCTGCACAGACATTGGCATGAGGCAGAGCCATGTCTGCAAGTTAGGTGCAGGTCCCTTTTTCTGGAATCCACGTCTACTACTCATTTATGACACATACTGTGGAAATGCCATAAATGTATGAGACTGGGACTCTCCTTTCAGTTTCAAATGTATTATTGGGAAACACCTGTTTTGTATAACACTGATAATGAACATGTATGGACAGGATCGGTGAAAGAGCTAGTGTGGCTCTTGACAAAATTAAAAGTGGAACCGCACATTCCAACTCATTGCACCGTCACACGGAAACAGCCAGGGCACAGTTACACAAGGCGATTTCTGAATGGGGGCCTCTCAACTATATTCGTCATTCAGATTGCTTGTTTTCCAGCTTCTTTACAATGACAGATGAAGAACAATGGGGTCCGACTGATAACTAAATGTTCGTTCTGTCCCCATAAAGTATCATGTTCATGTTATCATCAACACATCTGCTGTTTTCATGGGAAGGCGTGCAGTCGAAAATAATGATTTTTATTTGGCATAAACAATCAAGTCTCCTGCTGAATCAACATTTTATTAGTTGCTTGGGTGATTACCGACATGTTACACCTGTGAACTATCACTGGCTAGTGTCGGTGTTTTTAAACATTGGTAACTCACGCACACACACAGAATGTCTGAATGCTACACACACAATGAATGCTACACACACTGTAATTGCATATCACACACACACATACATACACACACACATACAGACACTGAATGTTATGTGAGCAGGTCGCGATATGCAGTGATGGACAGGAGGGTTTACAGGTTTATTAACAGAGATATACTCCACACAGGGAGATAATGGGTTAAGCTGGAAGTATGGGAGGTACTATTAGCACGGTATGGATGAGAGGTGAGGTATAGGGTAAAACAACTGTTCATGAAAGGGTTAACTTATCAGTCCGCCGGCTTCCTGGCTGCAGAGTCTTGGGTTTCATCGGTGGCGCCCATGCAAGCGGCGCGTGATGACTCCGGTGTGGTCCTGAAGAAGTTGGGGGTCCAGATCCCGATGATGGCTGTGTATCCTTGCTGTCCTAAGTAGGGTCCTGGATCCACAGTTCGTCGTACGGGATGCTGCACAGTCTGTGGTACCGTCGGAATGTGACTCGGCTTGGCGGTGAATGTGGGTGAGGAATCACACAGTTCTAGATGAGTCTCCTGGTCTACCTTAAGTGGTACACACGCAGTAAACACCGGCCCCGAGCGTATCAAACTTTCTGTCACAGGGGACAGCGTGCACACGGCAGGTTCCTGTCCACAGTCAGTGTACTCGGATGCAGGGAATATACAGCGCCGGCCTGCGGTAACACGATGCTCAGCAGACAGAGCATAAATATTCCCCTGCTGCGCGCTGTCATCCCGCCAAGTCTCTTCCGCTTTCCCGTGCGCAGCGCTTTTATCAAAGTCACGCCCCCTGCTGTCGAGTGCAAAGTGGTCCGCTTCAGAAAGCTTTCCCCCGGGCAACAATGGTGACAGCCCTGACAGTTCCGGAACTGACGCGAGAGGTACCCCCGGTCCAGTCCACCTTCTTACAGTTACACACATAATGTATGTAACACACACTGTAACTGCATAACACACACATGAGAGAATCATATCAGAAGACGTGGAGAAGACTGACAACTTAATTTCTTCTCCATTCTTTGTGTCCGCAGTAATTGGACATCTGAGTGCAGTCTAAAGTTTCACAGACTTGTGTAGGTGCATGTAATCTGATCATCAGATGCACCCACAGCACCATTTTCTCTTGTAGTTTCCATCAGCCTCCGCAATGTGCCCATGGGCCACCAATGAGTTACTAAGGCAGCCAGCAGCTTGCTGAAGAACTCCATTGCTGCCACCTTGGCACTACTCTGAAGGAGACCACAATTATCACTATATACAATACTCTGATATTGAAGTATTTAATATAAGCAATCTTATGATCGCAGGTTCAAGTCCCCTAAGGGAAGTAAATCTGTAAAAAAAAAATAAACATTTTCAAAAATTTGTATCATCCCCTTTTCCTCCATGAACTACATCCAACTGGTTAACAAACAAGAAATATTTGCGTTCTGTTCAATATTAAAAGGGTCTGCAAATTTCTACTATGACTTTTGGCGGTGTACAAAATGATAAGCTCAGATTATTCCAAATTCCTGTTCCTAGCCTAGACTTTGTAAAAGAAAACAAAAAGTGTCCAATGTGTAAAAATATACAATGGGGAAAGATTTTGAAATTCTATTTCAGTGGTCTATTGCGGTTGTGAACAAAAAATAAAAAAATATGAAAAAACAGATACACATTTCTTTTATGTTCCCACTGAAAGTGCCCAATGTACACACAAAAAAGAAATAACATAAAAATTATGCCCTTATTATGAAATAAGATTAAATATCATTAGTATCTGAGCTAGAAAATTTTTTTACACCTCTGAATTGCATGTAGAAAAAAAAATCTGAGACTGTGCCTGGTCAGGAATGGGGGAAAACTAGCCAGGTCTTGAACTAGTTGAGTTGACATCAATGACATAAAAAAAGTAAACATGTTTAGTATTAGAATGGACTTTTACAGACATGTTATCAAAATTTTTAATTTGTTGTATAGTTGTTTTCTATTTTTCTGATTTGTTTTATAGTTTAATATTAATGTTAGGAATCATTATTAGCTGTGTCCCTATGCCAGTGGCTTCTGATTGGGATAGTAGCATTCTAGAATGCTGTTATTGAGAACGCGTTCTAAGGAAACTGCTGATGTAGGCTTTGTGTGCATTAATTGTCTTAAAGTTTATTCACATTGGCTAGTAAAAACAAATATTGGGCTATTAAAGTACAACATTGGCACGCATGTGCATTGGATTCATTGTAAAGTGCACTAGAGCCACATTCACAGCTTCCTATTGTTTGAGGTTCCTTCTGAAAGGGATATGTGTCAGGGCCATTGAAGTCAGAGGGCTGCCCTGTTAGCTTTGTCAGTCAATAGGATTTTGCTTATTTGGGCAGCATTGAGAGTCCTTAGACCTGTAATCTGGCACACTCCCAAAAGGTTTCCTGTAAATTTGTATGGTCACTTACATTAAAGCAGGGGCTTCTTCTGCTCAATAGAGCTGGAATATTCATGTACATTACTGTAAAATATTGATTGCTTTGCCCCTCAGGGAATCTTGTCCAGCTGTTGGTTCAGCTTTAACTAACAAGCTTTGTTCAGCTTTTATTCAGTGGACAGTCTGGAAGAGTTGCTTTGATCTACAGTCCAACTTTTTGGACTTGCAAACGATAGGTGGACCTATCAAGTCCAGCTTGACAAAAAAATATCAAGATACAAACTTCAACCAAAAAGGTGCCAGGTAAACATGATCAATAGTAGAACTAGTGTTGGTAATTAACTACTTTCCCGGTGATAAAGAATAGGAGAAAAAGAAAAAAAAAGAAAATGCAATATTACCTACTGTGCGAGAAAGTAATCAATCTGTGACTTTGTGTTATTCTTGGAAACAGGAGAATTTGCGCAAGCGACATCTGTGGTTAGTTCTCCAAGATGATTGGAACAATTTCCATGTCGAGATCCTTCAAAACCTCTGTACAAGTGTACTTAGAAGAACTGATGCCGTTTTAAATGCAAAAGGTAGTCACACCAAATATTGACCTGAATTAGATTTCTCTTTTATTTCCTTGCATTCTGTTAATTGATCAAAATCAATCAAATAACAATTTTATTTTTTAAAGCAGTCTTACTTTTTGATGCACTTTTTCAACACTTGCCGAAAACTTTTGCATAGTTTTGTATGTTGGGGATTTATTCAAAATTGAAGCGGTGAGCGGTCCAGCTCACCCCAAACCATCTCGATTGGGTTCAGGTCTGGTGACTGTGGAGGCCAGGTCATCTGGCGTAGCACCCCAACACTCTCCTTCTTGGTCAAATAGCCCTTACTCAGCCTGGAGGTGTGTTTGGGGTCATTGTCCTGTTGAAAAATAAATGATGGTCCAACTAAACGCAAACTGGATGGAATAGCATGCTGCTGCACGTGCTGTGGTAGCCATGCTGGTTCACTATGCCTTCAATTTTGAATAAATCCCCAACAGTGTCACCAGCAAAGCACCCCCACACCATCACACCACCTCCTCCATGCTTCACGGTGGGAACCAGGCATGTAGAGTCCATCCGTTCACCTTTTCTGCGTGCAAAGCAGTAATCAAAGCAAAAGGTGGCTACTTTGAAGAACCTTGAATATAAGACATATTTTCAGTTGTTTCACACTTTTTTGTAAAGTGTAATGTATAATTCCACTTGTGTTAATTCATAGTTTTGATGCCTTCAGTGTGAATGTACAATTTTCATAGCCATGAAAATACAGAAAAATCTTTGAATGAGAAGGTGTGTCCAAACTTTTGGTCTGTACTGTATATATACTGCATATATATACTGCTCAAAAAAATAAAGGGAACACTATTCCATTTGCAACAGGCTGTTTGTGTTCCCTTTATTTCTTTGAGCAGTAATATATATATACACGCTCTGGCAAAAATTAAGAGAGCACTGCACAGTTTTATTAAAATCAAAAAACACTGCTGTGGTGTTCACAATCCTCTTGCAATAGGACAAGCTGGATGGCAAAACAAGTGCTAGTAATATCCCAAAAGTAATAGGAATGAAAAAATAACTTGTAACCATGCCAAAAGAATTGAAAAGAAAAGTCTTGAGTGAGGAAAAGAAGGCCTCAATTCTGGCTTTACTAGCAGAGGGATACAGTGAGCATCATGTTGTCTCCATCCTTAAAATTTCTAAGACGGCAGTCTATTACAACAAGGTCAAGCAGCAGACATTGGGGACAACAAAGCTACAGATCGGCAGAGGGCGAAAACGACTCTCCACTGACTGGGATCACCGTCATCTTATTCGAATGTCACTCAGCAACTGCAGGATGACATTAAGTGAACTACAAAAGGACTGTCAAATGGCAGCTGGGTGAAGTGCACGCAAGAACAGTTCGTAACAGGCTCCTAGAGACAGGGCTCAAGTCATGTAAAGCTAGAAAAAAGCCTTTCATCAATGAGAAGCAAAGGAGAGCCAGGCTGATCTTTGCCAAAGACCATAAGGATTGGACCACAGAGGACTGGAGTAAGGTAATCTTCTCTGATGAGTCTAATTTTCAGCTTTGCCCAACACTTGGTCATCTAATGGTTAGACGGAGACCGGGAGAGGCGTACAAGCCACAGTGTCTTGCATCCACTGTGGAATTTGGTGGAGGATCGGTGATGATCTAGGGATACTTCGGCAAGGCTGGAATTGTGCAGGTTATTCTTTGCGAAAGACGTATGAATCAAGCCACATACACGGTTACCCTGGAAAAACAGTTGATTACTTCTGCTCAGGCAATGTTCCCCAACTCTGAGGACTGGTTTTTCCAGCAGGACAATGCGCCATGCCACACAGCTAGGTCAATCAATGTGTGGATGAAGGACCACTACATCAAATCCCTGTCATGGTCAGCCCAGTCTTCAGACCTGAACCCCATTGAAAACCTCTGGAATGTAAGGAAGAGGAAGATGGATAGTCAAAGCCATCAAACAAAGAACTGCTTAAATGTTTGTACCAGGAGTGGCATAATGTCACCCAAAAGCAGTGTGAAAGACTGGTGGAAAGCATGCCAAGGCGCATGAAAACTGTGATTAAAGATCATGGTTATTCCACAAAATATTGATTTCTGAACTCTTCCTGAGTTAAAACATTAATATTGTTGTTTCTAAATGATTATGAACTTGTTTTCTTAGCATTATTTGAGGTCTGCAAACACTGCATTTTTTTGTTATTTTGACCATTTCTCATTTTCTGAAAATAAATACAAAATGTATTGCTTGGAAATTCGGAGACATGTCAGTAGTTTAAAGAATAAAAGAGCAATTTACATTTTACTAAAAAATATACCTAGAAAGAGAAAAATCACACAAACTGAAAATGTTGCAGTGGTTTTTTTTGCCAGAGCTGTATATATATATATATATATATATATATATATATGTGGAACCCCATCTGTGCTAGGATTCCCACATCTCCTGGAAGGGTGCACTAAAAGATTTAACCACTAGAGGTTCTAATTCATACACACATCTTCACCCATCCCTAAGACCAGCAGAGGGAGCCTGATAGGCATATGAAAGGAGGGTGAAGACAGGAAAGGGAGTTCAGTGCAGTGCAGTTCAGTAAAGTGGAGTCTAGTAGAGTGGAGTCGAATCCATTCCAGTCTAGTCAGAGCTGAGACAAGTGAGTAGTCTGCAGACAGAGCAGACGAGTGGAGTTTGCAGTAAGGGACTCCATAGCTCAAGTTGAGTGCCAGTAGCGTGCCGACGCTCTGAGAGCGGCGAAGAGGCAGCCCACCAACTGCCAGTGTGTGAAGTCGTGTGAGGGCCCGAGTAGGCCGAAGGCAAGTGGAAAAGCTTAGTAAAAGGAGGCAGAGGAGCCTCAACAGCTCACCTCAACGAGTACCACCGGACGCCGGGGTCCGAGCCTATAGGGATCTCCACAACCCATAGAAGAACACCGGAATTCCTGGAGGACTATAGGTCCCAGGACTACCACAGAGCTGATACGTAACTGGGCCAGGAGGACAGAGTCCAGCAGGCAGGGCACTGCAAGCAGGGACTGTGTGTTTCAAGAAAAGGTCCAACCACAAGGTCAGCCAGGTGCAGGACGGAGACTAAGTTAGGTCCAGCTTCATGCCGGCCAGGACTTTATTACAGTAAGGCAAGGAACAGGAGGCCACACAGCTACTCAGTGTAGAATCTGGATGCACACCCTTCACCCTACAGTGCTCCGGGGAGTGCCTGCAACATCTTCAGTAAAGGTACCAAAGTGGCTTGTGTGTGTGTCCATCTTCTTACCCCTAACTGCCGGGTCCCCCACTCGTCCTGCTTCCATATATATCTACCAGCCCTGAAGGACTTAGCCTCACCTGTGGGAGGCCTAACATCTAGCTGCACAACACCAACCCTTAGTGGATCTGCACAGCAGCGCTGGTCACCCTGACCAGGTACTACAGGTGGCGTCACGAATCCCCATACTAACATTCAATTCCCCTGTAAATATCCCACATTTGTGGGTGAGCGCCCAGGGCCACGGACCGAGCTGTGTTGCCGTGACATCCCCCATAGAAGTTAATAGGCTCGGATCCGAGTACCCCACTGCTCTGGGAGGGCGGCTCAAATATATATATTTATAATATATATATATATATATATATATATATCACACTTTGATGACACGACCCTCTTCTGTCTTTTTGCACCTCTTTTGCAATCTTCACGTGGATTCAGACTCCATACATTTAAAAGAAATTGCAACAAACTAAGTTGTTAGCCTCTCCACAATTCTTTAGAAGCTTTATGGTGGGTACTGCAAGTCTCTGTTTAGTGAATGTCTAGACTTAGCAGTTTAGCCAGAAAATAAATTAGCAGTTCACGTAAAACATACAGTATAGCAATATATATTTATTAACAAAATATACAACAGTGAAATCATACATTGAAATAATTGAAATATTGTGAATTTTATCATTATTATTGGCACTACGATGTTGCTCTAGGTTTATATGAAGGTTACAGCCCCTTTGTAATGCTGAATACAATCAATACCTACCTATAAGGACTGTGGCATGTGGTACACTATATAATCTTTATCCACCTCTCTAAGATTGTGTCTTACAGTAAACCTAAGCGTGACTCCATAGGACAGACTTCTTTACAAGTGTAGTTGAAGCAGTCTGGTGGCTGATCGGGTTGCAAGTTGGGGAGGAGAATCTGTAGGGACACATTATGAATGACAATAGGAGATATAATGAGATGGACCTAATTCTTAAACCTTAGACTGGCAAGTCCTAAAAACAAAGGCTGCCTTAGTGACATCTGCTTCTCTTTGATTGATCCTGTGGTCTTACCAAATGTTCTCATTTGTGACTTCACTTCCAAAGTTGTTCTTCAAAGATTTGATTGTATACTGAAGGTTTGTCATCTGGTTGGAATAATTATAATGTGGTGTATGGCACTGAACCCAAGAAGGACAAGTTAACTTTAAAATAAATCCTTGTTTATAGTCAGTTTAGCAAAAATTCATTGATATTTTCTTTTAGAAATACCCACCAGCAGTCATTTTCCTGCTTTCTGCTTTACAAGATGATTAGACTATGCACATTTTCATGAATCTAAATTTGCAAGTATTTTTAATAGTTGCTCAAATACAAACCAAACCTAATATGGTACATCTTGATCGGTGAACCCAAAGATGAGATGCCTGAGCATTTATTCAAAATAATTTGTAAGCCGAGTATTAGATCAAAAAGAGAGGGTGGACAGCAGTGTGAGCAGCCTCTTACTTCAGCACCTCTGGTATCTCCAGTATTAGATCAAATAAACAGTGTGGACACCAGTGTGAGCTAACTCTTCTTACCTCAGTACCCCTGCTATTCTACCAGTTAGCAGCCTTTTATTACCTCAGCATCCCTGACATATCCAGTATTAGATCAGATAGACAGAGTGAACAGCAGTGTAAGCAGCCTCTTCTTACCTCAGCACCGTGGTATCTCCAGTATTAGATTAGATAGACAGGGTGGATAGCAGTATGAGCAGCCTTTTCTTACTTGGACACTTGTGCTATCTTCAGTATTAGATCAGAAAGGCAAGGTGAACAGCAGTGTGATCAGCCTCTTCTTACCTGTAACTCCCTTGGTATTTCCAGTATTAGATTAGAATATCCTCTAGAAGCATATTAAAAGTGAGGAGAGTTTCCTACAGCACATGTTCACTACTACTATTAACATTTGTGGACTGGTTTCTGTATATGTGTATATAATAATATGTTATAAGGATATGGGTTCTGCAACTGGACTGAATGTGCAAAGAAGAATGGGATCAACAATATAGAAATATACTGCAGTCAAGTAAGAAGCAGGTAGGATACCACTGGTAGAGAGAGGAGGTCTGAAAGTAACACTTGTAAGGAACGAGGGCTGTGTGGTGTGTTTTATTAGATAAGTTGATGGTGAATTTGCAGGTTCAGAGAGCGCCATGGGTTCAGCACCATAAGTGCATCCACACCTCTGGAGCATTACACATGTTTATGTTTCTTGCCAGTAGAAAGTCCATCCCGTGCAGATAGAGCAGCTGGCGGAAGCATGAGAAGCTGTGTAGCTCAACAAAAGTGTTTGCGTCTTAAGCCCCCGTCACACTAAGCGAGATAGCTAGCGAGATCGCTGAATCGTCACCGATTTTGTGACGCAGCAGCGACCTAGCCAGCAATCTCGCTACATGTGACACGCAGCGGCGACCGGCCCCCCTGCTGGATATCGCTGATCATCATCGAATGGCCTGGACCATTTTTTCATCTTTGTTGTCCTGCTGCCCAACGCCCATCGCTGCATGTGACAATGGGAGACCAACGATCAGCGAGCTCCCAGCGCTGTACAGCAGAAGCTGGGAGCTGGTATCCAGGGTACACATCGGGTAACTAAGCGCCATGCAGCGCTTAGTTACCCAATGTTTACCCTGGATACCAACTCCCAGCGCTGTACAGCAGAAGCTGGGAGCTGGTATCCAGGGCAGGGCCGGCGTCAGCACCCGGCACACCCGGACAAGTGCCGGGGCCCTGAGCAGGCGGGGGGGCCCACTCGCAGTCTGGCACCCCCCGCCGTTAGCGGAGGAGGGCAGGTGTCAGCGCCGCCACTGGGCCCCCCCGCTTGCTCAGGGCCCCGGCATCAGCTGGCACAATACTTACCTCTCCCGTGCCTCCGCTGCCGCAGCTCCGGGCTCCAGGGGGCGCCGGCGCTTCCTCTCACAGCAGCGCCACTGTGGCAGAAAGCGCGGGGACGCCGAACAGGTAAGACGTGTGTGTGTGGTCTCTGTGTGTGTCTGTGTGTATGTAGTGCGGTGCTTTGTGTGTGTATGTGTGTCTGTGTATATGTGTGTGTGTATGTATGTGAGAGAGTGCTTGTGTGCTGTCTGTGTGTGATGATGGGCAGGCATTGCTGATAATGGGGAGGCATTGATGATGATGATGGGGAGAAGATGATGATAATGGGCAGGCATTGATGATAATGGGCAGGCATTGATGATGGGGAGAAATGATGATGGGCAGGCATTGATGATGAGGGAGGAGATGATGATGGGCAGGCATTGCTGATAATGGGAGGCATTGATGATGATGGGGAGAAGATGATGATAATGGGCAGGCATTGATGATGGGAGAGAAGATGATGATGGGGAGGAGATGATGATGATGGGCAGGCATTGATGATAATGGGGAGGCCATGATGATGATGGGGAGGCAATGATGATGATAAGGAGACAATCCTGATGATAATGGGGAGTCTTTCCACAGCGCCCTTTCCTGAGCCGTAACAGTGCAGAACGCAGTACAGCGCAGAGGAGAGCTCCATATTTTGTATGGAGCATTATATGGGGACCAGTATCCTGTATGGAGCATTATATGGGGACCAGTATCCTGTATGGAGCATTATATTGGGTCCAGTATTTTGTATGGAGCATTATTTTGGGTCCAGTATTCTGTATGGAGCATTATATGGGGGGTGACATCCTGCATGGGGTATTATATGGGTGATGAGGGGGAGACTGTGGTGCCCATAATATTGTATGGAGGACTGTACTGTCCAGTCTGTACTGTGCACTGTGAGGATTTGGCGGTTTTTGAGCTATTGTACAATTTACAATAAATATCACTCATGTAATGGAAGAAGTGAAGTATTTGGCATTGTACTGTACCTATATTTCTCTGCTGTATCTGTGCATCATGAATCGTGGTCTGTGTTAAAGGGGCCCACTGAGGCTCTTTCGCCCGGGGCCCATAAAAACCTGGAGCCGGCCCTGATCCAGGGTACATATCGGGTAACTAAGCACCGCGCAGCGCTTAGTTACCTGATGTTTACCCTGGATACCAACGTGCCCGCTGGTCCTGATCGCTGGTGAGTCTGCCCACGTGACAGCTCACCAGCGATCAGCTAACGATGTCCCAGCGATCCCATCCACGTCAGATCATTGGTGGGATCGCTGGGACATTGAAGTGTGTTACGGAACCCTTAGGTCGCAAGTGGGGGTGAGTAGAAAGGGCCACAGAGAAGCATCTAAGAGTGGAAGAGCACATGCAACAGTGCATCCACCAGTAAAGCAAGGATTAGCTGCTGGGAAAGAGATAGCTCATCACCGGGAATATGTATGCTGATGCTCTACAGTGCAGAAGGGGTTTCGCGAGGGACAGTAAATTTCAACAACCCATAGATAACATAGCTTTCTGCATCATTGAGGTCAATTTATATATATATATATATATACATATATAAATATATATGTATATATATATATATATATATATAATATATATATATATACACACAATGGCATGTAAAAGTTTGGGCACCCATGGTCAAAATTATTGTTATTGTGAAGAGTTGCTAGTTGAAGATTAATGATCTCTAAAGAGGGGGTAAAAGGTGGGTAAATACACATTTCCTTTGTATTTTAAGCAAAAAAGATATTTTCATTTTTTCCATGTTAAAAATTCCAAAAAGGAAAATGGGCCAATGGCAAAAGAGTAGACACCCTTGGAGATTTGTGTGCTCAGATAACTTTGATCAAGGTTTCAGACCTAAATTAGCCTGTTAAGGTTATGGCATCGTTAGGAAAGACCAGGTGATGCAAATTTCACAGCTTTATAAAAACCCAGCCTTCTTTAACCTTGTGCCAAAAAACTGCAGCCATGGGTTCTTCTAAGCAGCTGCCTAGAACTCTGAAAATAAAAATGGTGGAGGCCCACAAAGCAGGAGACGGCTATAAGAAGATGGCAAAGCGAGAAATGGCAGTTAACAAGAACAGTGGAGGTCAAGATAAAGTCTGGAAGACCAAACAAAATTTCAGTGAGAGCTGGTCATGCGATTGCTAGAGGGGCAAAGCAGAACCCCCGCTTGACTGCAAAAGACCTTCAGAAAGATTTAGCAGACTCTGGAGTTGTGGTACATTGTTCTACTGTTCAGAGACACCTGCACAAATATGGAAGAGTCATCAGAAGAAAACCTCTCCTGTGTCCTCACCATAAAATTCAGCTTCAGAAGTATACAAAAGAACATCTAAGCAAGCCTGATGCATTTTAGATTCAAATCCTGTTGTCACGCTGTGACAGTCTTCAGTAAGGAAGAGGGGCCTCAAACTGTTCCTGGAGCTGGGACCCTAACTATCCCTGTCCCGGGGGTACTCTTAAAGGTAGAGAGGCCCGAGTCTCCGAACTTACCATGCTCCTGTAAAACCCTAATATGTCCCCTTCCCCACGCCATGAGGCATGGGACAGAAATGAAAGGTAAGTCCAGACACAAAGACAAAAGAGGGATAACAGAAAACCTCTATCATACAAAAGCACTAAACAACAATAGAGAGGAGGATAGGGGCATGGATGAATAAACTGAATGTGAAAAGGGAACAGGAGATAAACACACAGCAAACTACAGAACACTACAACTCCAACTTCAAACTTCAACTACTTAGATTTAGCACACAGCACAGGAAGATGAACCTTTCACCGGCAGGGACTCAATGCCCAGAGCCTGTATATATTAAGGGAGTAAAGGGTAAGCAGTTGCAACTGAGAACAACTAAGCTGTATGGACTCAGCCAGCATGGAAAGCGTCCTTAACTCTCTCAGCACTCAAGAAAAGTGAAATCCATTTAACTTAGGACATGAATCACACCATCTCTAAAGAGGACTGCGACTCATTTCCCGACGTGACCGTCTAACTACAAGTCTTCCAGGGGGATGTGACACCCTCGAGGCACCTGTGGAGTGGAGCCAACCTTAGAGTTCTGGGGATAGAAGATTACTGTGTATTGTGAATTGCAAATCTTCCATTTAGCCTGTGTGTAATGTATGTAGTACAGTTCATATAGCGTCTTGTGCTTGGGTGCGATGAACATACATGAGACACAGGTTTGATATAGAAAAGTCCTGTATTACTTCATACAAGTTGGCAGAAATAGTCACACAGTTTGCAGACACAGAAACAGGAGACACAGCAGGCCAGAGTAATCCAAGCTCAGCAATCACTCTCCAATACAGATTCAGGATCTTCTTCTCTGTTACCGTAAGTCCATGCAAACGTGGGTCTTTCAAAGAGCAGGGTTCAGAGTCCACAAGTGCTTCAGAGTTCCTCAGTAGGAATAGCTGGAGTACAAGGTCCAAGGCTTACAGGAGTCAAGTCACAGGTTCACTGCAGGCTAGGTTCTGAAGCACTGATTGCTCAGCTGTGGCTGCTTAAGAAGCAAAGGAGAGAATCAGGGCGGGAACATGCAAGCTGGAAACTCCATTTTGACTGAGGGCAAGATAGCTGCAGCAAGACAGAAAGTAAAATGGCTGACGAACAAACTGAGTTTCAGGAATATATACATAGAACCTTACATTACTCCCCCCTCAGACCAGGCTTGTGTGGGTACCTCTGATGAAACTGACGGAGCAAGCGAGGAGCATTAACGTTATTGACTGGTTCCCATGAGTTGTCCTCCACTGGGTAGCCCTGCCATTTAATCAGATATTGTAACTGATTTCTATACAACCTGGAATCTAAAATCCTTTCCACCACAAATTCTTCCTGACCATCGACTAGCACTGGGTCAGGGCAAGGAGAGGAACGTCCAGGAAACGTATTGGGTGTCGCAGCCTTTAGTAGGGATACATGAAAGACAGGGTGGATTCTCATAGTTCTGGGCAGTTGAAGACGACAAGCAACGGCACTTATAATTTTACTGATTTTATAGGGTCCAATGTACTTATGTCCCAACTTAGACGATGGAATCCTTAACTTAAGATTTCTGGTTGACAGCCAGACCAAGTCTCCTACCTTGAAAGCTGGTGCAGGTTTACGAAATTTATCTGCTGCTTTCTTGTACCTTTCTTGAGCCGATTCCAGATTTTCCTTTAGAAGATCCATATTCTTCTGTAAAGACGTGATTCTTTCAGCCACTGCTGGTAAAGGCGTTTCTATGGGAAATCGTGGTAGAATGTTAGGATGATAACCTAGATTAGAGTAAAAAGGAGACTGTTTAGTGGAGGCACTCTGAGAGTTGTTATACGAGAACTCAGCTAATGGAAGTAGATCCACCCAATCATCCTGTAGGTGGCAGATAAAGCAGCGGAGATACTGCTCCAGGGTTTGATTGGTTCGTTCGGTCTGTCCATTAGTCTGGGGATGAAAAGCAGAAGAAAGGTTTACTTTAATGTCCAATGCTGCACAGAAATTTTGCCAAAACCTAGAAGTGAATTGCACCCCTCGATCCGAAATAACCTCATCCGGTACTCCATGTAAGCGAAACACATCTTTAATCATCAAATCTGATGTCTGTTTTGCAGTGGGTAAGCCGACACAAGGGATAAAATGAGCTGCCTTTGTTAGACGGTCAACCACCACTAGAATGGTGTAATTCCCCTGAGAGGTTGGTAACTCCACAATGAAGTCCATAGAAATGGATCCCCACGGGCGGGACGGGGTGGAAGAGGCTGTAACAGACCAGTTGGTGAGGAGCGAGGTGTTTTGCATCTTGCACAGACCTCACATGAAGTGACATAATTCAAAACATCCTTCCTGCAAGTGGGCCACCAAAAGAAACGAGAAAGAAATTCCTGTGTCTTTAGAATTCCTCTATGCCCAGCTATCTTGGAATCGTGAATGAGTTGCAATACTCTCAATCTGACTGTTTCAGGAATATACAGGCTTGTCCCTGAATCCACACACCATTCTTAAAGACAAGACTTACGTCCCTTGGGGGTTGTGCCAAAAAGGAATCCACATGGTATGCTTCCTTGATGTCCTTAAGTAGGTCTTGATTATGAATTACTCCTAGGAATCTAGAGTCAGGAAGAATAGTCTTAGGAGGAGTAATTGGACGTGTCTCTGCTGAGTAAATCCTAGAGAGTGCATCAGCCTTTCCATTGCGCGATCCTGGTCTATAAGAGATGATAAAATTAAATTGGTTTAAGAAAAGATTCCAGCGAGCCTGGCGAGGAGTCAGGCACTTAGCCGACCTGATAAACTCAAGGTTACGATGGTCTGTCAGGACGACTATTTGCTGTGCAGCTCCCTGAAGAAGGTGTCTCCATTCTTTGAAGGTGGCAATAATGGCCAACAACTCTCTATTGCCCACATCGTAGTTCCTCTCAGCCGAAGACAACTGCTGGGAAAAGAAGGCACAGGGATGCAAGACATTCTTCTCACCTGTTCTCTGAGAGAGTATAGCTCCAACGGCACAGTCTGAAGCATCCACCTCTATTATGAAGGCAAGCTCAGGGTTGGGATGTACTAGGATAGGTGCAGTGGTAAATTTATCTTTTAGACGGGAAAATGCTTCCTGGGCTTGGGGAGTCCAGGAAAACCTAGACTCTTTCCGGGTAAGTTGAGTGATAGGTGACACTACCTCAGAGAAATTTCTAATGAAACGTCTATAGAAGTTGGCAAACCCGATGAAGCGCTGTACCTCCTTCACATTTCTAGGACTTGGCCAATCCTTGATGGCTTGGGTTTTGCTTCCATCCATACTAATTCCTTGTGTAGACAGTACATACCCCAGAAATTGAATTTCGGTCCTATGGAATTCACACTTTTCAAGTTTGATGTAAAGATGATTTTGTCTTAGACGTTCCAAGACCATTCTCACATGTCCATGATGTTCCTCTGTGGAGTTAGAAAAAATTAGAATATCATCCAAATAAATTACCACGAATGTATCTAGGAGATCCCTGAAGATGTCATTCACCAAGTGTTGGAAAGTGGCTGGGGCGGTACTCAGACCAAAAGGCATAACTAGATATTCAAAGTGTCCATAGCGTGACCTGAATGCAGTCTTCCATTCATCCCCAGGTCTAATACGGACTAAGTTATAGGCCCCACGAAGATCTAGTTTAGAAAAAATTTTGGCATGTCGCACTCTCTCCAATAACTCAGGGATTAAAGGCAATGGATAACGGTTTCTAATAGTAACCTTATTGAGTTCCCTATAGTCTACGCATGGTCTCAGAGATCCATCTTTCTTCTTTACAAAGAAGATGGGTGCACCTGCAGGAGATGAAGAGGGGCGTATGAAGCCCTTGGCTAGATTTTCATCTATGTAATCCTTTAAAGCCTTTAGCTCGGGCCCCGCCAGGGGGTAGATCTTACCAAAAGGTATCTCTGCTCCAGGCAATAATTCAATTGGACAATCATATGGACGGTGAGGAGGAAGCTGGTCAGCGTTCTTCTTGTCACATAAATCCACATAGTCCTGTATACAGCTGGTAGTTCAGGGACTGACATGATTCCTTTAGGAACAGAGCAAGCTGAAACTTTTGGACTCATCTGTTTCTCTGGAAATGTAATTCCTTGGTCTCCCAGTTAATGGTAGGATTCTGAGCCTGCAGCCATGGTAGCCCTAGAATAATGGGAAAGTGGGGAGAAGAGATAAGCATAAAGGACAGTTTCTCTTGATGATCTTTACCCATAAGAACCCTCAAAGGCTCTGTTTCCTGATCCACTGGTCCAGAGGTCAGCAGGGAGCCATCCACAGTTTCCATCTGTACTGGAGTAGCCTTCTTCACTGAACGTATTCCCTGTTTCAGAGCAAAGGAGACATCCATAAAATTTCCACTTGCCCCTGAGTCGATCATAGCAGAGCTAGACACCCAAGCTGAGTCAACCCAGAGTTTGATGGAAAGAAAGCAATGAGAATTGTTTTTCTTACAACTCAGCTGGGACACCGCTGAGGAAACTTGGAAAATGGCAGCGTTTACACAGTCAACGTCCTCAGAGGTAACGGAGTTTAAGTCCGAGAAATCAAGATCTGTTGCTGCAGATCTCTCTGGAGCCTGAGGCTCGGACCTGACAGATCCCCTCTCGCAACACTCACAATGAATGAGTGCTGCAGTAGTCTTACGAGAACGGCTGGGGCAGTTTATAATGAAGTGCCCTGACTTACCACAATAGAAACATAGATTCTCCTTAAAACGATGTTCCTTGCGTGCATCACTAACCCGTCGTTGTAAAGAGTCTACCTGCATGGGTTCAGTTCAGGTTCCCGTGTAATCCTACTCAAAGGTTCCTTAGCTGGAGAGGAAGGTAGGAAAAGGTTAGTACGATTGCTTTCGAACCATCTCTCTTGCCTGCGTTCAGTCAGACGAGTATCAATACGGATGCAGTAGTTAATAAAGTCACCTAACGCAGTGGGAGGGTCGGCACGAGCAAGTTCCTTCCTTAATCAGTGGAGATAACCCCTTTCGAAAAATAGATTTTTTGGCGGAACTGTCCCAGGTGGTATCAAGGGCCCATCTCCTGAAATCCAAGGCATATTCAGCTACCAAGTGCTTACCTTGGCGCAAAGCTAACATGGCTGCTTCAGCTGTTGCACCTCGATTGGGGTCATCAAACACCTGCCCCATGGCTGAAATAAAATCATCAAGGTGATTCAAACAATCATCCTCAGTCTCAATCAGAGGGTTTGCCCACATTAAAGCCTTGTTGGTAAGCAACATAATTATAGTAAGCACCTTAGATCGTTCAGTGGAAATTGTGAAGCATGTGCAGAAAAAAAAAGATTGCATTGATTAATAAATCCCCTGAATTTCTCACGTTCACCGCCAAAACGAAAAGGGGGCAACTTGGGAATCCCAGCACTCGGGGCTACGGCAGGAGCCTGGACTCGCCCCTCTAGAACCTCAATCCTGGCTCGCAAATCCTGGGTAGTCTGTCCAACCACTTGCAAATTGTGATTATTGAGGTCCTGTAGATTTGTAAAACGGGTCTTTATATTCTGCAAATCTGCAAGGATATTATCAGTCACTCCGCAAAGTTCCTTTATGCGGGCCTCCATTTTCCAGATCTTTTAAGACAGGATTACTGGAAGAAGAGGAGAGAAAAAAAACAATAGTGTTCACCTGTGGCAACACTGCAGAGAGAAAAAAAAATTAAGGGAACTGCTCACCTGGAATGGTTGTGAGAAGTCACAACCACTATCATCACAGAAAGTTTCAACCAGACATCTGATATCCAGAGTTACAGCAGACAAAAAAGAGAAAAGAAAGAAAAAAAAAAACAATAGTGTTTACCTGTGGTAACACTGCAAAAAGAAAAAACTTAAGGGAATTGCTCACCTGGAATGGTTGTGAGAAGTCACAACCACTGTCATCACAGAAAGTACAACCGGACGTCTGATATCCACAGTACAGCAGACACAGTCTTCCAGACCCAGCAGACACTAACGTTTTGGCTTCAGAATCTTGTAATGTATGTAGTACAGTTCATATAGCGTCTTGTGCTTGGGTGCGATGAACATACATGAGACACAGGTTTGATATAGAAAAGTCCTGTATTACTTCATACAAGTTGGCAGAAATAGTCACACAGTTTGCAGACACAGAAACAGGAGACACAGCAGGCCAGAGTAATCCAAGCTCAGCAATCACTCTCCAATACAGATTCAGGATCTTCTTTCTGTTACCGTAAGTCCATGCAAACGTGGGTCTTTCAAAGAGCAGGGTTCAGAGTCCTCAAGTGCTTCAGAGTTCCTCAGTAGGAATAGCTGGAGTACAAGGTCCAAGGCTTACAGGAGTCAAGTCACAGGTTCACTGCAGGCTAGGTTCTGAAGCACTGATTGCTCAGCTGTGGCTGCTTAAGAAGCAAAGGAGAGAATCAGGGCGGGAACATGCAAGCTGGAAACTCCATTTTGACTGAGGGCAAGATAGCTGCAGCAAGACAGAAAGTAAAATGGCTGACGAACAAACTGAGTTTCAGGAATATATACATAGAACCTTACACTGTGTGATTGTATCCCATATTAAATGAATTTAATTTCTTTTGGTGCTGAAGATATTAACGACTGTTTCTATGTTGGTCAGAAACATGCAGCTCCACTAAAGCTGCTTCTGATCTGGTCATGGTCATTAACTCTTCATATAAATCTGGCCAGACCCTCTCTGCCTTGCCAGTGAGAGCTTACTCTTAGGAGATGTTGTGCTAAATAGGAGTTTGTTGATGCTATTAGAGATTCTTCTTCCGGTGCGGTGTGCTTAAGCAAGGTGTTTTGGAGAGAAGTTGTTGTAGAGATGTTCTGTTGTACGTGTGTGTTTATCTCCTGGTCCCTGTTGCTATTTAGTTTATCCCTCCCTGTCCCTATTCTCCTTCCTATTATTGGTTGGTGCTTTTGTATGATAGACGTTTTCTGTTATCCCTGTTTTGTCTTGTGTATCTTGTTCACACTACTTTTCTGTCCCAGGCTCCACAGGGAGGGGGAGGAGAGAGGCAAAGGAGAGGCAAGGGATTAACAGGAGCATAGTGAGGTCGAGATGTCCAGGAAGGATGAGAAATCTTGAAAAATGAGATTCTAAAAGCACAATCGTTAACAATTCCAAAAAGAGGGAGTAATAGGAAGCATTTAAGGAAACCAGGATGGATAAACACAGAACTTAAACAGATGCTAAAAAGGAAGAAAGAAATGTTTATCAAATGGAAAGATGGAGGCATATCTAAAGAAGATTATAATGCTGTCTGCAGAACCTGCAGGGCACAAATTAGATTATCTAAAGCTGACAATGAATTAATCTGTTGAGAAGGCTGAACTTTTAAATTCCTATTTTGCATTTGTTTTCTCTCAGAAAGGAAATGTAACATCAACTGATCTTCACTGTCCTAGTAAGAAAATAGAAGAATCCAGGATATATATAAACAGAAAAATAGTGAGGAAACACTAAAGGTACTGCCACACTAAACAATCCCGCTAGCGATCACAATAACGACGCATACTAATGCGATCGCTAGCGGGATTGTTTCTATATCGCTAAATGCTGTCACATTTAGCGATATAGTTAACGACGCTATCGCCGTTAGCAATCTTCTTAACGACTTTAGCGGTACAAAAGTACCGCTAAATCGCTAAGAAAAGGTGTCACACAGCGATAAGATACTTACCCAGCGGGAGCGCTGACGAGAAAATAGGGTCCGGAACGATTCCAGCGACGAGCGAGATCACAGCAGGAAGCTCGTCTCTGGAAGCTGCCGCACTGAACAATATCGCTAACGGGATCGCTAAATAGTGACGTTTTTTAGCGATCCCGTTAGCGATATTGTTTAGTGTGGCATACCCTTTAGCTAACCTAAATGAATTCAAGTCTCCAGGTCCAGATGAATTACACCCCAGAGTACTGAAGGAGATAGCAGAAGAAATTTTTGAACCACTCTCCATAATCTTTGAAAATTTTTGGAGAACAGGAGAAGTCCTAGAAGACTGGAGAAGAGCAAATGTTGTTCCTATCTTCAAAAAGGGGAAGAAGGTGGACCCAGGGAAATATAGGCTGGTGAGTCTGACTTCTATACCAGGAAAGATCTTTAAAAAAAAATTAAACAACATGTATGCAAGTACCTGGATAAGAATGAAGTTATTAAACAGAGTCAGCATGGGTTTGTAACTAATAAGTCATGTCAGACTAAAGGGTATGCCACACTAAACAACATCGCTAACGGGATCGCTAAAAAAACGTCACTATTTAGCGATCCCGTTAGCGATGTTGTTGTGTGCGGCAGCTGCCAGCGACGAGCTTCCTGCTGTGATCTCGCTCGTCGCTGGAATCGTTCCGGACCCTATTTTATCGCCGGCGCCCCGCTGGGTAAGTATAATCGCTAAGTGTAGCACCTTTTCTTAGCGATTTAGCGGTACTTTTGTACCGCTAAAGTCGTTAAGGAGATCGCTAACCGCGATAGCGTCCTTAACGACATCGCTAAGTTAGGTAGCTACTAGCGATATAGAAACAATCCCGCTAGCGATCTCATTAGTATGCGACGCTAACGAGATCGCTAGCGGGATTGTGTAGTGTGGCAGTACCTTAACTTAATTTCCTTCTATGACAGAATCACTGACTGGGTGGATCAGGGAAATGCTGTAGATATAGTATATCTTGACTTCAGCAAAGCATTTGACAAAGTGTCTCACACAATCCTTATTGAAAAAATGACTAAGTATGGAATGGACAAGGCAACTGTTAGGTGGATTCATAACTGGCTTAGTGATCGGTCCCAAAGAGTGGTCGTAAATGGCTGCACATCCAGTTGGAAGAATGTCTCAAGTGGGGTGCCACGGTGCTCTGTCCTGGGTCCTGTATTGTTCAACATCTTTATCAATGATTTAGATGAAGGAATTGAGGGTAAGCTGATTAAATTTGCTGATGACACAAAGCTAGGAGGGATAGCTAATACTGGAGAAGAGAGAGAGAGGATTCAAAAAGATATAAATAAACTAGAGCAGTGGGCAGCAACAAACAGAATGGTTTTTAAAAGGGAAAAATGCAAAGTACTACACCTTGGCAATAAAAATAAAAAAGGCATATACAAAATGGGAGGAATAGGGCTAAGTAACAGCACATGTGAAAAAGACTTGGGTATACTAATAGATCACAGACTGAACATGAGTCAACAGTGTGATGCAGCAGCAAAAAAGGCAAATACAATTCTAGGATGTAATAACAGAAGCATACAGTCTAGATCACGTGAAGTCATTATTGCCCTCTACTCCTCTTTGGTCAGACCTCATCTGGAATACTGTGTCCAGTTTTGGGCACCACATTTTAAAAAAGACATCAACAAACTGGAGCAAGTTCAGAGAATAGCGACCAGAATGGTGACCAGTCTGAAAACCATGTCCTATGAGGAACGGTTGCAGGATTTGGGAATGTTTAGCTTGCAAAAGAGAAGACTGAGAGGAGACTTAATAGCTGTATACAAATATCTCAAGGGTTGTCACATTGTAGAAGGATCATCTTTATTCTCATTTGCACAAGGAAAGACTAGAAGCAATGGGATGAAACTGAGTGAGAGGAGACACAGATTAGATATTAGAAAAAACTTTTTGACAGTTAGGGTGATCAGTGAGTGGAACAGGCTGCCACGAGAGGTGGTGAGTTCTCCTTCAATGGAAGTCTTCAAACAGAGGCTGGACCGATATATGTCTGAGATGATTTAGTGAATCCTGCTTTGAGCAGGGGGTTGGACCAGATGGCCCAGGAGGTCCCTTCCAACTCTACCATTTATGATTCTATGATTTGAGCCTCTATTCTATCAAGAAAACCCCCGGGACAGTGATAGTTATGGTCCCAGTTCCAGGGACAATTTCAGGTCCCCCTCCCCTACCTAAGACCGTCACAGCATGACATAATGATCCTAAACAAACGTCAAAATCCACAACAGACTACCTCAAAAGGCGCAAGCTGAAGGTTTTACAATGGCCCTCACAGTCCCCTGATCTGAACATTGAAAATCTGTGGCTAGACCTCCAAATAGCAGTGCATGCAAGACGACCCAGGAATCTCACAGAACTGCAAGAATTTTCCAAGGAGAAAGGATGAAAATCCCTCAAACAAGAATTAAAATACCTTGGTTGGCTACAAAAAGTGTTTACATGCTGTGATTGTTGCAAAACGGGGTGCTACTATGTACAGTCATGGCCAAAAGTTTTGAGAATGACACAAATATTATATTTTCACATGATCTGCTGCCCTCTGGTTTTTATGTGTGTGTTTG
Organism: Oophaga sylvatica; assembly: GCA_033576555.1. Lineage (NCBI taxonomy): Eukaryota > Metazoa > Chordata > Amphibia > Anura > Dendrobatidae > Oophaga > Oophaga sylvatica. The sequence continues at coordinate 368,242,226 of JARQOD010000006.1, forward strand.
ACAGATGTTTTTATCACAGACAGAAATATAATAATTGCAAACATATGAGTAACAAAAGCTTATATTGACAGTTAGAATGAGTTAATGCAGCAAGTCAATATTTGCAGTGTTGACCCTTCTTCTTCAGGACCTCTGCAATTCTCCCTGGCATGCTCTCAATCAACTTCTGGACCAAATCCTGACTGATAGCAGTCCATTCTTGCACAATCAATGCTTTCATTTTGTCAGAATTTTTAGGTTTTTGTTTGTCCACCCGTCTCTTGATGATTGACCACAAGTTCTCAATGGGATAAAGATCTGGGGAGTTTCCAGGCCATGGACCCAAAATCTCTATGTTTTGTTCCCTGAGCCATTTAGTTATCACCTTTGCTTTATGGCAAGGTGCTCCATCATGCTGGAAAAGGCATTGTTGATCGCCAAACTGCTCTTGGAGGGTTGGGAGAAGTTGCTCTTGGAGGACATTCTAGTACCATTCTTTATTCATGGCTGTGTTTTTAGGCAAGACTGTGAAAGAGCAGATTCACTTGGCTGAGAAGCAACCCCACACATGAATGGTTTCAGGATGCTTAACAGTTGGCATGAGACAAGACTGGTGGTAGCGCTCACCTTGTCTTCTCCGAATGAGGCGTTTTCCTGATGTCCCAAACAATCGAAAAGGGGATTCATCAGAGAAAATAACTTTACCCCAGTCCTCAGCAGTCCACTGCCTGTACCTTTTTCAGAATATCATTCTGTCCATGATGTTTTTTCTGGAGAGAAGTGGCTTCTTTGCTGCCCTCCTTGAGACCAGGCCTTGCTCCAAGAGTCTCCGCCTCACAGTGCGTGCAGATGCACTCACACCTGCCTGCTGCCATTCCTGAGCAAGCTCTGCACTGCTGGTAGCCCGATCCCGCAGCTGAAACACTTTTAAGAGACGGTCCTGGCGCTTGCTGGTCTTTCTTGGGCGCCCTGAAGCCTTTTTGGCAACAATGGAACCTCTCTCCTTGAAGTTCTTGATGATGCGATAGATTGTTGACTGAGGTGCAATCTTTCTAGCTGCGATACTCTTCCCTGTTAGGCCATTTTTGTGCATTGCAATGATGACTGCACGTGTTTCTTTAGAGATAACCATGGTTAACAGAAGAGAAACAATGATGCCAAGCACCAGCCTCCTTTTAAAGTGTCCAGTGGTGTCATTCTTACTTAATCATGACAGATTGATCTCCAGCCATGTCCTCATCAACACCCACACCTGTGTTAATGGAGCAATCACTGAAAAGAGGTTAGCTGGTCCTTTTAAGGCAGGGCTGCAATGATGTTGAAATGTGTTTTGGGGGATAAAGTTCATTTTCTAGCCAAATATTGACTTTGCAAGTAATTGCTGTTAAGCTGATCACTCTTTATAACATTCTGGAGTATATGCAAATTGCCATTAGAAAAAGTGAAGCAGTAGACTTTGTAAAAATTAATATTTGTGTCATTCTCAAAACTTTTGGCCATGACTGTACTAACCATGCAGGGTGCCAAACTTTTGCATCATCCTATTTTCCTTTTTGTAATGTTTAAAATTTATTTGAACCACCATTTTTTCCACAGTTAACAATAGAGAAATGTTATAATCTAAATAATGTTTTCTAGTCCAATCTATTAAATTATAAAATTAATTAAGCTGTAGCTGCTGTAAGGAGGAAAATAAAAAACACCAGAACTGCGTAAAAACACAAAAAAATGCAATAGGAAGCAATCAAAACATAATATCAACCCCCAAATCATATACATTTAAATACCAGCTTACCCCACAAAAATCAAACCCAAACAGAGCTCCATTGATGGCAATAGGCAAAAGTTACGAGTCTTGAAAAATATGACACAAACAAATTTTTTTTTACAAAAATCTGAATTTTTTAAAGCAAAAAAATAGTATAAAAACTATCTGTTTGGTATCGCAGTCATTATGTAACCTGTTGATTTTTTTTCACCATTTACCCGCACTTGGTTAATTATTTTTAAATTATTTTGTTGCCAATTTTTCCTTATTCTATATGGTAAAATGAATGATTTAATTCAAAACTACAACCCTCAAAAATTAAGGAAGGTGGGAAGCTCACCAACGTTGCTAATATGGATATCCACTTGCAACAGTCCAACATGGCGGGTTCAATATTCAGCTGGCAGTTTGCAGCAATGATGGGCAGTAGAAAAGGAAATTCCAAACATCCATCCATAGATGACATAAAAAAGTTAATTTACTGAAAAATTACAAAACACATATCGGGGGATATAAAAAACTGATGTGTTTTGAGAGGTACACCGCTTTTAATAATAGCATAATAAAAAAATCACATCAGCACACATTAAATAGATTTTATATTACCTACAGATGGATGTGCAGAATTTCCTTTTCTACTGCCTAGAACAAAAATTAGTGATTTAGCGATGAAACTACTGAAAACTACTGAAACTACTTTGGGGATGCAATAAAAAAAAACGCTGAACGTTGTTTAATTTTTTTTCAAAGTGAATAGTACAAGTGAACATAATAAAATTTGCAATATATATTATTAGTGAAAATGCTTCTTTCTCCTTCTGGACTGACGACTGGCTCTCAATTCACTGCTAAAATCTGTTTTCATGATCTTTCCTCACTGAGTGATCAGGTTACAGTTGCTGCTCATAAAAGTCTATAAGGAGAATAGTGAGGATGGGGAGCAGAGCTAGAGGCAGGTGCAGAAATGTTGCTGCCAGTTCATTAGAAGTAGCAGTTACTCTTTAGAAAAAAGTGTTTTTTTCCTGATGAAGGAGTTTGTTCAATGTATATGTACAGCTCTGGCAAAAATTAAGAGACCACTTTCAAATGTTTAGTTTGTCTGATTTTTCTCTTTATAGGTATATTTTTGAGTAAAATATAAATTGCTCTTTTATTCTATAAACTTATAACAACAACATGTCTCCGAATTTCCAAGCAAAAAATTTTGTATTTTTTTTCTGACAAAGAAAATGTTCAAAATTAAAAAAAAACCCAGTGCTTTCAGACCTCAAATAATGCAAAGAAAACTAGTTCATAATCATTTAGAAACAACAATACTAGTGTTTTAACTCAGGAACAGTTCTGAAATCAATATTTTGTGGAATAACCGTGATTTTTAAAAACACCTTTCATACGTCTTGGAATGCTTGCCACCATTTTTCACACTGCTCCTCCCGCAAAAATGTAAGCAGTTCTTCTTTGTTTGATGGCTTGTGACTATCCATCTTCCTCTTGATCACATTCCAGAGGTTTTCAATGGGGTTCAGGTCTGGAGAATGGGCTGCCCATGACAGGGTTTTGATGTGGTGGTCTCTTAATTTTTGCCAGAGCTGTAGATTAATAAAACTGCTCTTTGTTCAGCGCCATCATCTCCATTGGATATCTTGTTGACCAGCAGAATTATCCATATGTCCTTTTCTACTATTGATTTTAGGAAAAGTAACTCGAGCACAAGACATCAGACTCTCTTCCATCATCGAAACCTTCAAAATCTACGTGAAAAGCTAACTTTTTACGAAAAAGCCTATAGCTTGCAATTACCCTGCCATGTGAGCAGCTTCACCTTCTATTTCTTTCCCACGTACTTCCCTGATTGTACGCTCTATGGAGCTTGCCTCGCTCCCCCTTTGTGCAAGTCTGTCCTTCAGGAAGCGTATTACTGTTTCATGCTATATATTTAGTTATGGAATAATAAAGAAACACAATTATATCATGTGGAAGATTTCCCCTTTAATAGATGGACATTACTGCTGCGGAATAACAACATTCTCTCTTCATCAAGTACTAGAAAGCCTGCATTCCCAGATCCTTGTGGTTTTAGGCCACCTCTTTATCGTCTCCCAAGGGCACTGACAAGCGACATCTTCCCCATGCTGCCTGCCTACAGACTGTCTCTGAGTGACTGCCTGACAGTTTGTATTTCAGCCAAAAAACGGTTCCTTACAGTATTAGCAGTAGTGCTGACCACTAACTGACATATTACCTGCATTGATTATCTAACAGCTGCCAAGGTGGAAAAAAGAAGAGACTAAAGCAGCCTTCAACATCTTAGCTGACTAGGATCATAAACACGCTGTTAAGAGGCTTTGTTCAATAGCATTCATCTCTAAAGTAAGAAGAAACCCGTCCCCCTACCCTCTCAGCTGATATAACAGGGTCATTACACACACGTAATATAAAATAGGGTTAATCTTAATTTATTGCTGTTATGGTCAGTATACAAGTATTGCAGTCACATGACAGGACAATCCGCTGTCAGTTTGAGTAGTGAGCTGCTAGATTATGTATTTTCTGAGGTAAATACTTTGATGAATCGGACCCCAACTGTCCAGGTGGGTAATGTCAACAAGAAGTGTACAGTTTAATGACTAGTCGGCCCATCAATGAGGAATATTATTATCGTACTAAGGCTAGAGTCACACCAATAAAAACAAGAGCTTATCTTCTCCATTCAGTCTGTCTGTGAACACTGGACTACACTCAGATGTCATCCGAATGTGGTCCAAGTTTTTCAATTTACCCATAGACATAAATGGCCGAGTGTGTTCTGATAATCAGTGGCAAATCGTGCATGTTCTGATTTTTTTCTTCTGGCCATTAGATCTGAGGAAAAAAATCGGGCATGTGCACGGGCTATTAAATAACAGGGGGACGAGTGCTATCAGTCAAAACTATGAGTGCTGTTGGAGAAAGTAGCGCGATAGGGTCTTATCCGAGATATAAACGATTAGAATGATCAGATTGTACTCACCATATGGAGCATGAAATCAGGCATGTACAGGCATCCACTGCAGCAGATCCACAGGTCCACTCGTGACCAACCAAAGAGAAAAAAAATGGGTAGAACGTGGATTTACTCTGCGCTGCTGAATGATTGAAGGTCCGGTCATATAACGATGAAAATGTGGCTTTATTCAACGTGTTTCAAAGCACTGAGACGTCTTCATCAGGAACACCACAATATCAGTCGAAACGACAGATAGCACTCGCCTTGTTTTTGTTCTGATTTGTGACGGTTATGTGCACAAGTTAAGAAGAGCCATCATTGAGTAGCATAATAAGGTCTTCAAATAAAGTGCTTGGACAAGTTAATCAGACTAGTTGCTTGGTGTAGCCATTTCTGGCAGTCATAGATACTTCAAAACTGAAGATCCAAGGGGATTCATATTTTATTTTTTTGCAATATAGGTTCTTAAATTAAAAGCTAGCCACACAGAGGCAATCCTGCCATTCAAGGAAGCAGATGATTATTGAATATGATCACTCAAATGAGTGTCCACATTACACTTCAGCACAGACATTAACGAGAAGCTGTCAGCACGATTATTCAAGTTATAAAGTCATGGCCATAATGTGACTGATATACCAATTAAATTGATACCTTTGGTGAAAAAATCCACTTTGTTGTTCTTCTTTATTCAGTATTTGGAGTTTTCTGGTAATGAGATTTCGATGCACAGGGGTTGGACTGTGCACCAGGTCTACTGCTCCTGCCCCGGCCCCTCCATCTGCCGCCGTGACCTGAATTTCAGTGACTGTCTCCTTTATGAAATTTCATGCCGGTACCGTCATTGCTGTGGGCGGCGCATGCGCGGATTGAGATCTCGGCTCAATCTCCATCTTTTATTGCTTTTGTACAGAACGGCACTTTTTTTTAATAGACTGAATATTAGAATTATGCAGACAACCTGTTCTGAACATGGTTACCATTGTTTAATCCATACATTAGAAGATGAAAATCTAGAGGACAATGAAGTTCATGCCGCCATTACATACTGTACATAGCAATGTTATATAGCGCTGCACATTATTCTGGTAATCACTTAACTAATGATAAATTAAATAAATGTAATTATTTCTAGTGGGAATGTGGAAACCTTAATGGAAGTTTTTAGAATTAACTTCCCATTCCTGGAATAAGAATTCTCTCACCAAAATCTATCACCAATTTTCGACATTGAAAGAAGTATCATTTATCATATTTTTCCTTTATTACATTGAATAGTTTTCATTTGTGAACAAGAAGAGATACTTTCTTTTAATTAAGGCTCTCGAATGAGTGCGTCCATGTGTCAGATGAGGGGAGTCACAGCAGATGACTTCTTTGGGTTGGCAGATGTTATGCTCTTCTACTTCTCCTCCTCTTGATTAAATTCTGTCTTCCTTGATGTCCCAGTGGAGTCAATCTCTGTAGCTACTTATTCACTTCTGTCCTGTAAGACGGCTAAACATTTTCTAAGCTTCTTTGTAATTAGACTGGGCGACCACCATGAATAGCACCTCTAGAAGCTTCTGCAATTTACAATTCTTCCATATAAATCGTCCATTTGACAACAAGGTCAACAAGTGTCTCTATGTTAAAGGACACATAATTTTATAGATGTTGCTTTAGTTAATTAGCTGACTGTAAAAAACGCGCACTCATAAGATACTGTATGTTTACAAGGTGCGGATGTATGCTGATATTCTGTTCATATTTAATTTTCAGCATATAAAATGGATGAGTAAATCTCATTTACGCACGGTAATAAGTCAGCACTTAAGGGCCCGTCTCACATAGCGATATCGCTACCGAGATCGCTGCGGAGTCACTAGTTTTGTGACGCAGCAGCGAGCTCACCAGCGATATCGCTGTGTGTGACATTCAGCGACGATCAGCCCCCTGCCGGGTATCGCTGATCGTCGCTGAAATGTCAGGACATTTTTTTGATCGCTGGTCTCCCGCTGACAGGCACGCATCGCTGCGTGTGACAGGCGGGAGACCAGCGATCCGCTGGTAATCCAAGGTACACAGCGGGTTTCCAGGCGCGGGGCTGTGCCTAGAAACCCGCTGTGTACCTTGGATACCAGCGCCTGATGCAGGGAGCTGGTATCCAAGGTACACAGCGGGTTTCCAGGCACGCGCAGCACTTGGAAACCCGCTGTGTACCTTGGATACCAGCTCCCTGCATCAGGGCGCTGGTATCCAAGGTACACTGCGGGTAACTAAGCGATGTTAACCCGCAGTGTCCTTGTGCTGATCGCTGCCCTGAGCTGCCTGTTTGACAGCTCAGCAGCGATCATGTAGCGATACACCAGCGATCCTGACAAGTGCATATCGTTGTCGGGATCGCTGGTGTATCGCTATGTGAGACCCAGCCTTTACTCTCAATGAAAATTGACCTATGGTGCGAATTTTAGATCTGTATATCAATTTATGCTGCAGATTTGCATTGCAGATTTCAGCCTTTGCAATGTATAGGGTGAAATCTGGGGCTAATCCGTATTTAACTCATGGAGGTTTTTTTAACAATTTTACAGAAAAAAATTGTAATTATTTTTTCCTTCTCTTTTTACTTCATATATGGAATGTCTGGCATGTGTATACAAGTAGCAGAAAATTATTTATTTGACATCAACGCAATGTAACAACACATGCTTCAAATAATTCTATGCTTAGCTTCATTTGTCACTTTTTATGACTTTATATGTCACTGTTCATCTTGGGCCGCATCCAAAATATATATATATAAAAAAAAATAATATAATAAGTTTGAATTGGATTAAAGAGGTTGTTCGGACTAAAACTACAAGTCTGCAGTCACTCTGAGTGTCACTCTGTGTGACTGCAGACTTGTGAATCCTCACATCATGTGTTCTGCGTGCTGTGAGGATTCTCCAGTGTCAGTGCCGAGAACAGCGGTTATGTGAACGCAAGTATGCAATAGGCATACTCCCATAAAAATATGCAGAAAAATACATACTTTTTAAATTATTTTGTCTTTGGAAATCTAGTAGTTGATCCTGCCATAAAAATGATTAACATTGCTGCTCATGGTTCCATTCACACAAGCTGCTTGGTGTTTGGCTGTCACACGAAGGCTCATCTTGGCACCAGGAATTTTGTGAAAAGATGTAGGAAACATCCATTGGACCCTATAAACAAGAGAAGAGCAAAGATATCTGAGAGGAACCGAATTCTACTTGAATATTACAAAAATACACATTCTTCAAAATGCAGATTTTTTGTAATTTGCTTCGGCACAGCGGTGAAAAGATATCTGGCACTCCGTGAGTGGACTAAAACCTTTAAATTTATTTCAGGAACATAAATATAGATGGGACAGCTCGGTTAGCAAAATCAACACGTTTTGACCTGAAGGTCTAAATCATGCTTCTGCGCAGATACAACAAAAAAGGGACACCTGAACATAAATGACCAACAAACGGTTAAAAAATTGAAAAAAATACTTATACACGTCCTACCATCCATTTCTCCAGACCCTCCACTCCTGACGTCTCCCACGTTGCAATGTCATGATGTTGAGACTTTACACGTGTTTGCGCAGAACACTCTTAGGGCTCATCAGAGCCACAAGGCTCTACCTAGCGTGAAGAGGCCCGGTTGATTTAAAGCACCAGTCCAGTTCTTTTTATTTCAGCCCTGGAGTTGTGCCACTAATCTTTGATCCCTGATTCTAGTCTTCTACTTACCAGCTGTGGTCTTCAGCTCTTCATGGCACCGCTACGGATCCAATCTGCCATATTGTGACCACAACTTCTGCCTAACTGGAAGTCAGAGGAAACTGTCATAAGTTCTCAAAGTAAGTCTATGAGAAACCTCGTTCTGGCTCTCATAGACTTACACTGAGTTGTGACTTCCGGATCACCCAGCAAACATTGGAGCCATCCGAAAGGTCACCAACTACTGGAGACCAACATGAGCGGCGTCGATAACAGATGAAGACGGCGGCTGGTAAGTATAAGACTAGGGGCTGGGGACTTAGATTAGTAGCACCACTCCAGCGTTCCAATAAAAAAACTGCTGTAGTGGTGTTTTAACACTTTAGGCGATGATAAGAAGATGCAATTAGAACTGGAGTGGTGACTGTGAGGAGTGCAGTGTCCGAAAAGGTGAATGATAAGGTGAGAATGAGTATTTTTTGTAATATGTTTTACATTTTACTTTTATTATGCTCTGCAGTCTGAAAAAGACTCTAAAGAATAATAAGGAATAATAATGAATTCATAGAGCATAACTTTACTACAAATTGAATTTCCAAGGAAAGTCAGAATAATAAGGCTCTGTTCTATAAAGCTGTAACTCCTTTGGTATATTGGGTGTCAAAATAGTACAGTTCATGAACGCTTCACAGCTGTCAAAAGAGATTTCATGGACAGGCTTAGGGCAAGCCTCTCTGTTCACCAGATCTCATGGGTTTTTCTGGTCTTCACCCTTTAATTCCTTTACAGGGACCCTTGGGTTGAGGCCATAGAGTCAGCTGGCACACGGTAGAGTAAGCTGGGGGCCAGAAGAGTCGTAACTCATGTATATTACAATTGAATGACTCAAGTAGATCAACAATTAGATAACTTGGGATACGCTACAATACAGAAAGGACAAATAAGGAGCATAGTGTAATTTTAATGTGCACTTAACACATGATCTTAGCTTTAATTTAAGTATTAAAAGTTATTTTTAATTTTAGATTGGTTATTTTTTTTGGCCTTTGGCTATAGGATGTAAAATATTAGTTAAGTCAATACTAAGAGGTCACATCAGTGACAAATACAAATCAATGTTAAAGAACGAGATAAATCAGGATGACACAACAGGAGCACAGAACAGACCGATAGATCGGATAGAAAGACTATTGACTGGCAGAGGAAGTCAGAGTTTCAGGGGTTTAAATAGCTGACAGCCTTGTCCCCGACTCTCTGGAAGGAGTGATCAACACCAGACCAATATAATCACATATTACCCTTATTTAGTGGCAGTAAAAGTTCTCACACGTCGCCAGTGATAAAGGTGTGCCGCTGGTCAGAGGCCACAGCAGAAATGTGGAGGAACAGATGTTACACTGGGGAATGAATTTCATGAGTGAACAAAACAAAAAGTAAGGGCACAACTAGTTTTTATTATTAAGCGGCTGTTTATAAATTCCTGGAGCAACACTATAACTCTCCTCTCCAACCAAATCTCCTCAGCTTTGAATACTTTACAGGTAAAACAGTGCAGAGATCGGACTATACAAAAACCCTCCCAGGTCACTTAACATATGCATAGAGCAAAATGCCAAGTGCCTAACCTGACATTCCAGATTAGATGTTAGAATTCTGCTTTACAGGCCATGGAGACCATTGTAGAAGGTCCTGGACCTGCCTCACAGCTATCTTTACTAGCTGTTTTGGGCAATTAACAAAGTAATTTTGCCTGAAGCTGCTGCTCACATGCATAATGCAACCTATATGCATTATAATCAAACTCATTATACTGGTATTTGTAATCTTACTCAGATTTCAAGAAACACAAAATCCACGGGGTGTGTCTTTTTCTGTGAAAGTTGTCATAGTCTTCTTAAAAATAGAAAGGGCAAATATCTAAAGTTTTATGGAGGGCCAAGATAAAAGACTATAGACAAGTGGGGGAAATAAGTGTAGTATTAAGGTTACTGCCACACTAAACAATCCCGCTAGCGATCACGATAACGACGCATACTAATGCGATCGCTAGCGGGATTGTTTCTATATCGCTAAATGCGGCCACATTTAGCGATATAGTTAACGACGCTATCGCCGTTAGCGATCTTCTTAACGACTTTAGCGTACAAAAGTACCGCTAAATCGCTAAGAAAAGGTGCCACACAGCGATTAGATACTCACCAGCGGGAGCGCCGACGAGAAATAGGGTCCGGAACGATTCCAGCGACGAGCGAGATCACAGCAGGAAGCTCGTCGCTGGAAGCTGCCGCACTGAACAATATCGCTAACGGGATCGCTAAATAGTGACGTTTTTTAGCGATCTCGTTAGCGATATTGTTTAGTGTGGCATACCCTTTAGAGCTGGATTGATAAATTAAAACAATTGAACATACACAGAGATCACATACAGCCTATATTACTGTGAGAGGCAGTCTCAAAAGAAAAATCTGAATTTGGATCAGGCAGCAAACTTCATATCAGGAGTTCTGAAAATGAATGCAGAAACTTCATTAACCAAAGGTAACCGCTAACGTATGGTAAAAATCATTTGTCCATATCAAAGGTGTTTTAAAATGCCATAAGTACAGATGAGCGAATATGTTCGGAAAGCGATCACCATTTTGCCATATTCGTGCCATATTGGTACCCTATTTGTGCCGAATTTATGTTTGACGATCGTGTCCAAACATATTAGCTCATCTCTACTCCCATTGACTCCAATGGCGTTCGGATATGTTCGGAGAATATTGCTGATACGGTGATCGTAATCCAAACTGAATATTGAAAAATTCGCTCATCTCTAGACGTAAGTACTTAAATTGTACTTGATGAGGATTTAGGCATGAATTCTGCATCTAAATCCCCATCAAATTCACTGACATTATCCATCCAAAATGAGTGAATGGAGTATTTCTTATACCATTTATAAAAAAAGCATAAAAAAATTGTAAAAACACAATTACTTTTTCTACTCTTGTCTCCTTAATTTGGCATTTTTTTTTATTTCTGCTTCTCTTTATTCTTAAAATATGTCCCCCTTTTTCCTGTAAGTAAATCTAGTCCCGTCTTCATGAGGATTATGCCCCTTTGGCTAAAAAGATTACAGATGGCTGTTGAAAGGCTGCAGCATTCACGTGGTCTCGGTTTGGAAGGTAAGCATTGTTTTTTTTTTTATTTAATTTTTCTAATCACATTAATGACATTGAAAAGGGTTTAAAAAACTGAAGATGAAAATTTCCTAATAAAATCATTGTACTCTATATACTATATGTTCATATAATATATGGTATATTAATACATGGCATTTCCTTTGTGTATAGATTCTTTAAATGGAATCTGTCACCAGATTTTTGCCACCTCATCTGAGAACAGCATAAAGTATGAAAAGAGACCCTGATTCCAATGATGTATCACTTAGTTTTCCTGCATGCAGCAGTTGTGACACAGAGTGTTTAGATGTAACATAAAGCAGAGCTCAGAAAGCTAATCCATCCACAATGCAGATTTCTATTGACAGTGAGCTGCTTACCACAGGAGGGGTGTGGTTGAACTATCATTCCCAAGCACATCAGACCTGGCTATGATGATCTCCTGGTGATAAAACCTTCATTGTAAGTACACAACAGCAAACAGTTTGATAACTGACAAATCTCTGAATTCTGTGTTTCAGCCCCTACCTCATGCTATCCTCAGGTTCCATAGTAAAAACCTGCTGACAGATTTACATACAGGAAAGAGGGGGACATATTTTAGGAATAAAGAGGAGCAGAAAAAAATGCCAGATTAACGAGAAAAGGGTAGAAAAAGTAGATGTGTTTTTACAATTTTTTTATGCTTTTTTTTTATATAAATGGGAAACCTGCTGACAGTGACCTGCTGACACTGTCTACAAAAGAATATTAGAGGTAAACATACTTTTTAACATTTTAATCACCATCATGTTTTTCTCAAGTAGTCATAATTTAATAATTTATTACATGAATTATATAATTTCACTGCAAATTAACAAAATGTTAAGTTTTTATGAGAGAGAATGATTTCATTTTTATAAATAAGCAATCTGCCCGCTCTATTATAAAGGTGCTCATTGATGCCAGGAACGCAGCGAGAAGACCCATCCTGACCATCGACTACAGGTGCTGATGGGCGAGAGCTGTTTAGTGGATTTAGAAGGATTAGGCAACACACAAGGAGACATTAGGCCAGTTTGCAGTGATGGCCTTCTTCAAGGGCTTCAGGCTAATAATTAAATCCCTGATGACCAATAATATGATAAGAGCTTGTACAAAGCAAACCACCACTAAAGGCAGAAGATAGGAAATCCTGGAGAGGAGATGTGGAGATGTTATTCAGCTGATTGATGGGAAAGGGTGGTAAAGCCAATCTTATCAATAAATGTCATTCAGAATTAACAAAGCTGATGGAAACTCTGCCAGACGGGGGTTTAATTTATATAGGGGCCTGCCTTCTCCCCTCCCCCTCCGCCCCTTCTTGGCACCTTGTCTCCTATAATCAGGCCTGAGGTCTTTCCCTGATAGATGCCTGGGATGTCAGGGAGTAGATTTTAAGTTAATCATGACAATGACTGTGATAATCGCAGCTCTTTAGTCACAGCTTAAACAAGTGAGGAGACATTGAGTCCAATAGGCGCCGCTCTCTGGTGCCAGATGACCGCTGCCTTGTTGAAATGCTTTATATGTTTTACGGTTGCGGAGGTCGTTCACCTCTGACCTTAACCAGCTTTGCTGACACGATTAGAACGCCATAGAAGAACGCTATGAGACATCTCTGTATTCTGCACACTGTTTATTGCGGTTTTATTACATCACTATCCGGCATCTCCTAGTTACTATGGGCAAGGAAAAGAATATCCTCCGCAGTGACGCACTTTTTTGCTGGGAAGTCAACATTTTGAGGATCTTATCACGGATATGACAAGTACCAGCTTTATGCCACAAAAAGGAGGTTGAAAAAATGATTCTGTGACACACACTACCTTTATTTATTTGCTTAAATTAAATCTGTCTGTAGAATCGTCCTTCCTAAGTCATGTATACGGGCATGTAGGTCATTGGAAGCTAAATAAAATGATACCTTGATATCTACGATCCCATGATTTATTGTAGAGTAACCAACATTTTTCTTAATTTGTAAATTTGCTGATAAGATTTATGGGCTGGACATAGTTCTCCCCGATAATCTGCCTCCAGAGCTCATTTTGAATGAAAGGGAGCATTACCAGTGTGAGCAGGGCCGGCGTCAGCACCCGGCACACCCGGGCAAGTGCCGGGGCCCTGAGCAGGCGGGGGGGCCCACTCGCAGTCTGGCACCCCGGCGCCCGTTAGCGGAGGAGAGCGGTGTCAGCGCCGCCACTGGGCCCCCCCCCGCTTGCTCAGGGCCCCGGCATCAGCTGGCACAATACTTACCTCTCCCGTGCCTCCGCTGCCGCAGCTCCGGGCTCCAGGGGGCGCCGGCGCTTCCTCTCACAGCAGCACCGCTGAATGACGTCATCATTCAGCGGCCGGCTGTGGCAGAGAACGCGGACGCTGGGCAGGTAAGACGTGTGTGTGTGTGTGTCTCTGTGTGTGTCTGTGTGTATGTAGTGCGGTGCTTTGTGTGTGCGTGTGTGTGTGTGTGTATGTATGTGAGAGAGTGCTTGTGTGCTGTGATGCTGTGTGATGATGGGCAGGCATTGCTGATAATGAGGAGGCATTGATGATGATGATGGGGAGAAGATGATGATAATGGGCAGGCATTGATGATAATGGGCAGGCATTGATGATGATGATGGGGAGAAGATGATGATGGGCAGGCATTGCTGATAATGGGGAGGCATTGATGATGATGATGGGGAGAAGATGATGATAATGGGCAGGCATTGATGATAATGGGCAGGCATTGATGATGGGGAGAAGATGATGATGGGCAGGCATTGCTGATAATGGGGAGGAATTGATGATGATGGGGAGAAGATGATGATAATGGGCAGGCATTGATGATAATGGGCAGGCATTGATGATGGGGAGAAGATGATGATGGGCAGGCATTGATGATGATGGGGAGGAGATGATTATGGGCAGGCATTGCTGATAATGGGGAGGCATTGATGATGATGGGGAGAAGATGATGATAATGGGCAGGCATTGATGATAATGGGCAGGCATTGATGATGGGGAGAAGATGATGGGGAGGAGATGATGATGATGGGCAGGCATTGATGATAATGGGGAGGCCATGATGATGATGGGGGGGCAATGATGATGATAAGGAGGCAATGATGATGATGGGGAGGTAATCATGATGATAATGGGGAGTCTTTCCACAGCACCCTTTCCTGAGCCGTAACAGTGCAGAACGCAGTACAGCGCAGAGGAGAGATCCATATTTTGTATGGAGCATTATATGGGGACCAGTATCCTGTATGGAGCATTATATGGGGACCAGTATCCTGTATGGAGCATTATATTGGGTCCAGTATTCTGTATGGAGCATTATTTTGGGTCCAGTAATCTGTATGGAGCATTATATGGGGGGTGACATCCTGCATGGGGTATTATATGGGTGATGAGGGGGAGACTGTGGTGCCCATAATATTGTATGGAGGACTGTACTGTCCAGTCTGTACTGTGCGCTGTGAGGATTTGGCGGTTTTTGAGCTATTGTACAATTTACAATAGATATCAGTCATGTAATGTAAGAAGTGAAGTATTTGGCATTGTACTGTACCCATATTTCTCTGCTGTATCTGTGCATCATGAATCGTGGTCTGTGTTAAAGGGGCCCACTGAGGCTCTTTCGCCCGGGGCCCATAAAAACCTGGAGCCGGCCCTGAGTGTGAGACATGTATTGACTAACAGTCTGCTCTCCTGATCACATGCCTCACATTGGTAACGCCCCCTTTTCATTTAAAATAAGCTCTGGAGGCAGATTCTAATTGAGATCTATGTCCGGCTCATAGATCTTAATAGTTCATTTACAAATAAGATTAACATGGATTTCCCCGGATCACAAATATCAAGGTATCATTGTATTTAGTTTTCTATGATCTTAAGTCCATATAGACGGCTTAGGAGGGTTGATCCTACTGATAGATTCCCATTAAACATCTCCATGTTCCACAGCACTTTACAGCCAGCATCATCGCTGTCCCCAGTGGGGCTCACAATCTAAATTCCCTATCAGTATGTCTTTGGAATGTGGGAGGAAACCAGAGTACCTGGAGGAAACCCACACAAACACGGGTGTGAGCATACAGACCCCCTGCAAATGTTTTACTTAGTGGGATTTGAACCCAGGACCCCAGAGCTGCAAAGAACAGTGCTAATCATTTGTAATATGTAAAGTCCCAAAACTGGTTGAGAAGTTTCTGAATCTCACATTTTGCCTACATTTACACAAACGTATAAAAAAATTTACTGATTTTCTTCCAAAAAAGGACATTTTTTCCTTTTTGTATTTCAGTCCGTTTTTATGCATCAGCAGTTATTAAAATTTACAAGATCAAATAGAGCTTCCTATGTTAAAAAAGGCAACGGATCCATAAAAATTACATGCTATATAGTTGATCCACATGGAATAGATTGTAATAGTTTAGGGTCTCATCCGAAATACTGAACATACTAGTGCATGCTGCAATTTTTTTTCATGCAGACATTCTGTCTATGGAAAAAAAATGGTCATCTGAAAAGACCTATTGAATAAGATTGATCCAAGCGCTGTCAGTTCGTTTCATGGACTGCACTTGGTCCAAAAATACAGTAATGTGAACGCAGTCCTTCAATGTTCAGCAATCATTCATGCGGCATTGATTGATGATTTATGAGAACTTCTATCGGCGTGGTGCCTGTGTCTTGTAATAGAACATGGTTTCCAGCTCCTTTTCTCAGTTATCCTCTGATGACCACTTTGAAGGATTTTCCTGCGTGAGCAAAATTGGACTAATTATTGGCTCAGCCAGATATTCTAAATCCCTAATTTACCTGCGCACCTGTCATAGATATCATTAAGGCAAGGCTTGTTATTTGCAGAAAAGTCCTGTCATACCTGATACGCAGCATGAGATAGAAAGGTTTTATATCAAAGGAAATTGTACACTTTACCTACAGCGAGGATTTTATTATGCACAGGTCACATTTTGATTTGCTGTCTGCAGGAGGAACCAGCCTAGCGTAGCGAGCAGGAACATTAATATATTTAACTTATAGATGGGAAGATTGTGGCTATTATAGATGAGCAATCGTTTTGAAGTGAATTGAAATTGCCTCAAATTTTACAAAACAATGTGAATTCTTCTGAATCCAAACCTATTGTGATTTGTTTTGTGCATTAAAAGATGGCTACACAACATTTTGCTGATTAGTAGAAACCTGGAAATGGAGTGGGAAAACTAAAATATTTCCCGTACCACTCACATGACTCGTCAGCACAGCCACCCGAGCAGATCTCTGTGTGGCCCCCTCTCACCTCTACATGTTTGAATTTTTGGGGTGTCTTTGACCCTGTTTAAATGGCATTAATTGCCAATATGTAAGTATGTGCTTTATATGTTTATTTGGTCCTCCTTTTATACAGATGTTTTTTGCTCAGTGTTCTATCCGAATGTTTTTTAACCCCTTAGTGACCGGGCCAAATGTTTAAAATCTGACCAGTGTCCCTTTATGCGGTAATAACTCTGGAATGCTTGAACGTATCCCATTGATTTTGAGATTCTTTTTTCGTGACAGATTGTACTTTATGATAATGGTAAATTTATGTTGATATTTTCTGTACTTATTTATAAAAATTTCAGAAATGTTACAAAAATTTTTAAAAATTTGCAATTATCGAACTTTGAACAGTTATCCTTTTAATCCAGTCATACCACAAAAAAAATAAATAAATAACACTTCCCTCATATCTGCTTTACATCAGCACCATTTGTAAAATGTTGTTTTAGTTTGTTAGAATTTTAGAAGGTTTAAAAATGTAGCAGTAATATTTCATTTTTTCAAAGAAATTTACAAAACTTACTTTTTTAGGGACCTATTAAGTTTTGAAGTGACTTTGGGGTCCTATATATTGGAAACCCCCAATAGTGATACCATTTTAAAAACAGAGCCCCTCAATATATTCAGAATTGCATTCAGGTACTTTATTAACTCTTCAGGTGCTTTTCAGGAATTAATGCAAAGTGGTATAACAGGAATGAATAAGCTTATTTTTACCATCTAAATGTTGATAACTTCTGGGGAATCCTGGGTTAAACGACTATAGTCAGTACCAACACTGACCGTGGCTGATGCAGCAAGTTGTCAGATATAGTGGACAGCTGATACCTGGTGGAATGTCACCCGTGGGGGGGATGCTAGTCTGTCATTTCGCAGGTCAGTAAAAAGACGTATTGGTGGTCCATTTACACCTAAATGATCACCCATCAGCAACTTGTTTGCTGATCAGGAATCGATTGTCTGTTTACACAAGCCAACCACGCTGCTGATGTGCACTGAACAGTCTGTAATAGATCGCTCAGTTTGCATAGGTTGTCATTGTTCTCGGCAGCACAAGTTCTGTTTAAACAAACCAATATGCTGCCGAGACCGATTATCCTTTGTGCAACAAAACGATCAATCATCAGGTAATCAGCAGCCTGTTTACACTAAATGATTAATCCTTGAAACATTCATTAATGATAATCTTTCAGTGTAAATGCACCTTTACTAGCACCATGAACAGATTACCATCAAATAGGCAGATAAAAAAAAATTGTCCCCCAATTTTTTTCCTACTTTTCTCTTTTTGAACTTGTTCTGAAGATTCAAACAGTCTAGAGATGAACGGAATAAGAAAAAATTCGACCAGATCCCCGAGCATAATAATAAACGTAAGATGTAGTAATTGAAATTAAATACTTAAATTCATCTCTCTGGCAGCTCAAACTGCTCCCTGTCTGCTGTCTGATCCTCTGTGTCAGGAGTCGAACCCAGTACCTCTTGTCCACTGGCCAGCAGTTCTACCATCTGAGCTATTCTTCTGGCTGCAAAGTTCCTTGCTGAACCCAGATACCATTGACTGTTCTT
>JARQOD010000006.1:368260847-368307327 GCA_033576555.1 Oophaga sylvatica
AATTACTTGTATAGCTTTACTGTATATTTCTGTAATTATTAGTGCGCCCTTAAGGCGATTAAACCATAAAATTAATCTTGGGCTGATGCTTTTACTCTGATCACGAATCTTAGAATACCCAGTGGGTACAGGACAACTCCCGGCGGCCATTTGCTCTAGGTGCAGTTCCCTTACTGACTGAGAGACAAAGGGGGCGCCGGAGAGCTGTACCTGTGGAGTTACGTCCCATTGGTGACGTGGGAGGAAAGGGGATCGTCCGTCACATTTGGTAGCGGCGGGTGGTATCAGAAGCTGTGATTACCCAGGCTACATGTGGCGGTCGGCTTAGTTCCTCACAATTGGTGGCAGCAGTGGGATCAGAGTAATAGTGTGCGTGGGACCCCTACTCCAGACACTAGAGACTACCAGCGGGTACTTTCACTGCTGGGGTCTTAAGGTCAGCCCAGCACTAGACGGTCAGAGTGTAAAATTAACAAGTTGTGTGCAAGGTCGGGGTTTTGCAGCTTTGTCAGTAACCAAAGGTTCCCAAGATGGCGGAAGGCACCAGGAGTAAGGCAAAGGGGGAGGCCAATGCTATGGTCTATGATGGGTTCGATACTGACAGAGGCGAGGGGGAGCTCAGCAGGGCTCCCCAAGGAGCCCGACCCCGTGCTCAGTTTCACAGTGGACTGTCCACCCCCTGCCCGTCCCAGCCTGTCCAGATCGGAGGCCCTCTTCCAAGCGGCAATGGCACAGCTCGAGGCTGGTAATGACGCCGCCTATGACAGACTCCTGGTGGCGGCAGAGAAAGCAGCGGAGCGGGAGCAAGCAGCTGCAGAGCGTGAGCATACAGAACGTGTGTTTGCAGGCTACAGAACGCCGTGAAGCTGCGGAGCGCCAGGCACCGACTGGAGATGGGCTCAGCACGGGCCCCCGCTGGACGCACCAGGCCCACCGGAGACAAGGGCTTCCAAGGTCCGGGCGGAGGACTTTCCTTACTTGAAAAGGATGGAGACCTGGCTTTTGAGAGGACCTGCTCCAACATCATCTGGCCCGGATCAGTGGGCAAGGTACCTGACCCCCGTTTGAGGGGTAAGTCCCTGGAAGTTTTGGGGGGACTTACCTGCCGGGGGGAGCAGGACTACAACAGCATCAAGCGGGCCCTGATCCAGCACTACAACCTCAACGGAGTCTTACCGCAGGAAGTTCAGGAGCCTGCAGCGGGGTTCAAAGGACACCTGGACCGACCACATGCGGGCCCTGCTGAGAGCTGCGGAGCAACTGGACCTCGGGTCTAGAGCTCACTACCCGCCAGGAGGTCCAGGAACTGTTTGTCATGGAGCAATTCTTGTGGAACTGCCCAGAGGACCTTCAGCAGTTCCTCAGTGACCGGAAACCAAAGGGGGCTTCTGCTACAGCCGCCCTAGCAGACGAGTATGCCAACAACAGGGCGCCGGAGCAAAGAAGCCTGCCAGCAGCACCTGGAGAGGGGGTAAGCCCAATCCTGCCCCAGCCCCATATCCAGCCCTCAGAGTGCAAGGGGTGTACCCCCGGCTGCCCTCTCCAGGCCAGGAACAGAACCCAGACGTTGTCATAATTGCAATCAGCCAGGACACTTTAAGGCTGCGTGTCCCAGCGCCAGAAGGCCCATCCTGTCCCAGAAATCGACCACTGTTTTGTGTGTGGGAGGGGGTGGTGGGAGGTCCCTAGACAATTACCAACCTGTCACCATTGGCCGCTCAGCGGTCATGGGACTGCGGGACACAGGGCTGAACGAACCCTGGTACGCCCTGAAGTGGTGCCCCCTCAAGACTTGGTACCTGGGAAAACCCTTTCCGTCTCCGGAATTGGAGGCGTTGAACCGGCGTGCCGTTGCCAAGGTGTATTTGGACTGGGGCGCCGGGAGGGGGATGCGGGAGGTGGGAGTAAAACGCCGAATATTCCTGCAAATGTGTTGCTTGGGACCGATTTGGGGCAGCTAGTGTCCCAGTATGTGGCCACTGAACCCCAAGTTCGGCTCCCAAGAATGTCATGACTCTACTGTGAATGTTAATGTATTGAAGTGCCTCCAACAGTGGAGGAGGGAGTGAAACTGATGGTAAGCCATGCACTGACACTACACACACAGGGCTCACAGTGAGGACAGGTGAGGAGGCTGTAGGGGAGAGCTCAGAGGTGGAGGGAGGGGCTGCTATGGGCAGTGTAGGGCCCCTAAATGAACCCAGCCTGCTGAGTCTAGGGCCCCTGCAGGAAGAGGAACAGGCCATGGGGGGAGGGGGCGTCCCGGGAGAGGAGCCACCAGGTAAGACCCCAGGGCAGGAGTTCCCCACATCCAGGAAGTCAGGGAAGTCTGCCTGACCCGGCGACTTGATCAGGGGACGAGGGAAAGCAGGCGCTACCGTGGTCTCAGCGGTCGTGGCGCTGTTACAGGAGTGGGAGCGCTGAAGCCCAAGGAGCCTCGCGGAGGTCCGACGGTTTCCCCCTCTCCGACCAAGTGGCTGCCGAGTCAGACAGTAGCTAGGAGACAGATCCGGGGAACTGACAGAGGACATGGCAGTTTCATCAATTCTTGCCACATCAAGTCAGGGATGTCAGGCAGCGTTGGAAGCTGACCCTAGCCTGAAGACTCTCAAGGAGCAGGCGGCACAGCCTCCCTGGAGTCCGACCACGAGCGAGTGGTCTGGGACCAGGGACGGCTGTACCGGGTAACGGTCCAGCAGGGTTCACCGGAGGCGTGGCCCAGGGACCGACAGTTAGTGGTACCCCATCCGTTCAGGGCGGAATTGTTGGGATCGCACACGAGATTCCAATGGCCGGACACCTAGGGATCACTAAAACCAGGGCCAGGCTAGCTCAGCATTTCTACTGGCCTGGAATGAGGACCGAGGTGATAGCCTACTGCCGTTCGTGTGACACCTGTCAGAGGGTGGGGAAGGCGGGGCCGCGCCCCAAAGCCCCACTGGTAACTCTGCCCATCATCGAAGAGCCTTTCTCGAGGGTGGCTGTGGATCTCATTGGACCTCTGTCCACTCCCAGCCGCTCCGGGAAATGCTTCATACTAACGGTAGTGGACTATGCCACCCGGTACCCGGAGGCGGTAGCTTTGTCGTCCATTCGGGCCGACAAAGTGGCCACTGCCTTACTGGAGATTTTCTCCAGAGTGGGGTTTCCCAAGGAAATGCTCACCGACCCAGGGACCCAGTTCATGTCGCAGCTGATGGAGTCTCTCTGTAAGCAGGTACAGGTGCAACATCTGGTGGCCAGCCCGTATCACCCACAGACCAATGGCTTGTGTGAGCGGTTCAATGGCACCTTAAAGCAGATGCTGAAGATGTTGGTCGACTCCCACGGGAGAGACTGGGAGCGGTATCTCCCACACCTACTGTTTGCTTACCGGGAGGTCCACAGGCCTCAACGGGGTTCTCCCCCTTTGAGCTCCTGTACGGGCGACGTGTACGGGGGCCCCTTGCCTGGTGAAGGAAGCATGGGAAGGGGATTTAGCCACCCCTGGAGTGTCGGTCATTGAGTATGTCGTGCGCTTCCGGGACCGAATGATGGCCTTGACGCGGCTGGTGCATGATAATATGGCCCAAGCTCAGGCTGACCAGAAGCGATGGTACGACCAGAATGCTTGTGAGCGGACCTACCAGGTGGGTCAAAAGGTGTGGGTACTGGTCCCGTACCCCAAAAAAGCTTCAGGTGGCCTGGGAGGGTCCATACCTCGTGCACGAGCAGCTCAACGCCGTCACCTACCTGGTCACCGTGGACCACGCCCGTGGAAGGAGGAAAGGCCTTCCATGTGAACATGATGAAGGCCCATCATGAGCGGGAGGCTTATGCTCACCCAGTGTGCAACCTTCCAGAGGAAGGAGAGGCAGAAACCCTCCTTGATCTGCTCACCCAAGCCAAGGCGGGTGGATCCATCGAGGATGTGGGGTGTTGTGAATGGACTTGAAATGAGTTCTGAGCAGAGGCTCCCTCTGGTGGTTCCTACTGCTGTGCCTCCTGACCCTGTTCTGGTTGAGGGCAATCTGGAGTTTGTGGTTGAGAAAATATTGAATTCTCGTTTTTCTAGACGGAAACTCCAGTATTTGGTTAAGTGGAGAGGTTATGGTCAGGAAGACAATTCTTGGGTGTTTGCTTCGGACATCCATGCTAGGACACTAATTTGTGCGTATCATAGAACTCATCCTGACCGACCTGGTTGCTCAAATGAGGGTTCGGTGACCCTCCTCAAGGGGGGGGGTACTGTTGTGAATGGACTTGAAATGAGTTCTGAGCAGAGGCTCCCTCTGGTGGTTACAAGTGGTACTGGACTGTCCAGTGAAGATTGTGAGGATTGGGAATCAGGTGTTACTGACTGGTCTTATATAAGGGAGTCGCTTCCCATCAGGGTTGCCGGTGATCAATTGTTCTGGTCTCAATCCTTGATTCCTGTTTCCTTTGTAGCCTGCTGTGTCGTGTCTGCATCTCCTGCTAACAGATAAGACATTTCTTCTTTTTGTTTTTGTGCTTGATTTTTGCATTTTGTCCTGCACTTCTGTGGGGGCCTTCAGGGTCCCTCGGGGGGCTTTTGCCCTCTCAGTTTAGTTCAGCCACTGATGTTTGTACTTTTGCTTTTTCCAGTTTTTTCAGTGGCTGCTATTTTGATTTTGTTACACCAGAGAACTAATTTAGGTGGCAGAGGTCGTGTGATCTCAGGTGTTTTTGAAATTAGTAAAGTTGGTGCTTTTCAGGGTTTTTTGGGATTGCAGATAGTGCCTTCCTATCCTTTTCTATTTAGGTAGTTTGGGCCCCAACGTTTGCTCATGCTATTTTCTGTCTGTGTCAGTATTTCTTCTTGTCTAACCGCCATTACATGTTTGGGGGCTTTCTATGTTCTTTGGGGATCTGCTCCGCGGCAGATAGCTTTCCTCTTTCTATCTTTAGGTGTAGTTAGTTTCTCAGGCTGTGAAGAGGCGTCTAGGACCAACGTAGGAGCGCTCCACGGCTGCCTCTAGTTGTGGTGGTTAGTCAGGGTACTGTAATCTCATAGATTCCAACTGCTCTGGTGTATTGCCTTTTTTTTTACCTGCACTCCTCAGCTACTGAAACATAACAGTATCACCGGCCCAAAAATTGAAAATTGTATGGTACTCACAGAAGGGAAAAAAATTGTGAAAGAAAAAAAAAAAAAAAAAAAGTTGTCAGACTTGTCAGAGATATTTTTCTGTTTGTTGCATTTTTTTTTTTTTTTTTTCCCTCTGTATCTCTGGGTGCTGGGGAGGATTTTTTCTCTCAATGGAGTTTGCACAGTTGTCTGGCCGTGTGAATCAGCTTGCCACTGAAGTTCAGAGTATTGCTACCTATCTTGCTAGGTTGCCTGTTGTGGAACCTAGGATTCCCATGCCAGATTTGTTTTTAGGGGATCGAGCTAAGTTTCTGAATTTCAAAAATAATTGTAAATTGTTTTTTGCCTTAAAATCTAAGTCCTCAGGGAACGCAGCGCAGCAGGTTCAAATTGTCATCTCTCTCCTGCGCGGCGATCCTCAGGATTGGGCTTTTTCCTTGACACCTGGGGATCCTGTTTTGAGTGATGTTGATGCATTTTTTCAGGCTTTGGGGTTATTGTACGATGAGCCTAATGTCACTGATCAAGCTGAAAAAGCCTTGTTGGCATTAAATCAGGGGCTTGATGACGCTGAGTTATACTGTCAGAGATTCCGTAGGTGGGCAGTCCTGACCAAATGGAATGACGACGCTTTGGCAGCCCTTTTTCGGAAGGGTCTGTCAGATAATGTAAAGGATGTTATGGTGGGATTCCTGTCCCCTCTGGTCTCAATGATTCTATGTCATTAGCGATTCAAATTGACAGACGTTTGCGTGAGCGGACAAGTATGCGTGGAATAGTGTTGCCTTGTGAACCTGCTTCTGATCCATGCAGTGTGATAGAGTGGTTTCTGGGGCACAGCGTCATGAGTTTCGAAAGCACAATGGGTTATGTTTCTACTGTGGTGATTCCTCTCATGCTATTTCAGTCTGCCCTAAGCGGGGAAGACGTTTTGCACGCTCAGTTGTCTTGGGTAGTGTTCAGACTAAGTTTTTATTAACTGTTACCCTGATATGCTCTCTGTCCTCATTTTCTGCTCAGGCTTTCATTGATTCAGGAGCAGCTATTAACCTGATGGATTTTGATTTTGCTAAACGTTGTGGGTTTCCCTTGATACCCCTACGGAAGTCTATTCCCCTACTGGGGATCAATTCTACCCCTTTGGCTGAGAATAAACCTCAGTTCTCTACTCAGGTGATAATGAGGGTTGAACCTGATCATCAGGAGAGCTGCAAATTTTTGGTTCTGTATAATCTGCATGCCATTATCGTACTGGGTTTCCCTTGGTTACAGTCTCATAATCCTGTTTTGGATTGGAAATCTGTGTCTGTAACCAGTTGGGGCTGCCAATGTGTTAATACCAACACTCCTGTTTTTTCTGCCTCCCCCCAGGCTCAGGATGTTCCTGACTTTTTGATTGATTTTTCTGATGTGTTTAGCGAAAGTAAATCTGCATCCTTGCCTCCCCATAGGAGCTATGACTGCGCTATTGAATTAGTGCCTGGTAGTAAATTCCCTAAAGGTCGCCTTTTTAACTTGTCTGTACCTGAACATGACGCTATGCGGTCTTATATCAAGGAGTCATTGGAGAAGGGTCATATCAGACCATCCTCTTCACCCTTAGGTGCCGGTTTTTTTCTTTGTGGCCAAAAAGGATGGTTCATTAAGGCCGTGTATTGATTATCGTCTTTTGAACAATATTACTGTGAAATATCAATATCCGTTACCCTTGATTTCTGACCTGTTTTCCAGGGTGAAAAACGCTACTTGGTTTACCAAGCTTGACCTCAGGGGGGCATATAACCTTATTCGCATTAAGCACGGGGATGAATGGAAGACGGCATTTAATACCCCTGAGGGGCATTTTGAGTACCTTGTGATGCCCTTTGGGCTCACTAATGCTCCTTCTGTCTTCCAGTCTGTTATGTTTCGGTAGCTGAGGAGTGCAGGTAAAAAAGGCAATACACCAGAGAAGTTGGAATCTATGAGATTGCAGTACCCTGACTAACCACCACAACTAGAGGCAGCCGTGGAGCGTTCCTACGTTGGTCCTAGACGCCTCGTCACAGCCTGAGAAACTAACTACACCTAAAGATAGATATAGGAAAGCTATCTGCCCCGGAGCAGATCCCCAAAGAACATAGAAAGCCCCCAAACATGTAATGGCGGTTAGACAAGATGAAATACAGACACAGACAGAAAATAGTATGAGCAAACGTTGGGGCCCAAACTACCTAAATAGAAAAGGATAGGAAGGGCACTTACTGCAATCCCAAAAAACCCTGAAAAGCACCAACTCTACTAATTTCAAAATCACCTGAGATCACACGACCTCTACCACCTAAATTAGTTCTCTGGTGTAACAAAATCAAAACAGCAGCCACTGAAAAAACTGGAAAAAGCAAAAGTACAAACATCAGTGGCTGAACTAAACTGAGAGGGCAAAAGCCCCCGAGGGGACCCTGAAGGCCCCCACAGAAGTGCAGGACAAAATGCAAAAATCAAGCACAAAACAAAAAAGAAAAATGTCTTATCTGTTAGCAGGAGATGCAGACACGACACAGCAGGCTACAAAGGAAACAGGACTCAAGGATTGAGACCAGAACAATTGATCACCGGCAACCCTGATGGGAAGGCGACTCCCTTATATAAGACCAGTCAGTAACACCTGATTCCCACTCCTCACAATCTTCACTGGACAGTCCAGTACCGCTTGTAACCACCAGAGGGAGCCTCTGCTCAGAACTCATTTCAAGTCCATTCACAACAGTACCCCCCCTTGAGGAGGGGTCACCGAACCCTCACTTGAGCAACCAGGTCGGTCAGGATGAGTTCTATGATACGCACGGATGAGTCTCCTAGCATGGATGTCCGAAGCAAACACCCAAGAATTGTCTTCCTGACCATAACCTCTCCACTTAACCAAATACTGGAGTTTCCGTCTAGAAAAACGAGAATTCAATATTTTCTCAACCACAAACTCCATATTGCCCTCAACCAGAACAGGGTCAGGAGGCAAAGCAGTAGGAACCACTGGCTCAACAAAACTCTTCAACAAGGACTTGTGGAACACGTTATGGATCTTAAATGTCCCTGGAAGAAGCAAACGAAAAGAAACAGGATTAAGAATCTCCATGATCTTATAAGGTCCAATGAACCTAGGCTTAAATTTAGGAGATGCCACTCTCATAGGAATATTTCTTGAGGACAACCAGACCAAGTCCCCCACTTTAAACCGAGGACCATCAGTCCTATGCCGGTTAGGAAACCGCTGGGCCCTCTCCTGAGAGAGGGACAACCTCTCCACTACCTGGTCCCAAATCTGTTGCATACACTCCACAACAGAGTCAACACCTGGACAGACAGAAGCCTCCGTCTGTCCTGAAGGAAATCGAGGGTGAAACCCAGAATTACAGAAAAATGGAGACATCAAAGTGGCAGAGCTAGCCCTATTATTAAGAGCAAACTCAGCCAAAGGCAAAAAAGAGACCCAGTCATCCTGATCAGCAGACACAAAGCATTTTAGATAAGTCTCCAATGTCTGGTTTGTTCTCTCAGTTTGACCATTGGTCTGAGGATGAAACGCCGAGGAGAAAGACAATTGAACACCAAGTTTAGAACAAAAGGTCCTCCAAAATCTGGAAACAAACTGGACTCCTCTGTCAGACACAATGTTCTCAGGAATGCCGTGTAAACGAACCACGTGCTGAAGGAACAAAGGCACCAATTCAGAGGAGGAAGGCAACTTAGGTAATGGCACAAGATGTATCATCTTGGAAAACCTATCACAAATCACCCAGATGACGGTCATTCTCTGAGAAACAGGGAGGTCGGAAATGAAATCCATAGAGATATGGGTCCATGGTCTCTTGGGCACAGGCAATGGCATCAACAAACCACTAGAGCGAGAGCAAGGCTTGGAGCGAGAGCAAGTCCCGCAGGACTGCACAAATTCCCTGACATCACGAGACAAGGTAGGCCACCAAAAGGACCGACTAACCAAGTCTCTGGTACCAAAAATTCCGGGATGCCCAGCCAACGCGGAACAATGAATCTCAGACATCACACTCTTTTTCCACTGGTCCGGGACAAACAATTTTCCAACAGGGCAGCGCTCGGGCCTATCCTCCTGACACCCCTCCATAGCAAGTCTCAAATTGGGTGAGATGGCGGAAAGAACTACACCCTCTTTCAAAATAACAGAAGGATCAGATAACTCAGGAGAGTCCGCAAGGAAACTCCTCGAGAGGGCATCCGCCTTAACATTCTTAGTGCCAGGAAGAAAGGAAACCACAAAATTAAAACGTGTGAAAAACAAGGCCCACCTGGCCTGTCTAGGATTGAGTCGCTTGGCAGATTCCAGATAAATCAGATTCTTATGGTCCGTAAGGACCACCACCTGATGTTTGACTCCCTCCAGCCAATGTCTCCACTCTTCAAAAGCCCACTTCATGGCCAGTAACTCCCGATTACCCACGTCATAATTACGTTCAGTAGGAGAAAATTTTCGAGAGAAAAAGGCACAAGGGTTACTTTTAGAGGTCTCTGGATCTTTTTGGGACAAAACGGCACCTGCCCCAATTTCAGAGGCATCAACCTCCACCTGAAATGGCAGAGAAAACATCAGGCTGCCGTAGAACAGGAGCAGAAGTGAATCTCTGCTTAAGTTCCTGAAATGCAGAGACTGCCTCAGGAGGCCAATTCACCACATCAGAACCCTTTCTGGTCAAATCAGTCAATGGTTTAATAATAACCGAGAAATTACCAATAAATTTACAATGAAAATTGTCAAAACCCAAAAATCTTTGAAGAGCCTTTAATGAAGTAGGTTGGACCCAATCACAGATGGCCTGAACCTTGACCGGGTCCATTTCAATAACAGATGGGGACAAAATGAATCCCAGAAATTAGATCCTCTGTAAGCCAAAAAGACACTTTGATCCCTTCACATACAGAGCATTCTCTCTCAAAATCTGGAATACAGTTCGAACATGTTTCACATGAGAGTCCCAGTCATTAGAAAAAATCAAGATATCATCCAAATAAACAATCAGAAATTTATCCACAAAATCCCTGAAAATGTCATTCATGAAGGACTGGAAGACAGAAGGAGCATTAGTGAGCCCAAAGGGCATCACAAGGTACTCAAAATGCCCCTCAGGGGTATTGAATGCCGTCTTCCATTCATCCCGTGCTTAATGCGAATAAGGTTATATGCCCCCTGAGGTCAAGCTTGGTAAACCAAGTAGCGTTTTTCACCCTGGAAAACAGGTCAGAAATCAAAGGTAACGGGTATTGATATTTTACAGTAATATTGTTCAAAAGACGATAATCAATACACGGCCTTAATGAACTATCCTTTTTGGCCACAAAGAAAAAACCGGCACCTAAGGGTGAAGAGGATGGTCTGATATGACCCTTCTCCAATGATTCCTTGATATAAGACCGCATAGCGTCATGTTCAGGTACAGACAAGTTAAAAAGGCGACCTTTAGGGAATTTACTACCAGGCACTAATTCAATAGCGCAGTCATAGCTCCTATGGGGAGGCAAGGATGCAGATTTACTTTCGCTAAACACATCAGAAAAATCAATCAAAAAGTCAGGAACATCCTGAGCCTGGGGGGAGGCAGAAAAAACAGGAGTGTTGGTATTAACACATTGGCAGCCCCAACTGGTTACAGACACAGATTTCCAATCCAAAACAGGATTATGAGACTGCAACCAAGGGAAGCCCAGTACGATAATATCATGCAGATTATACAGAACCAAAAATTTACAGCACTCCTGATGATCAGGTTCAACCCTCATTATTACCTGAGTAGAGAACTGAGGTTTATTCTCAGCCAAAGGGGTAGAATCGATCCCCAGTAGGGGAATAGACTTCTGTAGGGGTATCAAGGGAAACCCACAACGTTTAGCAAAATCATAATCCATCAGGTTAATAGCTGCTCCAGAATCAACGAAAGCCTGAGCAGAAAATGAGGACAGAGAGCATATCAGAGTGACAGTTAATAAAAACTTAGTCTGAACACTACCCAAGACAACTGAGCGTGCAAAACGTCTTCCCACTTAGGGCAGACTGAAATAGCATGAGAGGCATCACCACAGTAGAAACATAACCCATTGCGCTTTCGAAACTCATGACGCTGTGTCCCAGACACCACTCTATCACACTGCATGGGTTCAGAAGCAGGTTCACAAGGCAACACCATTCCACGCATACTTCTCCGCTCACGCAAACGTCTGTCAATTTGAATCGCTAATGACATAGAATCATTGAGACCAGAGGGGACAGAGAATCCCACCATAACATCCTTTACATTATCTGACAGACCCTTCCGAAAAAGGGCCGCCAAAGCGTCGTCATTCCACTTGGTCAGGACTGCCCACCTACGGAATCTCTGACAGTATAACTCAGCGTCATCAAGACCCTGATTTAATGCCAACAAGGCTTTTTCAGCTTGATCAGTGACATTAGGCTCATCGTACAATAACCCCAAAGCCTGAAAAAATGCATCAACATCACTCAAAACAGGATCCCCAGGTGTCAGGGAAAAAGCCCAATCCTGAGGATCGCCGCGCAGGAGAGAGATGACAATTTGAACATGCTGCGCCGCGTTCCCTGAGGACTTAGATTTTAAGGCAAAAAAACAATTTACAATTATTTTTGAAATTCTGAAACTTAGCTCGATCCCCTAAAAACAAATCTGGCATGGGAATCCTAGGTTCCACAACAGGCAACCTAGCAAGATAGGCAGCAATACTCCGAACCTCAGTGGCAAGCTGATCCACACGGCCAGACAACTGTGCAAACTCCATTGAGAGAAAAAAAAAATCCTCCCCAGCACCCAGAGATACAGAGGGAAAAAAAAATGCAACCAACAGAAAAATATCTCTGACAACTCTGACAACCTTTTTTCTTTCACAATATTTTTTCCCTTCTGTGAGTACCATACAATTTTCAATTTTTAGGCCTGTGATACTGTTATGTTTCGGTAGCTGAGGAGTGCAGGTAAAAAAAAAGGCAATACACCAGAGCAGTTGGAATCTATGAGATTGCAGTACCCTGACTAACCACCACAACTAGAGGCAGCCGTGGAGCGTTCCTACGTTGGTCCTAGACGCCTCGTCACAGCCTGAGAAACTAACTACACCTAAAGATAGAAAGAGGAAAGCTATCTGCCCCGGAGCAGATCCCCAAAGAACATAGAAAGCCTCCTCTTCAACAAGGACTTGTGGAACACGTTATGGATCTTAAATGTCCCTGGAAGAAGCAAACGAAAAGAAACAGGATTAAGAATCTCCATGATCTTATAAGGTCCAATGAACCTAGGCTTAAATTTAGGAGATGCCACTCTCATAGGAATATTTTTTGAGGACAACCAGACCAAGTCCCCCACTTTAAACTGAGGACCATCAGTCCTATGCCGGTTAGCAAACCGCTGGGCCCTCTCCTGAGAGAGGGACAACCTCTCCACTACCTGGTCCCAAATCTGTTGCATACGCTCCACAACAGAGTCAACACCTGGACAGACAGAAGCCTCCGTCTGTCCTGAAGAAAATCGAGAGTGAAACCCAGAATTACAGGAGAGGGCCCAGCGGTTTGCTAACCGGCATAGGACTGATAGTCCTCGGTTTAAAGTGGGGGACTTGGTCTGGTTGTCCTCAAGAAATATTCCTATGAGAGTGGCATCTCCTAAGTTTAAGCCTAGGTTCATTGGACCTTATAAGATCATGGAGATTCTTAATCCTGTTTCTTTTCGTTTGCTTCTTCCATAACATTTAAGATCCATAACGCTCCACGGCTGCCTCTAGTTGTGGTGGTTAGTCAGGGTACTGCAATCTCATAGATTCCAACTGCTCTGGTGTATTGCCTTTTTTTTTACCTGCACTCCTCAGCTACCGAAACATAACAGTGGGGGTTGGCCACCAGCTCTCGGAGGACCAGCGTTCCCAGCTGGGGGCCACCCTGCACCCCTTTCGGGAGCTGTTCAGCAGCCTGCCCAGAAGGACTGAGGCAGCAGTCCATGACGTGGACACTGGCAACCACCCTCCAATCCGGCGTTCAGCATATCGGGTCTCTCTTGAGGTGCAGCAGCAGATGCGCCAAGAGATAGACGAGATGCTGAGGCTGGGGGTGATCCAAGCGTCCAACAGCGCGTGGGCTTCGCCTGTAGTCCTCGTCCCTAAAAAGGACCGAACTACGCGGTTCTGCATGGACTACAGGGGGTTCAACGCTGTGTCGGTCACCGATGCGTACCCAATGCCGCGCATCGATGATCTGCTCGACCAGCTGGCCGGGGCCAAGTACCTGACCATCATGGATCTGAGCAGGGGGTATTGGCAGATTCCCCTGACCCCTAGGGCACGGGAACGCTCTGCCTTTATCACCCCATTCGGACTGTACGAGTCCACGGTGATGCCCTTCGGCATGAAGAATGCCCCTGCCACTTTTCAGCGGATGGTCAACACGCTGCTCGAGCGACTGGAAGGGTATTCGACCGCGTACCTGGATGACATTGCCATCTTCAGTCTCACCTGGGAGGATCACCTAGAGCACCTGGCGCAGGTGCTCGGGCGGATCCAGCGAGCAGGCTTGACCATTAAGCCGGAAAAATGCCAGCTGGGTATGAGTGAGGTCCACTACCTGGGACACCGCGTAGGTGGGGGAGCTCTGAAGCCAGAGCCCGGGAAGGTGGATGCCATCGCATCCTGGCCCACCCCCAGGACCAAGAAGCAGGTGATGTCCTTTTTGGGTACTGCTGGGTACTATAGGAGGTTTGTTCCACACTATAGTGCCCTGGCCAAGCCCCTGACGGACCTCACCAAGAAAAGGCTGCCCGTCGCAGTCGACTGGACAGTCGCCTGCGAGACAGCTTTCCAGGCGCTCAAGACCGCCCTTTCTAGTTCTCCTGTACTACAGGCAGCCGACTTCACGCGGCCATTCTTAGTGCAGACCGACGCCAGCGACTTCGG
This sequence comes from Oophaga sylvatica, assembly GCA_033576555.1. NCBI lineage: Eukaryota > Metazoa > Chordata > Amphibia > Anura > Dendrobatidae > Oophaga > Oophaga sylvatica. The sequence goes on from JARQOD010000006.1 coordinate 368,274,895, forward strand.
CCTCGGTGCTGTGCTCAGCCAGGTTGACACTACGGGCCATGAACACCCCATTTTGTACCTGAGAAGGAAGCTCCTGCCGAGGGAAGTGGCCTATTCCACGATGGAGAAGGAATGTCTGGCAATTGTGTGGGCCCTGCAGCGTCTGCAGCCATACTTGTACGGACGCCAGTTCACCCTGGAAACAGACCACAACCCCCTCAGCTGGTTACACACGGTCTCTGGGACGAATGGGAGGTTGCTACGCTGGAACCTCGCTCTCCAACAGTACCACTTCACCATTCGCCACAAAAGAGGCATGGTAACGCTGATGAGTTGTCCCGGCAAGGAGAGGGTGCGGTAAGGCGCACGGGGGAACACAGGAATGTGATACCCCTAGCGCCCTCAAAAGCAGGGAGGTGTAAGGAAAGGGACGTCGCCATTTTGTATAGGGCCTATACCAGCCTCCATTTTGTCGGTTCACAGAGCCACAGACTTCTAACTACGCAGGGCCTATTAGCATATTCAGTACGACCAGTTTTGATGTCCACTATGAATCAATAGGGCTTTAACATGCTAATTGGTTTAGGCCAGTGTCTGAATGGGATGGTCATTGGTATGTTGAATGTCTCGGACTCAGGCCAGTGTTTCCTGCTCCATATGAATTGCAGGCTAGTTAATATGCGTGCTTCAAAGCAAAGGGGAAGGACCTATCAGTTTTAAGAACTGTAGCCATGAAGAAGCTGGGGCATTCCATTTTTCTCACAGCAACAAGAAGCACAAGACAGATTTGATTTGCCTTGCCAAATGGAGCAGCAGCACATGCTGTGGGGACTGTCCAGCAACTGAAGACTTACCTGGGAATGGCAGAGCTCCTGCCTTCCCATGACCATACTACCCGGTAATATTGATCTATAGCTTATACCTTTAAGCCTTGTACATTATCTTTGTATTTTTTCTCTGACTGCGAATCCATTGTAATTACGTTGTATAGCTTTACTGTATATTTCTGTAATTATCTAGTGCGCCCTTAAGGCGATTAAACCATAAAATTAATCTTGGGCTGATGCTTTTACTCTGATCACGAATCTTAGAATACCCAGTGGGTAACAGGACAACCTCCCGGCGGCCATTTGCTCTAGGTGCAGTTCCCTTACTGACCTGAGAGACAAAGGGGGCGCCGGAGAGCTGTACCTGTGGAGTTACGTCCCATTGGTGACGTGGGAGGAAAGGGGATCGTCCGTCACATTTGGTAGCGGCGGTGGTATCAGAAGCTCTGATACCCAGGCTACCATGTGGCAGTCGGCTTAGTTCCTCACATAACCCTAACCCTAATGGAAACATAAAAATAAATACAATTTCTTTATTTTATTATATGTCCCTAACTAAGGGTGTGATAAAGGGGGGGTTTATTTACTATTTTTTTTATTTTGATCACTGTGATAGGGTTTATCACAGTGATCAAAATGCACTTTCACTGAATGAATGAATTATTATTATTTATTATTATTATTATTATTTATTTCTATAGCACCATTGATTCCATGGTGCTGTACATGAGAAGGGGTTACATACAAATTACAGGTATCACTTACAGTAAACAAACTAACAATGACAGACTGATACAGAGGGGAGAGGACCCTGCCCTTTCGGGCTTACATTCTACGGGATGGTGGGGAAGGAGACAGTAGGTCGGGGGGTTGCAGCAGTGTTGGTTGAGGCGATATCTCCGGTAGTGGTGAGGAGGTAGCAGGGTCATTGCAGTCTGTAGGCTTTCCTGAAGAGATGGGTTTTCAGGTTCCGTCTGAAGGATCCGAATGTGTTTGATAGTCTGCCAGCAGGCAGATTCGGCGGGTGCACTGCGCATGCGCCCACCATTTCCTTTGACAGGAAGAAGACGCTGGGAGGCTCGGAGCTGTGGGAGGACAGTGGGGGACACCGGGAGGTACAGGGGGCACATCGAGGGACCCTATTCCTCTCCCCTATGATGTGCGATCACATCAGAGGGGAAAGAATTTACATGCAGGATCGCGGCTTTTTTTTTCTTTTGCGATCGTCGTTATATGGTTAATAACGGCGATCGCAAAAGCGGGGGACTGCGGGGGACCCGAATTATGTTCTCTGGGAGAAAATCTGATTCGGCAGGCGCACTGCGCACTGCGCAGGCTGCCGCCATTTTCTTTGCCGAAGACGCGGGCAGCTCCGGGAGACATCGGAGAACGGGGGGACACCGGGAGGCACGGGGACAGATAGGGGGTCCCGGGGACCCTATTTCTCTCTCCTCTGATGTGGCGCTAATTAACGGCGCTGTGGTTTAAGTACCCTTAACTACCGCCTTTAAAAGGCGTATCGGCGGTTATTAAGGGGTTAAGGATCTAAATGTTAATGCACATTGACAACATTATTGTATGGTAATTTTGTTTTGAAATTGTGATGCATTTATACTCAAAAATGACAATTTTTTTTTATTATTTTAAATATATGGCTTTATGGGGTTTATTTTAATAACTAGGATTATTTGGGCAAATCCAAAGATGGAGAAGAGTCGTCACAATCATGTCACTTCTATAAAAGTGTCAAAAATTGCCAGACATGCATCTATCAGACATTTATGGGATATTTTGTTGTTATGTCATTACCATCAAAATTAAGATCTGACTAGGACTGTATCTTTTGAAGTAAATAGTCTAATGAGGAGGTGATAAGGTCATTGTGAAGGGAGGGAGATCTGTGAAATCTCCTGCTGTGATTGGTGGATCCTGTGTTTTCACCTGCTTAAAGAGGTGTTACCTGTCATTGTAATCCTGTCTGTGTTGATGATGAAACTGCTGTAAACACTTCTGGAAAGAATGGAAGTATTAGTCTAAAGTAGCACGTGGTCAGTAAAAAATGGTAGATTACTCATTTTATTTTCAAATACAGATCGAGATATGCCAAAAAGTATTAAAAAAGTTAAAAATGATCGCAGAAAAATGATTTTAATAGGCAGTTTTCTGAAGAAAACTTAACTTTATAGGTCTATGTAAGTGTTGATGGTTTAGATATACAGCTCTGGCAAAAATTAATAGACCACCACATCAAAACCCTGTCATGGGCAGCCCAATCTCCAGACCTGAACCCCATTGAAAACCTCTGGAATGTAATCAAGAGGAAGATGGATAGTCACAAGCCATCAAACAAAGAAGAACTGTTTCCATTTTTGCGCCAGAAGCAGTGTGAAAGACTGGTGGAAAGCATGCCAAGACGTATGTAAGGTGTTTTTAAAAATCATGGTTATTCCACAAAATATTGATTTCAGAACTCTTCCTGAGTTAAAACATTAGTATTGTTGTTTCTAAATGATTATGAACTTGTTTTCTTTGCATTATTTAAGGTGTGACGGCATTGTTTTTTTTTTTATTATTTTGACCATTTTTCTTTGTCAGAAAAAAATACAAAATTTATTGGTTGGAAATTCGGTGACATGTTGTCAGAAGTTTATAGAGTAAAAGAACAATTTACATTTTACTCAAAAATATACCTATAAAGAGAAAAATCAGACAAACTGAACATTTGAAAGTGGTCTCTTAATTTTTGCCAGAGCTTTTTTTTTCCCTAGCTAATAACTAAATCTAGGGAAATAACTTCTATTTTGGCATGAGCCATATAATGACACCATACACTCTACTGCTGCTTTTTTATTTAAATAAGTTAATACTGTTATGGGCTTCTCCTTTTTTGCCTGACGGATCTCTAGATGATGAGCTAGTCACAGGGTGGTGTTTGTAAGCTGCTAGGGTTCTTGGCAACAAGTGTCAAATTTTGCTGCAGCACCACCACTGGAAGAATGAAGTATTACACAATTACTCTAAAAGTCAATAAGTTGCCTATATAATGCATGGACTTGCTGTTCCTCCAAAATGAGATACACACTTTATAGCTGCTCTAGACTGTGGCTAATGGATGAATGAGAGACCATTCTTTTTAATGGCATAATAAGGTATCTGAACACCTCAAACTGATGAGAGAAAAAAACTACTTTTATTGCATTAACCATTCATTTCTTCATATTTTCCTACTAATGAGAGAGACATTCACCTACACCTCTAGATTTCAGTTGAGGTTCAGCTATGGTCTTTAAAAATTTGTATAAATTTAGAAAAATATTTAGACTTGAGAGTCCTCAGTGGTTGATACCTTTTACAGAATACTATTTTATTCTCATGTTACACCACTAACACTAAGTATTAGTTCTATGTGATTTAAACATAATAGTAGTATAAAGGTATAAACAAAAAGGATGTTCCACCAAAATAGATGTTCAAATTTAAACTCCAACTTTTGCTTGATTGTTCTCTTTTTTTTCTGTGTCCTTTCAAGTGAATTTTTTCGTGGCACAGACGGATACAATAGCACACTGTGCATTCACAGGCACATCTGGACTGTAAATGGCCGGCCTGACGCACAGATTGGCATTCTGCTTTCTTGAAACTACATCCTGTGCTATTATCAGTGATCTATTCCTTTCCATGAAATTAGTGGGAGGGCGCAGGGAGTGTGCAACACACGTGCTGAGCCGAGTAAATCTCCATTAAGATGTAAAGTGTGTGGAGGTCTAGTGATTGTGTCTGCATGTGCCCCAGGCTTTGTTTTAGGCTCCATGGCATCATGATTATGTGGGCTTCTAACAGCCATGTAGGCTAGCTAATAAAAGGGAATGTGCTCTAAAAGCTTTTATTGGGGGTTGCACTCTAGTCAATCTTTCCCTTTTCCCCACCTCGTGGTCTTTATGGCCATAGTGCTCTGTTACATAGAGACAGCTGCTTAGATCAGCAGTTAAGTTAGTGAAATACATTGAGCTCATCTTCACACCTTGGGTTTTATGGTAACTATAGTGAAGTGAAGATAGATGAACATCTAACATTGTAAAGACAAAACCAAAGATAAAAATAAAGTTAGCATATACCCTGTAGTAAGTAAATAAATACCGTAAATAGTACATGTAAATAACATAGGGTACTTAGCTAACACTATTTAAATAAAAAAAAAAGATTAAAGTCATCCCACCACGACAAGGTGTACCCAGTCGAGATGTGTAACTATCTCTAGTTATGTTCCTGCTCATTTGTTTGGTTTTGTTGTTGTTTCTTGTTCAATGTAAAACCAGGGGCGAGGCTTCCCCTTTTAGAACTATGTTCATTCCTCTGCCATAATGACAGTTCTGCTTCACGTCACTTGTCTTACCTATTGCACTATTCCTGTGTCCTCTTGTGTATATATATATATGTGATTCTTCAGTTTTTGTTTTAGTCTTTGCCTGATGAAGAGACCGGAGTAGTCTCGAAAGCTTGCAATTTGTTACCATCTTTTCAGTTAGCCATTAAAAGGTATCAACCACTGAGGACTCTCAAGTCTAAATATTTTCCTTTTAGAACTAGGCATTTCATCCCATGGGCAGGTGTCTGAACAGTCGGGCATTGGTCATCTATATTGAGGTCGGAAGACACAAAGTGAGGTTTTATTACTAGAGATGGGACCATCCCGATTGGGTACACCTTGTCATGGTGGGAAGGCTTTTACGTTCTTTTTAAATCAAAATAGTGTTAACTAAGTCCCTTATGTTATTTATGTGTACTATTACTATTTGCTTATCTACTTACTACAGGGTATTTTCTCATTTTGTTCTAATCTTAGGTTTTGTCTGTTAAATGACCACTGTGTGAATGTACGCCTACACATTGCACTTATACCAACTTATGTTCCGGTTCATTTCTTTGGTTTTAAATTACCTTGTGTACTGTGTAAACATCTTCTGTTCTCTGAATCATCCCCACTCATTTAGGGTTCCCAGACTTAATTATATTGGGTTGGGTTTGCACCCAGATTTCTGACCTCTCAGGCTAATTTCAATGTCTGTAAGACTGATCTTAGATGGCCATTTACTGACACGTATATTTGATTAGGATAGAAGAAATCATCATCTTCATCATGTTTTTTTTCTTGAAAAACTTTCCGGTACTCTAGATTTCTTTGTTCAACTCATGTGAGCTCGTTGGCCCTAGGAGTATATTTTGTCCTGGTCAGACAATTGCATTATGTTATGTCTTTATTTATATTTGCATATATTTTCATTGTGTTAATTATGCCTTGTGGTTATAGCATTATTAGAGTAGAGTTGCATTATGTTCGGAATAGGTCTCCGAATCTGAATTTGCCATGTTCGAGCCTTATTGTTACCATATTCAAGCCAAATACAGTATATGTTCGAGGATCGGCTCTGAACATATTCAGTCATTTCTACTCCCGTTGACTCCAATGACATTTGGCTGTGTTCATCAAATATTGCAAAAACAATATTCACCACCGGTAATAATAATCAGAACTGAATTTTGAAAAATTCACTCAACTCTAATCATTATATGGAGTAAAGCAGTGGGGTATGTGCCCAAACAGGGTACAGATCAGTGTCAAATGAGAAGCCTCCAGGTGATGCACGGTTGAGAGAGGGTCCAATAAAGTAGTTCAAGACAGGCCAGTGAAAAATAAGCAGCAGGATGCCTATTAGAGACTGTGCAATATTAAAAAGACCCTTAAGAGAAGCACAGGGTCCATGAACAAGGCCAACAAAGGTGTGGCAGGGGACTTTCTGATAGAAACTGTGTTTAGGTAAGCCAACACTACTACTTTGTGAGTTCTACAGACCCAATGCTGGAGGATACCAACATTCTTCATGAGAGCAACTCTTAAGATGCATTTACACTGATTGATAAATGGGAATGAGCATTCCTAGCAGCACAAAAATTATCATTCTCGACAGCACACTGTCTCTAATAAACACGTTATGCGCTGCCAAGATCATTGATATTTCATGCGCATATATTAACGATTGTTTTGTGGGCATGTAAGTGCGGTCAGCCAGTTTAAATGCAATATGGCATGGGGTGTTAGACGAGGGCGAGGCACTTGTCTTCGGTGCCCTGACACGTTACTTGAAAGTGTGGGTCCTGGCTGGGTGTGTTGACTTGTGCTTTGAGGGCCTTACGCCCATGCAGGCCGCATGTGGCTGGTGTTATGGGCTTGCTAGGACCAGGTGTTCTATTGTTCATGAGGCAGACCACCATTCAAAAATAGAGGTTTTACTGAACGGTAACTTGGTAAGGGTTATGTACAAGAGATAGCGGGTACAAAATCTTATGGATGTTTCTTTTTACCGCATGAAGCATTTTCCACACAGAATCCTTCTTCTGTAGAATACTCCAGTGCTTTCAAGGCACACTGTTTCACCCTACTTCTCCATAACCCAGTGTAATGCTGCAGTCCTGATCAGCAAGTCTCCTTTACTTGCCCAGTGGTCCTAATTCTTCCACTACTGGCGCCTTGGAACTCCCACTCGGGACCTTTGACTGGTCCCCATCTCTCAGTCCTGCTAAGGCCCGTTTCCTTCTGCATTACAAGCTCGAGGTGTTGTGGCTAGGGGTTTTCAAGCACTATATAAACAATGCATTGAGACACACATCTTAATCATCAAATTCAGATTTTTCATTCAGTTCCATTTCCACAGGTGGATAAAATCCAGTCCTCATGCCGTCTGCATTTACTATTACTATTTGTGAAAGATTTGGATATTTTAAAGAGATCACTGATTTTTAGCGTGGTCCTGTAACAAGTCAGGTCATAAATTTCTTCCTCCTAAATATTCTAAATTGTAAACTGTATTACTGAAAGGTGAAAGAGCTTAGAAACCACGTCAAAATAACTTCTTTATTACATCAAACATGTAAAGTAGCGAGCGACGTTTCCACTCACGTCTGAGTCTTCATCAAGTTTTTATCAAAGGAGCTGGATAAAGACAGAGGTCTGAGTCGAAACTTCACTAATTTTTCATGTTCGCTGTAATGAAGAAGATGTTCTTTGGATTCCACTTTTGGCATTGAATTGTGTCATTTCCTCTTTATTTATACGGAAGCATAAAGTAGTGACAGTGCACTGAATCAAGTTCTGTGTCAATCACTTTCTCTTGTAGTCATTTTTAGAAAATCCATGGTTATCTGCTGCAGCATGGGAGTTTTCTTATTCAACCCATATCTGCTGCTGATTGACAGATTTTTTCTGTATGCTGTGCATTGGGAAATGACTGTCAATCAGTGTCATTACAGAATATCAAAGATTCCGCAGATAACGCTGTGAAAGATAACCGGAGGATTCATAAAATTGACTGAAAGGATCAAAATAAGTGATAAAACGCTGGAATTAAGGACTCTGCAAACTTGTAGACTTCACCCCTGAGGAAGCCGGAGATTGAGGGCATCACTTCTCTGCCTCACCCTAACAGGTCCTTCTTATGTCTATTCATCTGATGGTCACTTATGCTGGTTTCTTTATTTTTAGGTTCAGTTACTACTTGTGGCTTAATATACACCATCATTCCTGATAAAATAATTGCTTGGTGAGTTTTGCATCCATGTATTATTTTCAGTATTATTTTCCACCTCAATTTACAATTTGGCTTGAAATGTGTGTTTGTATATGGAAATATTTATATAAGACACCAATTGATTATTTATATTTTTTTTTTTGCACCAGCACTTTTTAGTTCATGGTGATCAATCATTGTATTACGTAAGGTACACTGTAATGTGTTGTATGCTTGGCAAGAGGGCAGGCTGTTATCTTATCGTGGCTACACCGGACTATGTATAGCTTATTGGATTGTCACTTGTTTTTTATTTTTTCTTGTCCTCTATATCTATTTGTATTTGCATACTTATTTTCTTTTTCTGTATCTGGCATTCACTTATCATGTGATAGGTTGATCCCAAACTTTTAGTGGTGCCCTCTTTGCTAGCAATTTTTGCATGGAGTTTTCTTATTTGTCCTATATCTGCAGCTAATTGACAGTTTTCTTTATAAATACTGAGCACTAGGAAATAGCTGTCAATCAGTGGCAGTGCAGAATATCAATCACTGATTCAAGTCCTGTGTCTCTTACTTTCTCTTGTAGCCATTTTTAGAAAATCCATGGTTATCTGCTGCAGCACTGGAGTTTTCATATTCATCCATATCTGTAGCTGATTGACAGGTTTTTTTCTGTATATTGTGCATTGAGAAATGGCTGTCAATCAGTGTCATTACTGAATATCAAGGATTCTGCAGATAACGCTGAGAAAGATAACCAGAGGATTCATGAAATTGACTGAAAAGATTAAAGTAAGTGATATTGCGTTGGAATCAAACTTGGTAACACGGGCAGCATGGTGGCTCAGTCGTTAACTGTCACGATCCATTTTTGGATTTGTGGCAGCTCTGGTTCCACTCAATAAAAACTTTTTTCCTTTCAGGCCTGCGGGGGTTAATGTCAGTTTTTCCCTGCTGGCATTCTAGCGTAACTGCAGTGCTGCTGCGTCAGCTGATGTGGGTGGTGACCACTCCCACCATCCTTTAAATAGTCACCTGATGCATCAGCTGACTGTTGGTGATAGAGCAATCTACAGTGACTAAGCTGGAGTAAGGAGCTCTCTGGCCGCAATGGTGCTTCTGAGTTCGCTTCCTGGTGCCTTTATTCTGCTGTGCAGTGCTTTGCAGCAAAGAAAGCTAAGTATTTCCCTGTCCCTTTTATGTTTGTTACTGTCCCCAGTGTCGTATTATCTGTAGTGGATAGGCAAGCACCTTACGTCGGCCAGTGCACTAGCCAGGTGACAGCGAGGGACGAGGTATCCTGATGGCGGTGGGGGGAAGGACCCGCATAGGGCATTAGGTGAGTGCAGGGACAGGCTCAGGTTGGAGCTCAGGTGGTGACCATCCCTCTTTCCCCATTGGTAGGTCCCTCCTCTCCCTATTCCATCCATGTTGTGTGTGAGTTGTGCCGTTAGCTGACCAACCATCCGTTGGGTCGAATCACATTGTGACAGTCACTTCGTGACATTAACACTGCAACCTTGCAGCACTGGGGTCCTTCGTTCAAATCCCACCAAGGAAAACATCTGCAAGCAGTTTGTATGTTCTCCCCATGTGCGCATGAGTTTCCTCTGGTTTCCTCCCACACACCAAAGACATACTGATTGGGAATATAGATTATGAATATGCAATGATAATGTCTGTAAAGCGCTGCGGAATATGATAGAGCTATATAAGTGAGTAAAATAAATAAATAACACAGTATTTAATATATTATGTAAAATAAAATAAATAAATAGTAAAATAAATAAATAACACAGTATTTAATATATTATGGCACTGCTCTCTACATTATATTATGGTGCCATTATCATTGTATACAGTATGTATTAAGTTTGGTATTTAATCATATGCAATATTGCTGGTCAACAACAGCTAGTAAGAAGTTCTCACTGGTTATTCTGCAACAACAAAAGTAATTACATCATAGCGGTAACACTCCTGGGTGCACATCACAGGTCATTACACCAAATTTCCTTATATGTTACAACATTGTCCTGGGTAATGAGCCAACTAATAAGCCACCTTGGGCATTGTTTGTGTACGGCCTGAGTGGTTGTGTTTGATAAAATCAGACAAGTGGCCCATATCGGGACAGGTGTTATTATAGGAAGGTGTGACAAACATGTCACCTACTGTTAGCTTAGTACTTTTAATAGGACAACTTTCTAATCACTCTCCATATATGCAGCGTCCACTGCTCCGTAAATGAGGATGGTGTGTCGACCCGCCACCACAATTGTGGGTTACCAGGGCAATGGGGTACTCAGAGCCGAGCCCGTAGAAGTCTATGGGGATTGTCACAGGTAGCTGTGGCTCGGTCTGTGGCCCGGGCGGTCTGGCGTATGTTGTTGTTGGGAATATTTACAGGGGATAACTATATACAGTTCGTGACGCCACCTGTAGTATTCTGGTAATTAGTACCAGCGCTGCTGTAGATCTCTGAGGGGATGGTGAGGCAGCTAGATGACGGGTCCCCTACAGGTGGGACTCTTCCCTCAGGTCGGTAGTTAGGTAGGGATTGTGCAGGCATGCAGTAATAACTCAGTCTCACACAGTCAAAGTCTTTCCATACCTTTACTTGCAGAATGGTAAAGCAGGTCCCAGGGAGGCTGATGGGGTTGATGGAGGATGAGCTTTGAGGCAAACGGTTAAGCAAGTTAGGGGCCTCCTTTAACTCCAATGAAGCTGAGTACGACCAGCCTGAAGCGTAGTCCTCTCTATGATTCCAGCTTATCTTTAGCTGTTCTGCCCGATCAGTGTTGTGGTTGGAGCCTTTTTTGTGAGAAAGGTGATTTCCTATATTGTCGTGCACTGACTCACGGTCCTCACTTCCTCTGACCCCAGTTACGTACTGACTGTATGGGCTTATCCGCCGCGACCTAGGGTCCGGTAGATTTCTGGCTATCTTATCACCTTGCTTGAAACAAAGATGATTCTTCGGTCCCCAGTAACCGGTAGATTCGTGCAGGTATTCTTCACCTATAGCACTTCCTTGCTTTCTTCCACTTTTGCCCTTCGACTTGCTCAGTTCTCAGGAGATATTTCAGCCTGTCTCCAGTGGGGCACAGCTTTGACTAGGCTCGGGTACGTTAAAGTACCTATACTAGACTCCACAATTTTAAGCTGAAGATAGAGCAGAGTCCCTAAGACGTCTTGTCTCTCCTAAGTCTGGACACACACTCTCTCACTGACACTCCCTTCCACACCCCTACTGGGCGTGTTTGAAGGTACATGATGACATGAAGAACACTTAACCTTTACCTCTCCACTCATCCTCCTGGTATTGTGTACCAGGGCTACACATTCCCCCATGGTAAACGACAGCACTCCCGGGCTGTGGAATACAAAAGACAGAAAAATTTTGTTTATGCAATAACATTTGGAACAATAACATCTTCCCATCCGGGAGGTAAGACTACTTTGAACGTTACAAACTTGATAGAAAAATACAAGTAGTATCAAATAGCATTTTCAATAAATAGATATACAAGATACTTGTGAAGGACCCGCACCAAACCTTCAACGTGGGTCCTGGGTGGGCTGCAGGACATCCAAATGCAGACCTCACTCAGTGCCACACCACACGGGTTTTTGGTTCAGAGGTGAGTCAAGGTTTCATGTGAAACCATTAAGAAGGCACTTTAGTGCAACTATTTACAGGATACAGTTTTTGGGCTGGCTCAGTCCTCAGCCTCTGAGTCCATTGTAAACGAAGCTTGATAGGGAAAAAAACACATTTATATATATAGACTTTTCACAATATATTTACATCAGTTCGTCATAACTATTGCTGATATCTAATGGGTAATTTCCCTTTTGTGATTCTCTCTGACCTACGTGGTGTAGTTTCAGGTAAATCAATTTGCGATCTGTCTGCACTATGAAACGGTAAACCATAGAACTGCCTTAATCTTTCTATGGATCTGGCAAGCGTACTGATGGCTGGGCGGTGTGAGTCAGCTTCACCAGGAGATCCCATAGTATGGGGCGCTGCTTCAGATGATCCATCTTGAGGTTCCACAGGTTGAGGTGTTGCTGGGATGGGTAACTCCTGAGCGGGCTCAACTGGCACCACAGGCACAACTGGAGGTAGAACTTCCTCTTGTGGCTGATAAAACTGCAACACTGGAATTATCACAGCATCTCCCAGTCGGGGCCAATCCGCAGGAAAATCTCCCAGATCTGTGTGTATAACCTCTTCCTTTTTCTCTCTTTGATTGAAGACAGGGTTCTTGTCGCAACGTTTCAAGGGTTCCGGACATAGTTTCAAATGGTCTCTAGACACAGTGGTTATTGTTTTTCCTCCGTCTTTACTGACGACACAAACTTTTCCGTTGTCGTACTTAGAATCTTGTATGACGTAGGGTTCTTGCTCCCACTGATTATCCAGTTTGTGCATCTTTCTTTTTCTTTTTAATACTACCTCTCCAGGCATCAGAGGCTTGGCAGGAGCATTTCGGTTGTAAACATTTTCCTGTTTCTCCCGTGCCTTATTGAGACTTTCCTCCACACAGATTTGTACTCTTCTGTATTGCTCTTGCCGATTGACGTCCCAGTTCTCAACAGCGTCGTCTGCCTCCGGTTCTACCACTCCAAGTTCTAGATCCATTGGTAGTTTTCCGGGCCTTGCTCTCATAAGATAGGCTGGAGTGCAGTTAGTTGAGCTTACAGGTATATGGTTGTACAAATCAACCAAATCAGGTAGTAAATCCGGCCATCGATTCCTGTCTTCCAACGGTATGGATCTCAACAAGTCAAGGACAATATGGTTCATCTTTTCACAAAGACCGTTGGTTTGAGGGTGATATGGTGTTGTTCTTATTTTCTTGCACCCGTACATATGACAGAATTCCTTGAATAAATCGGCTTCAAAAGCAGGTCCCTGATCGGTTAAGACTTGCTCGGGATACCCATGCGGTCTGCAGAAGCTTGCTTGAAAGGTCTTCGCGGCCGTCACTGCGGTCTGGTCTTTCACTGGAACGACTACCAGAAATCTGGAGTAATGGTCCACCATGGTCAAGGCGTATGAGTATCCAGATCTACTCGGCGACAATTTGACGTGGTCCAGGGCCACAATCTCCAGGGGACGAGTCGTCCGGATAGGTTGCAGGGGGGCCTTTTGACTACCGTAGTCCTTTCTTCTGAGACCACAGGGTCCACAGTTCCGACACCACCTCTCGATGGAGCTGCGCATCCCTACCCAGTAGAACCGGCATCTCAACAGGGTCTCCAGCTTCCTCCAGCCAAAGTGTCCTGCTTGATCGTGGTACGCTTCCAACACCATTGGGACGTCTGTCTTTGGGACCACGATTTGCCAGACCATTTCATGGGTTCTGGGGTTGACGTATCTTCTGCACAACTTCTCACGGTACAGGAACAACCTGCTTCTCTCGTTCCACAGGAGCTTGGCGGGCATAGGTGCATCCTTTTCCAAGGAGGAGCCTTCTTGCTTTAACAACTCCTTGATGTGGCTGACCACTGGATCACTGTCCTGAGTCTCTTTCCAGCTGTGATGGGGTAAAGGATTTAATGTGGCACCATTTTGCTTTCTGTGGACTTGATGCTCGTGGACTACCCCATTTCGATGGAACGCGGGTAGCTCAATTTCTTCCAGGTCGTCCGATTCTTCTTCCGTGTCAGAGTCATGCGGCATTCGGGACAACGCATCAGCATTAGCATTCTTTCGACCTGCCCGGTACTTGATAGTAAACTGGTAATTGGACAACCGGGCCATCCATCGCTGCTCCATGGCACCCAGCTTGGCGGTTTCCAGGTGCGTTAACGGGTTGTTGTCTGTGTACGCAGTGAACTTATTGGAGGCCAGATAGTGCTTAAATCTTTCAGTAATGGCCCAGACCAGCGCCAGAAACTCTAGCTTGAAACTGCTATAATTTTCCGGATTTCTTTCAGTTGGCCTGAGTTTTCTGCTAGCATATGCGATGACTTTTTCTTGTCCATTCTGCTTCTGACTGAGAACGGCTCCCAACCCTTCATTACTGGCGTCGGTGTACAACAGGAACGGTTGGCTGTAATCAGGATAGGTTAAGATCTCATCACCTGTCAGGATCTCTTTCATCTTTTGGAATGCTTCAGCCTGTTCTTTACCCCAATTAAAGGGAGGGTTTCTGCTCTTCAGGGATTGTCCTACCAGGAGGTCCTGTAAAGGAGCTGCCTTCTTCGTGTAATCTTTCACGAATCTCCTGTAGTAACCCGTTAGTCCCAGGAACTGTCGCACTTCCTTAAGGTTTTTCGGCTCCGGCCACTTCTGGATGGCAGTGACTTTCTCTGGGTCCGGCGCTACTCCTTCCGAACTGACGATGTGCCCCAAGTATTGTACCTTCTGCTTGAGTAGATGGCATTTTGAGGGTTTCAACTTCATCCCGTACCTGGACAGGGACTCAAACACTTCTGCCAGGTGCTTCAGATGGTCCTCATAGGTCTTGGAATACACGATAACGTCGTCTAGGTATAGCAGCACGGTTTCAAAATTGAGATGTCCCAGACAGTTTTCCATCACTCTCTGAAATGTTCCTGGGGCACTACTGAGTCCAAACGGCATTCTGTCGAACTCACAGAGCCCCATTGGGGTGGTGAAAGCCGTTTTCTCACGATCCTCCTCAGCCACAGCCACTTGCCAGTAACCACTAGTCAGATCAAGGGTAGAAAAGTAGTTAGCCGTTTTCAGAGCAGCTAATGATTCCTCTATGCGTGGTAGCGGGTATGCATCCTTGTGTGTTATGCGGTTCACCTGCCTGTAATCCACACACATTCTCATACTACCATCTTTCTTTTTAACCAAAACTAGAGGAGCTGCCAGGGACTACAACTATCCCTTATCACCCCAGCTTTCTTCATATCATTCAACATTTCTTTAGCCTTCTGATAATGAGCTGGAGGTATGGGCCTATACCGCTCTTTGATGGGAGGATGATTGCCTGTAGGGATATGATGTTGTACTCCCTTAATGATCCCAAAATCAAGTGGATTTTTGCTAAACACTTGGGCGTACTCTTGCACCACCCGTAATACCCCTTGCTTCTGGTGAGCGGGAGTGGTGTCCGTCCCAACATGGAGCTGCTGACACCATTCCGCCACCTGAGTTGCTGGGTCATTGTCCTCCTCTATTTGACAGGAGTCTAAGGACTCAGCCGGGAGAATGGAATTATTATCAACAGCATGAAGTTTAGCAATGGTTGCATAACGGGGTAAATTTACCTCATCATCTCCCCAATTGAGAAGCCGTACCGGTACTCTTCCATTCACCACTTCTACTACTCCTCTAGCAGTCATAAGTGTAGGTCTATGTTCTGAATGGTGGGGTTCTACTACAGCTTGGTAATTCTGTCCTCTCAGACCTATGGCTGCCCTGCACCAAATGATCATTTCACTCATTGGGGGTATCACAATAGGAACTGAGTCAGTGACCCGTACATTACCAATTTCGCCGTCGGTAAGCTTCGCTTGCTGCTGACACACCAGGGCCCGGATCTCTCTTTGGATGACTCCTCTCTGCCTTGGTCGGGCAATCTCAGCGAGCTGTTGGAGCAAGAACACTACTTCTTCCAAACAATTACCAATAACATTAGTACCCAATATTATATTTAGACCATTCTCCTCATTTACAGTCTTCACTACCAGAAGTCCCTGGTCTTTCAACTCCTCTCTTCCCACCTTTACATCTACACATTTTGTTCCAAGTACTTCTACAGGAAGACCATTAGAAGCATACACGGTAAAGTCAAGGCTCGGGGGTTTAAGATCGTCCATTGACCAGTACTTGGTATATAGGGCATCAGGTATGAGGGTGACTTGAGACCCAGTGTCTAGCAATGCTGGAACAGCAATCCCATCTAAAATAATGGACAGGTAGGGTCGCCCGCCCACATACCTGCGGTTCCAGTCTAGGGGGCCTGGCGGGTATTCTCCTGGGTGTTGGCCCTTGGACCCAGGTTCTGCCCGTTTAAAGGACACTGTGGAGACAAATGACCTTTTCGGTTGCAGCGAAAACAGACGATCTCTCGACGAGAAGGGTGTTGATCAGAGGTTGCTCCTGGGGGTGGCGGGGTCCTCCTCCGGGGGGGCGACGTCTTCTTTCTTCTCCGGTGCATCCACGGGACGTCTTCTGGGCAGTCCGCTAGCAAGATTTTTCCTTCCTCTTCTTTCCGCAGTTGCAGGGCACTCATAACAGCAGCCAGATTTTTAGTCAGCTGGCGCACCTCTGAGCGCAGACATTCCAATTCACTAGGAGATGTCACCTGCGCTTTGGCTTCAGCCACTAGCGGGGAACAGGGGGTTACTGCCGGTTCCGGAGTGACTTCACCCTGATGATGTTGAGTGGCCACCTCAGGTTTGCCCAGGGGCCGCAGCCCTTTTATTGCCATGTCCTTTAGGGCATCAAAGGTAGCATCCGGATGATCTAAGGACCACCAATTTACAGTTCTGCGTTCCTCTGGGGATCTCAATCCCTGTATAAACTGTTCTTTCAACATTTTATTCTCATGGAGAGCATTTAAATTGTTAATTTGCTTGAGTGCTTTCAGGGCTCCTTGCAATCGGCAAGCATAGTCCCGGATGCTGTCACCTGGCTGCTGTGAACAGTGATAGAAGGCCATCCGGAGATCCGTTTCTGTGCGGTCTTCAAATATGGCATTTAGTTTAAGAAAAATCGCAGGTACCGACTCCAGATCAACGGTATCCCACGTCTCCACTTCCCTCTCAGCAGCGCCAGTTAACTGCCCTATTAACACAGCAGCTTTTTGTTTCTCAGGCATGGAGTACATTTCCAATAGACTGCTTAACTTCCGCTTGAAGCCTGATAATGTGCCTGGCTCACCGCTGTACTGGGGAAGCCATTTCGCCCCAGGCATATATGGAAGCGTTAGTGGCATGATCGGGACTACCGGACTAGGTGCTGGGCCTGCGCCTCCATCTGGCGCTACAATACCAGACGGTGCGGGATTAAGCCCTCCGGCCGGGGCCGCACTGTCAGCCTGTTGTTGTGACATCTTAGCGCCCCCTTGGTTAAACGGAGCCTACCGGTTTCAGACGCTGCTACTTCTCAGGCACCGCAGTGAGAATAGGACCTTCGTCGCAGGCGCTCTGATGTCAGAGCGTTCACTTCCTGTCGCAGGACCTGCCGATGAGTCAGAGCCGGGGGCGGAGCCAGGCAACAGCGCGCTTTTACAGGTACGCCCACCTTCTTCTCCAGCGCCTGAGGGCGCGAATATGGCGGCAAAATGGCGGATTTTAGCGCCAAACAACAGCAACAGTCTTTTTCACTCAAACAGTTACATAGGCACGCAGGGCTCGCAATGCTGCAAGTTTCGGATCCTGTTCGTGACGCCAAGTAGTTGTGTCGACCCGCCACCACAATTGTGGGTTACCAGGGCAATGGGGTACTCAGAGCCGAGCCCGTAGAAGTCTATGGGGATTGTCACAGGTAGCTGTGGCTCGGTCTGTGGCCCGGGCGGTCTGGCGTATGTTGTTGTTGGGAATATTTACAGGGGATAACTATATACAGTTCGTGACGCCACCTGTAGTATTCTGGTAATTAGTACCAGCGCTGCTGTAGATCTCTGAGGGGATGGTGAGGCAGCTAGATGACGGGTCCCCTACAGGTGGGACTCTTCCCTCAGGTCGGTAGTTAGGTAGGGATTGTGCAGGCATGCAGTAATAACTCAGTCTCACACAGTCAAAGTCTTTCCATACCTTTACTTGCAGAATGGTAAAGCAGGTCCCAGGGAGGCTGATGGGGTTGATGGAGGATGAGCTTTGAGGCAAACGGTTAAGCAAGTTAGGGCCTCCTTTAACTCCAATGAAGCTGAGTACGACCAGCCTGAAGCGTAGTCCTCTCTATGATTCCAGCTTATCTTTAGCTGTTCTGCCCGATCAGTGTTGTGGTTGGAGCCTTTTTTGTGAGAAAGGTGATTTCCTATATTGTCGTGCACTGACTCACGGTCCTCACTTCCTCTGACCCCAGTTACGTACTGACTGTATGGGCTTATCCGCCGCGACCTAGGGTCCGGTAGATTTCTGGCTATCTTATCACCTTGCTTGAAACAAAGATGATTCTTCGGTCCCCAGTAACCGGTAGATTCGTGCAGGTATTCTTCACCTATAGCACTTCCTTGCTTTCTTCCACTTTTGCCCTTCGACTTGCTCAGTTCTCAGGAGATATTTCAGCCTGTCTCCAGTGGGGCACAGCTTTGACTAGGCTCGGGTACGTTAAAGTACCTATACTAGACTCCACAATTTTAAGCTGAAGATAGAGCAGAGTCCCTAAGACGTCTTGTCTCTCCTAAGTCTGGACACACACTCTCTCACTGACACTCCCTTCCACACCCCTACTGGGCGTGTTTGAAGGTACATGATGACATGAAGAACACTTAACCTTTACCTCTCCACTCATCCTCCTGGTATTGTGTACCAGGGCTACACATTGGTTTTATCCAATGTGTCGTAACATGTCTTCCAAAAACTATGGGGTGGTAAAAATTAATTTACATCTCTAGGGTTTGCATAATTATTTCCCATTAGAGACTTGGGTAGTGTTAATCCGTGTGTGTGATGCTCATTGATTGAACTAAATAATGGTTGTATCTATTAATGTTGTAGGTTCTATAATGGGGGGGTGCACACGTGTTGTGCTTTTGCTGTCTTTTTCTGCTTTTTTTACCTCTATTTATTGTATCAGCAAAGTGATTTCTGAAATCTCCAGCCCATTCTACTCATTTTCTCCTTTCAGAATTGAAGCAGCTACAAATCTGCAGCATTTTAATTCTTTAACCTTTTTTCAGCATTTTTCACCCGTTTCAATAACTGGGAAAAACACAATTTTTATACAGCCTGTTTCCTGTAAAGAGACACGTTTTTGATACTAACATTTTAAAATGATATGCAGATGGAGGAGGAAGAAGCTCTGGCTCTAGTTCCCCTATCCTCCTCCCTTCTCTCTACATAGAATCTCATCAGTAGCAGCTCTCATCTCTTATCTCAGTAATGTAAAAATCTGTCTTCATTGAATACAGATTTTACCCAGGTATTGACAATTTTGAAAATTAATGATCAGTTCGGGAGGAGAAAGAAGCACATTTTTCTGATAAGATATATTACAAAGTTTAATGTATACTATTGATTTATGAAATATAAAATACACTTTAACCCTTCCCGACATGCGCCGTACATATACTGCTCTGCGGAAGGTGCGTTCCAGCAAAGAGCAGTATATCTACGGCGGCACGATCACGCGGCCTCAAACTGAGCGCTGCGGTGATTGTGTGCAGGTGTCAGCTGTATGTGACAGCTGACACCCCACAGCAATGCCCACGATTGGTGCTAGCACCGATCGCTTGCATTTATCCCCTCTGATGCTACTGTCAGCAGTGACAGCGGCATAGAGAAGCATCGCGCAGGGAGGGGGCTCCCTGCGCGCTTCTGTGTCGACCCGCCACCACAATTGTGGATTACCAGGGCAATGGGGTACTCAGAGCTGAGCCCATGGAAGTCTATGGGGTTTGTCACAGGTAGCGGTGGCTCGGTCTGTGGCCCTGGCGGTCTGGCGTATGTTGGGGGAATATTTACAGGGGATAGATATATTTACAGTTCGTGACGCCACCTGTAGTCTCTGGTAATTTGTACCAGCGCTGCTGTAGATCTCTGAGGGGATGGTGAGGCAGCTAGATGTCGGGTCCCCTACAGGTGGGACTCTTCCCTCAGGTCGATAGTAATGGGCAGGTTGTGCAGGAATGCAATCAAATAACACAGTCTCACACATCAGCGTCTTTCCATACCTTTTTACTTGCAAGATGGTTATGCAGGTCCCAGGGAGGCTGATCCATGGAGGATGCGTTTCAAGATAGCAGCTGGACAAGTTAGAGGCCTCCTTTACTTTCACAAAGATGAGTTCAACCAGCATGAAGCATAGTTCCCTCTTTAACTCCAGCTTCTCCAAGCTGTACTGCCCGGTCAGTGTTGTGGTCGGAGCCTTCCTGTGATGAAACTAGGTTCTTCTCTGCTTGGCCTAGCTCAAAGTTCCTATTCCATCTGACCCCAGTTACGTACTGACACTCCAGGGGCTGCTTGCCGTTACCTAAGGTCCGGTAAGCCTCTGGGTTTCCTACCACCATGCATGAAGCTATGGTGATGCTTCGGTCTCCAGTGACCGGTAACAACGTGCAGGACTTCTCCAATCCTATTGCACTCAGAATTTCTACCACTGTGCCTTTCGCCTTGTCCTCGCTGGTAGCATAAGCATTTCTCACTTCACAGGTTAACAAAGTCAGTCCCTTACTTAATTCCTTTCTTGAGCTTGTTGCCAGACTCTCAGTAATCTTCCAGGCAGGAGCACGTCTCTGAACCTTCACCGTCCTTGAGACAGGAGACTGAAGTATATCTGCAACTCACTCCTCTCTCCTCCTGCACAAACTTCACACTGTCTGCTCTGTCTGAAGACAGGAAACTGAACTCTCTCCCTAACTGATGTCACTGGCTTATATACCTGTGGGTGTGTCTAAGTGCATGTTGAAATGAATGTTCATTGAGCATTAAACTGCTATCTCTCCACACATCCTCCAGGGTACTGCGTGTGCCTTACACCAGGGCTACACATTCCCCCATGGTAAATGACAGCACTCCCGGGCTGTAAAATACAAAGAGACAATTTTGTTTATGCATTAAACATCAACATTAAACATTAATTCGTCCCATCCGGGAGGTAAGGATTTCTTGAACGTTGCGAACAAAACATTATATATAGAAAAGTACAAATATTAAATAACATTTTCATATAAATAGACAATATGCTTGTGAAGGACCCGCACCAAACCTTCAACGTGGGTCCTGGGTGGGCTGCAGGACATCCGAATGCAGACCTCACTCAGTGCCACACCACACGGGTTTTGTATTCAGAGGTAATTGTGCTGGTTTTATGTAAAACCAAGATTAGGCACCGAAGCGCAACTATATACAGATAAGTTCTGGGCTGGCACAGTCCTCAACCTCGAAGTCCATTGTAAAACAAAGACACATTATATCAAATCACATCATAATAAAGTGCAAAAACTTTTTATCTGATTACCCAGCCGGGCATTCTATTTTTGGCAATATATATATACGTTATATACACATTTAACTTGTGCAAAAATTGGCAAACATTCTTAAACTTTTTACAACATTACTTATGGTAGACCCCTATCTGGATCTCACCGGTTTTTCTTTTACTGTTTAATTATTTCAAATACATTTTCCACCCCGGGGGCTGGAACAATGCGATGGTCCCTAGATCCCATAACTAACAAGTCGTGTGCTGCTATTAGGGTCTGGGTCGCCACAGTTCTCGTGCGAACCTCTAGGGGCGCAACGGGTACTTTCTCCTTGCGAGACACCGATTGCGTTTCAATTTGCGTTACAGTTAGCGATATTGATCGTGTCATAGATTGCGATGGAAACTGGGTCGCAAGTTGCGATGCAGAAGGATGACTAGATGACGAAGAGTATGTAGACGTTGCTTCCATCTGCGAGAAGCCTGCAGGGGGCGATGCTGGGGCACGGTCTGATGCTGTTTGAGCTGGAGACGGGGGCGCTGCGGTAGTGGTGACGTTACCTGCGTCGGGGACGGGGTCACGGACGATGGTGACGTTAAGGGCATACCATCCCTTCATTCCCCAGTGCCGTGTGTATGTAACAATGTCTCCATTAACTAAGTCCCTCCCGGGATGACCTTGCGGTAGGTGGGATTCTACATCACGTCTGCTGACAAAGACCCCTGGGTAGAGGCCCGGTTCTCTTATGAAGCCCCAGCCCTTCCGGAGCTGGAACTCTGTCACACACCCCTGCCGCCGCGGTTCCCTCAGGGTACCTTTCTCTCTCCGGACACTCTCCTTGTCCGCGATCAGCTCTGCATGTTGCCGCTGTCGATTCCGCTGAGCTTCCCGCTCTTCCTCCTGCTGGCGTTGCTGCTTCTCCTCACGACGCTGCCACTCACATTCCCACTGGGCGGTATAGGCGACGTCATCCAGGCGCGCCATCTCGTCCCAGTCCACGTCTGGTAACGACGGACAGGACCCCTCCGGTGTCCCTACCGGGGATCGATCATCTGCTGCGGCCTCCTGGCCGGGCGGGCGTTCCGGAACTGGCGGTACCTCCTCAACCTCCTTCGCCTCCACCACTTCACCGGTGGGATCAGGATTGGTACTTTCGGGGCAGCCTCCGGTTGCTCCTTTGCCTTGGGCAGCAGAAGTTTTGGTAACTCCAGACGTAGGGGATCATCGAAGGGGGAGAACACCGCGTCCCACAGCCGCCGCTGCTCCAGGGTACGCCGGCGTCTCTCGATCTCTTCAAATCCAGGTTGTGGCAAAATCATCTTTCTTAGTCGTGCATTTTCCTCTTTAACTTCCAGCAATGCTTGCTGCAGGTGCAGGACCACGGATGACTCCGGTGCTGGTGGCAGCTTGGCCGGGGCACGGGGCCTGCCTTCCTCCGCTTCCCTGCTCGGCTGCACACGTCCTGCTTCCATGATGTTCCAGAAGATTCTTTCTTCTTCCTCCAGAGACGTCTGGTCTCTTCCGTGGAGGCGGGGTTTGCGTCTCCTCCTCTTTGCAGGAAAGGTGAAGAGGAGGCGGACCTCCTTTGCTGTAGGGCAGGATCGCATATTGTAGTAGCACTTTGAGAGGGCAGGCATCTTCTTCGCGCCACAGGGGGGTACACGCCCACGAAGGTACGCCCACCTTCTTCTCCAGCGCCTGAGGGCGCGAATATGGCGACAAAGATGGCGATTTTTGGCGCCAAAAGTGCAAACAGTCCTTTTTCACAAAAACAACTCCATAGGCACACAGGGCTCGCAATTTTGAGAGTTTCGCATCCTGTTCGTGACGCCAAAGTTTTGTGTCGACCCGCCACCACAATTGTGGATTACCAGGGCAATGGGGTACTCAGAGCCGAGCCCATGGAAGTCTATGGGGTTTGTCACAGGTAGCGGTGGCTCGGTCTGTGGCCCTGGCGGTCTGGCGTATGTTGGGGGAATATTTACAGGGGATAGATATATTTACAGTTCGTGACGCCACCTGTAGTCTTCTGGTAATTTGTACCAGCGCTGCTGTAGATCTCTGAGGGGATGGTGAGGCAGCTAGATGTCGGGTCCCCTACAGGTGGGACTCTTCCCTCAGGTCGATAGTAATGGGCAGGTTGTGCAGGAATGCAATCAAATAACACAGTCTCACACATCAGCGTCTTTCCATACCTTTTTACTTGCAAGATGGTTATGCAGGTCCCAGGGAGGCTGATCCATGGAGGATGTGTTTCAAGATAGCAGCTGGACAAGTTAGGGGCCTCCTTTACTTTCACAAAGATGAGTTCAACCAGCATGAAGCATAGTTCCCTCTTTAACTCCAGCTTCTCCAAGCTGTACTGCCCGGTCAGTGTTGTGGTCGGAGCCTTCCTGTGATGAAACTAGGTTCTTCTCTGCTTGGCCTAGCTCAAAGTTCCTATTCCACCTGACCCCAGTTACGTACTGACACTCCAGGGGCTGCTTGCCGTTACCTAAGGTCCGGTAAGCCTCTGGGTTTCCTACCACCATGCATGAAGCTATGGTGATGCTTCGGTCTCCAGTGACCGGTAACAACGTGCAGGACTTCTCCAATCCTATTGCACTCAGAATTTCTACCACTGTGCCTTTCGCCTTGTCCTCGCTGGTAGCATAAGCATTTCTCACTTCACAGGTTAACAAAGTCAGTCCCTTACTTAATTCCTTTCTTGAGCTTGTTGCCAGACTCTCAGTAATCTTCCAGGCAGGAGCACGTCTCTGAACCTTCACCGTCCTTGAGACAGGAGACTGAAGTATATCTGCAACTCACTCCTCTCTCCTCCTGCACAAACTTCACACTGTCTGCTCTGTCTGAAGACAGGAAACTGAACTCTCTCCCTAACTGATGTCACTGGCTTATATACCTGTGGGTGTGTCTAAGTGCATGTTGAAATGAATGTTCATTGAGCATTAAACTGCTATCTCTCCACACATCCTCCAGGGTACTGCGTGTGCCTTACACCAGGGCTACACACTTCCATCAGGCCAAAGCGATGCGATCATGTTGGCCTGATGGTCTCCATGGAGACCCCCGGCACCAAGATGGCCGCGGGGTCCTTCCTGGTCCTGGAAGAAAGGTGGCTTGTGAGTGCCTGCTGAGAGCAGGCAACGGCGTACCTCCTTCCCTACCTGTCAGATCCTAATCTGATATAATATATAATATAATAGCAATGTAAAAAAGTTAAAAAAAATTACAAAGTGTAAAAATACTTTTTTTTTAAATCCCTACATAAAGAAAAATATAAATAAATATTTTTTCCAATAAATACATTTATTTATGTAAATGAAAAACAATAAAAGTACACATATTTGGTATTGCCGCATCTGTAACGCCCCGCTCTATAAAACTGTCCCAATACTTAACCCCTTCAGTGAACACCGTAAAAAAATAAATATAAAAATGAGGCAAAAAACAATGCTTTATCATCATACAGCCGAACAAAAAGTGCAATAAAACGCAATCAACAAGACGGCTGTAAATAAAAATGGTAATGCTGAAAACGTCATCTTGTCCCGCAAAAAACATGCCACCATACAGCTCCATCAGCAAAAAAATAAAAAAGTTATAGCTCTCAGAATAAAGCAATGCAAAAATAATTTGTTTTTCTATAAAATAGTTTTTATTGTGTAAAAGCGCCAAAACATATTAAAAGTTATAAATGAGGTATCTCTGTAATCATACTGACCCGAAGAATAAAGTTACCTTACCAATTTTACTACACGCGGAACAGTATAAAAAACAAAAAAACAAAAAGCAATTCCTGAATTGCTGGTTTTTGTTAATTTTGTCTCCCAAAAATCAGAATAGAAAGCGATCAAAAAAATGCCACATGACTCTGTCGGTCAAAATATAAAAATATTATAGCTCTCAAAATATGGTGATGCAAAAACTAGTTTTCACAATGAAAAGCGTCTTTTAGCGTGTGACAGCAGCCAAACATTAAAACCCAATATAAATCTGGTATCGCTGTAATCGCACCGACCCGAAGAATAAAGTCGACTAATCACTTATACCACACGAGGAACGGCGTAAAAAATAAATAAAACCAATTCTTCACTTACTGCTGATTTTTTCATTATGCTTCCCAAAGATTGCAGTAAGGCTTGGCGCATATTTATCCTGCGCTCTATGCTGAGCTCTTACACCAGGGTTTCCATGTAAAGCTCTGAAATACATGATTCA
Source organism: Oophaga sylvatica (assembly GCA_033576555.1). Classification (NCBI taxonomy): domain Eukaryota; kingdom Metazoa; phylum Chordata; class Amphibia; order Anura; family Dendrobatidae; genus Oophaga; species Oophaga sylvatica. Next base: position 368,300,568 of record JARQOD010000006.1, read on the forward strand.
GATAGAAACACTGGTGGAAAACTCCCTATAATGAGGCAGATGGAGTCACTGTGGACACCATAGGCTCTGTCATCCGCAGTGTCCATCTTTTTAGGATTACTGTAATACTATTGTAGGAACTCGAGGATTCTGATAGCGTGGGGCAATGAACAATCAGAGACGGGTTTCTTTGAATGCAAATAATGTATTTGTGAAACAGCAAAACACCCAAAAACAATATTCAAACAACCCGTAGTGACATGCAATGAGTCCATATATATATATACACAAGTCCAGTTATATGAATCCGGATATATAAGTCCTTGAACCTCTATAGCGAGGGTGGTAAAGTTCTTACGACGGAGTCCTCACACAAATGTGACCACAAGGTAAGTCTGATGCACAGGTAACGTGGCTGGATTTACACACTGCTGGTGTGTGAAGAGTCAGATCCAGGTATGCAGAAAACACAGGGAGGTCCAGGAACAAGTTAATCTCAGTTGTGGCTTAATTCAGTGAAGTCCAACAACAAGTTCATATGTCAGTAAGGTTCCAGTAACAGTTCCAACAGCTCTCACCAGAGGTAATGCACGAAGGGTTAAACAGCAACAGTTCAGAAACACAGTTCTTATCAGATGGAGTGAACCAAGGGTTAAATTCCCAAGTCAACAGTTTAGTGATAACACAGTATGTGCAACTTACGTATGCAGAGAATGTCCAGAGCCATGGGTAGAAACTGCTGTGGCTGAGAAACACCTGAAGATAAGGTTATGCACTTTCCTGGTAAATACACAAAAGATCTGTGAGGAACAAAGCAGCTGGGTTGCAGGGAAACGGAAGCAGAATATTCCAGCAGTGAAGCCAACACCTGAGCCGGGTTTTAAACAAACGAACAGGAAGTAGGGCACAGAAAACAGCAAACTCCATTTTAACAAAGGGCAAAATCATTGACAAAGTTACCTAGAAAACCCGGAATACTGACATTACTCCCCCTAAAGACGGCCTCCGGACGGTCCTGGACCAGGCCTGTCCGGGTATCTCCGATGAAACTGAGCAATCTTCAGAGGCGCATTGATGTTACTTACTGGTTCCCAAGAATCATTTTCAGGAGAGTAACCTTGCCATCTAACTAGATACTGAAGCCGGTTTCTATGAAGTCTCGAATTAACAATATCCTGTACCACGAATTGTTCTTCGCCATCAACCAACACTGGTGGAGGGGGAGGTACGATACGTCCCTGAAACGTGTTAGGAGAGACTGGTTTTAATAAGGAAACATGAAATACTGGGTGTACCTTTAAAGTCCGTGGTAGCTTCAACCGACAGGCAACAGAGCTCACAATCCCAGTGATCTTGAATGGACCGATGAATTTCTGTCCCAGTTTCTGCGAAGGAACACCCAATTTTAGATTCTTGGTGGACAACCAAACTGAGTCTCCTACCTTATACATAGGTGCTGGTTTCCGGAATCTATCGGCCGACTTCTTGTAACGCTCCTGTGCTGTGGTCAGGGAGTCCTTCAAAACTTCAAGATTACGTTGCAACGCCGTCACTCTGTCTTCAACCGCTGGTACCGAAATCGTAACCGGAGACCTAGGCAAAATACTTGGATGATAACCCAGGTTGGCAAAAAAAGGCGTTACCTTCGTGGAACTGCTTTGGGAGTTGTTGTACGAAAATTCCGCTAGAGGAAGTAGCTTCAGCCAATCGTCCTGCAAATGACTGACGTAACAGCGTAGATATTGCTCCAAGGTTTGATTTGTCCGTTCGGTCTGCCCGTTGGTCTGAGGATGGTATGCAGAAGACAAGCAAACATTAATGTGGAGCGCAGAACAAAATCCTTTCCAAAATCTAGAGGTAAATTGTATTCCCCGGTCAGAAATGATGTCATCTGGTACCCCATGCAGCCGGAAAATGTTCTGGATAACTAGATCTACTGTCTCTGTAGCTGAGGGAAGACCAGCACACGGAATGAAATGAGCAGCTTTCGTTAAACGATCTACTACCACCAAAATAGTATTTTTACCACCAGAGGTGGGTAACTCCACAATAAAGTCCATCGAAATAGACCCCCAAGGGCGAGACGGTACAGGTAGCGGTTTAAGAAGACCAGTAGGTGAAACGCGAGGAACCTTGTACCGGGCACAAACTTCACAAGAGCGGACATAGTCATTCACATCCTTCAAGCAGGTAGGCCACCAAAAAAAACGAGTTAACAATTCCTGCGTCTTCTGTACCCCCCTATGACCAGCCAATTTAGAGTCGTGGACCAATCTGAGAACTCGAAGTCTTACAGCCTCTGGGACATAAATACATCGATCTCTAAGCCACACACCATTCCGAAGGACAAGATTCACATTGTCAGGTGGAGCTGCAAGAAATACGTCACCGTCATAGGCCAGCTTGATCTCCTGCCACAAGTCCCGGTTCCGGAGCACTCCAACGAAATTGGCCTCCGACAAGATGGTCTTCGACGGGGTCCCAGGCACGGAATCCACGGTATGGATTCGGGATAATGCGTCAGCTTTCCCATTACGTGAACCTGGGCGGTACGAAATAATAAAATTAAACTGGTTCAAGAACAAACTCCACCTAGCTTGTCGAGGAGAAAGACACCTGGCAGACTTAAGGAATTCCAAATTGCGATGATCCGTGAGTACTACTACCTGCTGAGTTGCCCCCTGCAAATGGTGTCTCCATTCCTTAAAGGCAGAAATAATTGCCAAAAGTTCCTTATCTGCCACATCATAGTTCAGTTCTGCAGAAGATAACCTACGAGAGAAGAAGGCACACGGGTGCAGCAAACCTTTGTCTCCGGTACGTTGTGAGAGGATAGCTCCCAATGCACAGTCAGACGCGTCCACCTCCACGATAAAAGGCTGTGCAGGATCCGGATGCATCAATATTGGAGCCGTGGTAAAACAACCCTTCAGGCGATCAAAGGCTTCCTGAGCTTGCGAAGACCATTCAAACTTCTTCCCCTTCTTGGTGAGGAGAGTGATGGGACGGACAATTTCTGAAAAATTTCGGATAAACCGTCTATAAAAGTTAGCAAAGCCAATGAATCGTTGTACCTCCTTAATGTTTCCTGGTACCGGCCAGTCCAAGATTGCCTGGATCTTGCTGGACTCCATATTCAATCCCTGAGGCGAGATAACATAGCCTAAAAATTGAATTTCAGAACAATGGAACTCACACTTTTCGAGTTTGATGTACAAATGATTATCTCTCAAACGTCTAAGTACGGTCTTGACATGTTCCTGATGTTCCTGTAAGGAGTCAGAAAAGATTAAGATGTCATCAAGGTAAATTACCACATATTGGTCCAATAAATCCCTGAAAATGTCGTTGGCTAAATGTTGAAAAGCAGCAGGAGCGTTACAGAGTCCGAATGGCATCACCAAATATTCAAAATGTCCATACCGGCATCTAAAAGCTGTCTTCCATTCGTCTCCGGGCCGTATACGGAGTAAATTATATGCCCCACGAAGATCTAATTTGGTAAATACTTTGGCCTGGCGAACTCTTTCCAACAATTCTGGAATTAGGGGCAAACGGGTACCTGTTACGAATGGTTACCTTATTTAACTCCCGGTAGTCAATGCAGGGTCTTAGAGTACCATCCTTCTTCTTTACAAAGAATATTGGAGCTCCCGCTGGTGAAGAAGATGGTCGGATAAACCCCTTGGCTAAATTCTCATCTATATACTCTCGTAAAGATTTTAATTCCGGAGCCGCCAACGGGTAAACATGGCCGAAAGGAATCGCTGCTCCAGGAAGCAATTCTATGGGGCAGTCATACGGTCTATGTGGGGGAAGTTGATCTGCCTTCCTTTTATCAAAATGTCTGAGAATTCCTGATAAATCAGAGGGAGAGTAGGTACCTGTATCACCTCTTCCAAGTTCTGGGTAACTGGAGCCGCCACAGTTGGACTGATGGTAGAACTGCACTTCGGGAGAAAGGTTATCTCCTTGGTTTCCCAATTGATGATTGGATTTTGTGACCGTAACCAGGGAATTCCTAAAATTACAGGAAAATGAGGAGAAGATATTAACATGAATGAAAGTGTTTCTTGATGGTCTGGTTCCATCTTACACTCCAGAGGCACTGTCTCCCGATCTACTGGTCCAGAAACTAATGGGGAACCATCCACCGTTTCCATAGTGATTGGTGAAGCTCTTAGTTGTGTCTTTATACCATGTTCCTCTGCAAAAGAAGAATCCATGAAATTCCCACCTGCTCCAGAGTCTATCATGGCAGAACTTGATATCCACTGTTCCTCCCACTGAATCTGTATAGGAAGAGAACAATGTGAATATTTCTCCCCTTGATCTTTAGGGGAAGTCGGCATCAGTATTGGGGGAAAAACCGCATCTAGATGTAGACTGGTTTCCGAAACTTCAGACTCAGCGTCTGTGTTATCATAATCCCCTACTACCGCCAACACCTTGTTGGGTCGCCTAGGACATTTAGGACAATTGATGAGGAAATGGTCCGATTGACCACAATAGAAACATAAGCGCTCACGGAGACGGTGTTCGCGGCGTTCATTATTCTCACGTCTCTGCAGTGAGTCCACCTGCATAGGCACCTCCTCAGCCTCTCGCGGGTTTTTGCCTGTGGTTTCCCTGGACGGAAGAGAGTAATTAGTAATGCGATTTACAGCGGCCCATTTTTCTTGTCTGCGTTCAGTTAAACGGATATCAATACGTACACAGTGCTGTATAAACAATTCAAACTCCTGTGGAGACTCTGAACGAGCTAGCTCATCCTTGATTGCATTTGACAAACCTTTTCTAAAGATTGGTAATAAAGCATTGTTTTCCCACTGGGTGTCCACCACTAACCTTTTAAATTCAGTAACATATTCTATGACTGACCGTTTCCCCTGGCGTAAGGAAAGCAAGGCAGATTCAGCGGTAGCACGGCGGTTGGGATCGTCGAACATTTGCGCCATGGCTGCCAGAAATTGTCCAAATTATTTAGACGGGTATCATGACTTTCAACCATAGGATTTGCCCAAGCCAGTGCACGTGATGTCAACAACATAATAATACATAGAACCTTAGATCTATCAGACCGGTAGTAGGAGGCATGTACATCAAAAAATAATATACATTGATTAACAAACCCACGGAATTGACTTCGGTCACCATTTAAAACGGAATGGAGGCAATTTGGGCATACTGGTGGATGAGGTAGGCTCAGTAGGTAAGGCCTCCAGGACTCCTAACCTAGAACGTAGATCTTGGAGAGCCTGACCAAACCCCTGTGCATTGTGGTTAACCCGAGACTCCAAGTCTCTAATCTGATTGTGTGCAGCCGCCACCTCTGCTGCAAGGAGTTAACTATGGTGAACAATTTGTCTGCCCGTGTCTCCGTCATTGCCCCAGCAGAATCCTCTTTTTTAGGCTGGAATATCCTGTAATACTATTGTAGGAACTCGGGATTCTGATAGCGTGGGGCAATGAACAATCAGAGACGGGTTTCTTTGAATGCAAATAATGTATTTGTGAAACAGCAAAACACCCAAAAACAATATTCAAACAACCCGTAGTGACATGCAATGAGTCCATATATATATATACACAAGTCCAGTTATATGAATCCGGATATATAAGTCCTTGAACCTCTATAGCGAGGGTGGTAAGTTCTTTACGACGGAGTCCTCACACAAATGTGACCACAAGGTAAGTCTGATGCACAGGTAACGTGGCTGGATTTACACACTGCTGGTGTGTGAAGAGTCAGATTTCCCGGTATGCAGAAAACACAGGGAGGTCCAGGAACAAGTTAATCTCAGTTGTGGCTTAATTCAGTGAAGTCCAACAACAAGTTCATATGTCAGTAAGGTTCCAGTAACAGTTCCAACAGCTCTCACCAGAGGTAATGCACGAAGGGTTAAACAGCAACAGTTCAGAAACACAGTTCTTATCAGATGGAGTGAACCAAGGGTTAAATTCCCAAGTCAACAGTTTAGTGATAACACAGTATGTGCAACTTACGTATGCAGAGAATGTCCAGAGCCATGGGTAGAAACTGCTGTGGCTGAGAAACACCTGAAGATAAGGTTATGCACTTTCCTGGTAAATACACAAAAGATCTGTGAGGAACAAAGCAGCTGGGTTGCAGGGAAACGGAAGCAGAATATTCCAGCAGTGAAGCCAACACCTGAGCCGGGTTTTAAACAAACGAACAGGAAGTAGGGCACAGAAAACAGCAAACTCCATTTTAACAAAGGGCAAATCATTGACAAAGTTACCTAGAAAACCCGGAATACTGACAATTTACATAAAAGTGTCGTCGGCGACAGTTTTTGTGCACTTCTGAAAAGCACACCGCTGAACAGAGGCCAGACGGAGTCCAGAGTAAATCTGCTGCCTCATTATAGTGAATGTATCCCTTAGGGGTTTCATCTGTCGTGTCACTTGGAGATTTTATGGAAACCCCAAAGTAAGTGGTCAGAATAGAGTCCAGATAAATGTGATCCCAAACGTTATGTAAAATATTCCCAATAAAAGCTTCAATTCAATCCACAAAAAAATCAAGCCCTCACTCAGATCTGTGATCTGTTAACGGAAATATAGGGGCTTCCACGTTACTGGTAGCACAAAGGCTCCGGAAAAGCGAAATGGCTCCTCGCCCCAAAAGAAATTCAGCAAATTCTCCATTCCCAAATCCAAATGCCCCCCTACCTTCTGAGCCTCAGTGTGCCTAAACAACATTTAGCGCCCACATGTTTGGCAGTTCTGTAGTGATGAGAGGCCACCTAATGACAGG
>JARQOD010000006.1:368307427-368370762 GCA_033576555.1 Oophaga sylvatica
GTAATCTTCCAGGCAGGAGCACGTCTCTGAACCTTCACCGTCCTTGGGACAGGAGACTGAAGTATATCTGCAACTCACTCCTCTCTCCTCCTGCACAAACTTCACACTGTCTGCTCTGTCTGAAGACAGGAAACTGAACTCTCTCCCTAACTGATGTCACTGGCTTATATACCTGTGGGTGTGTCTAAGTGCATGTTGAAATGAATGTTCATTGAGCATTAAACTGCTATCTCTCCACACATCCTCCAGGGTACTGCGTGTGCCTTACACCAGGGCTACACATTCCCCATGGTAAATGACAGCACTCCCGGGTGTAAAATACAAAGAGACAATTTTGTTTATGCATTAAACATCAACATTAAACATTAATTCGTCCCATCCGGGAGGTAAGGATTTCTTGAACGTTGCGAACAAAACATTATATATAGAAAAGTACAAATATTAAATAACATTTTCATATAAATAGACAATATGCTTGTGAAGGACCCGCACCAAACCTTCAACGTGGGTCCTGGGTGGGCTGCAGGACATCCGAATGCAGACCTCACTCAGTGCCACACCACACGGGTTTTGTATTCAGAGGTAATTGTGCTGGTTTTATGTAAAACCAAGATTAGGCACCGAAGCGCAACTATATACAGATAAGTTCTGGGCTGGCACAGTCCTCAACCTCGAAGTCCATTGTAAAACAAAGACACATTATATCAAATCACATCATAATAAAGTGCAAAAACTTTTTATCTGATTACCCAGCCGGGCATTCTATTTTTGGCAATATATATATACGTTATATACACATTTAACTTGTGCAAAAATTGGCAAACATTCTTAAACTTTTTACAACATTACTTATGGTAGACCCCTATCTGGATCTCACCGGTTTTTCTTTTACTGTTTAATTATTTCAAATACATTTTCCACCCCGGGGGCTGGAACAATGCGATGGTCCCTAGATCCCATAACTAACAAGTCGTGTGCTGCTATTAGGGTCTGGGTCGCCACAGTTCTCGTGCGAACCTCTAGGGGCGCAACGGGTACTTTCTCCTTGCGAGACACCGATTGCGTTTCAATTTGCGTTACAGTTAGCGATATTGATCGTGTCATAGATTGCGATGGAAACTGGGTCGCAAGTTGCGATGCAGAAGGATGACTAGATGACGAAGAGTATGTAGACGTTGCTTCCATCTGCGAGAAGCCTGCAGGGGGCGATGCTGGGGCACGGTCTGATGCTGTTTGAGCTGGAGACGGGGACGCTGCGGTAGTGGTGACGTTACCTGCGTCGGGGACGGGGTCACGGACGATGGTGACGTTAAGGGCATACCATCCCTTCATTCCCAGTGCCGTGTGTATGTAACAATGTCTCCATTAACTAAGTCCCTCCCGGGATGACCTTGCGGTAGGTGGGATTCTACATCACGTCTGCTGACAAAGACCCTGGGTAGAGGCCCGGTTCTCTTATGAAGCCCCAGCCCTTCCGGAGCTGGAACTCTGTCACACACCCCTGCCGCCGCGGTTCCCTCAGGGTACCTTTCTCTCTCCGGACACTCTCCTTGTCCGCGATCAGCTCTGCATGTTGCCGCTGTCGATTCCGCTGAGCTTCCGCTCTTCCTCCTGCTGGCGTTGCTGCTTCTCCTCACGACGCTGCCACTCACATTCCCACTGGGCGGTATAGGCGACGTCATCCAGGCGCGCCATCTCGTCCCAGTCCACGTCTGGTAACGACGGACAGGACCCCTCCGGTGTCCCTACCGGGGATCGATCATCTGCTGCGGCCTCCTGGCCGGGCGGGCGTTCCGGAACTGGCGGTACCTCCTCAACCTCCTTCGCCTCCACCACTTCACCGGTGGGATCAGGATTGGTACTTTCGGGGGCAGCCTCCGGTTGCTCCTTTGCCTTGGGCAGCAGAAGTTTTGGTAACTCCAGACGTAGGGGATCATCGAAGGGGGAGAACACCGCGTCCCACAGCCGCCGCTGCTCCAGGGTACGCCGGCGTCTCTCGATCTCTTCAAATCCAGGTTGTGGCAAAATCATCTTTCTTAGTCGTGCATTTTCCTCTTTAACTTCCAGCAATGCTTGCTGCAGGTGCAGGACCACGGATGACTCCGGTGCTGGTGGCAGCTTGGCCGGGGCACGGGGCCTGCCTTCCTCCGCTTCCCTGCTCGGCTGCACACGTCCTGCTTCCATGATGTTCCAGAAGATTCTTTCTTCTTCCTCCAGAGACGTCCGGTCTCTTCCGTGGAGGCGGGGTTTGCGTCTCCTCCTCTTTGCAGGAAAGGTGAAGAGGAGGCGGACCTCCTTTGCTGTAGGGCAGGATCGCATATTGTAGTAGCACTTTGAGAGGGCAGGCATCTTCTTCGCGCCACAGGGGGTACACGCCCACGAAGGTACGCCCACCTTCTTCTCCAGCGCCTGAGGGCGCGAATATGGCGACAAAGATGGCGATTTTTGGCGCCAAAAGTGCAAACAGTCCTTTTTCACAAAAACAACTCCATAGGCACACAGGGCTCGCAATTTTGCGAGTTTCGCATCCTGTTCGTGACGCCAAAGTTTTGTGTCGACCCGCCACCACAATTGTGGATTACCAGGGCAATGGGGTACTCAGAGCCGAGCCCATGGAAGTCTATGGGGTTTGTCACAGGTAGCGGTGGCTCGGTCTGTGGCCCTGGCGGTCTGGCGTATGTTGGGGGAATATTTACAGGGGATAGATATATTTACAGTTCGTGACGCCACCTGTAGTCTTCTGGTAATTTGTACCAGCGCTGCTGTAGATCTCTGAGGGGATGGTGAGGCAGCTAGATGTCGGGTCCCCTACAGGTGGGACTCTTCCCTCAGGTCGATAGTAATGGGCAGGTTGTGCAGGAATGCAATCAAATAACACAGTCTCACACATCAGCGTCTTTCCATACCTTTTTACTTGCAAGATGGTTATGCAGGTCCCAGGGAGGCTGATCCATGGAGGATGTGTTTCAAGATAGCAGCTGGACAAGTTAGGGGCCTCCTTTACTTTCACAAAGATGAGTTCAACCAGCATGAAGCATAGTTCCCTCTTTAACTCCAGCTTCTCCAAGCTGTACTGCCCGGTCAGTGTTGTGGTCGGAGCCTTCCTGTGATGAAACTAGGTTCTTCTCTGCTTGGCCTAGCTCAAAGTTCCTATTCCACCTGACCCCAGTTACGTACTGACACTCCAGGGGCTGCTTGCCGTTACCTAAGGTCCGGTAAGCCTCTGGGTTTCCTACCACCATGCATGAAGCTATGGTGATGCTTCGGTCTCCAGTGACCGGTAACAACGTGCAGGACTTCTCCAATCCTATTGCACTCAGAATTTCTACCACTGTGCCTTTCGCCTTGTCCTCGCTGGTAGCATAAGCATTTCTCACTTCACAGGTTAACAAAGTCAGTCCCTTACTTAATTCCTTTCTTGAGCTTGTTGCCAGACTCTCAGTAATCTTCCAGGCAGGAGCACGTCTCTGAACCTTCACCGTCCTTGGACAGGAGACTGAAGTATATCTGCAACTCACTCCTCTCTCCTCCTGCACAAACTTCACACTGTCTGCTCTGTCTGAAGACAGGAAACTGAACTCTCTCCCTAACTGATGTCACTGGCTTATATACCTGTGGGTGTGTCTAAGTGCATGTTGAAATGAATGTTCATTGAGCATTAAACTGCTATCTCTCCACACATCCTCCAGGGTACTGCGTGTGCCTTACACCAGGGCTACACACTTCCATCAGGCCAAAGCGATGCGATCATGTTGGCCTGATGGTCTCCATGGAGACCCCCGGCACCAAGATGGCCGCGGGGTCCTTCCTGGTCCTGGAAGAAAGGTGGCTTGTGAGTGCCTGCTGAGAGCAGGCAACGGCGTACCTCCTTCCCTACCTGTCAGATCCTAATCTGATATAATATATAATATAATAGCAATGTAAAAAAGTTAAAAAAAATTACAAAGTGTAAAAATACTTTTTTTTTAAATCCCTACATAAAGAAAAATATAAATAAATATTTTTTCCAATAAATACATTTATTTATGTAAATGAAAAACAATAAAAGTACACATATTTGGTATTGCCGCATCTGTAACGCCCCGCTCTATAAAACTGTCCCAATACTTAACCCCTTCAGTGAACACCGTAAAAAAATAAATATAAAAATGAGGCAAAAAACAATGCTTTATCATCATACCGCCGAACAAAAAGTGCAATAAAACGCAATCAACAAGACGGCTGTAAATAAAAATGGTAATGCTGAAAACGTCATCTTGTCCCGCAAAAAACATGCCACCATACAGCTCCATCAGCAAAAAAATAAAAAAGTTATAGCTCTCAGAATAAAGCAATGCAAAAATAATTTGTTTTTCTATAAAATAGTTTTTATTGTGTAAAAGCGCCAAAACATATTAAAAGTTATAAATGAGGTATCTCTGTAATCATACTGACCCGAAGAATAAAGTTACCTTACCAATTTTACTACACGCGGAACAGTATAAAAAACAAAAAAACAAAAAGCAATTCCTGAATTGCTGGTTTTTGTTAATTTTGTCTCCCAAAAATCAGAATAGAAAGCGATCAAAAAAATGCCACATGACTCTGTCGGTCAAAATATAAAAATATTATAGCTCTCAAAATATGGTGATGCAAAAACTAGTTTTCACAATGAAAAGCGTCTTTTAGCGTGTGACAGCAGCCAAACATTAAAACCCAATATAAATCTGGTATCGCTGTAATCGCACCGACCCGAAGAATAAAGTCGACTAATCACTTATACCACACGAGGAACGGCGTAAAAAATAAATAAAACCAATTCTTCACTTACTGCTGATTTTTCATTATGCTTCCCAAAGATTGCAGTAAGGCTTGGCGCATATTTATCCTGCGCTCTATGCTGAGCTCTTACACCAGGGTTTCCATGTAAAGCTCTGAAATACATGATTCAGATAGAAACACTGGTGGAAAACTCCCTATAATGAGGCAGATGGAGTCACTGTGGACACCATAGGCTCTGTCATCCGCAGTGTCCATCTTTTTAGGATTACATAAAAGTGTCGTCGGCGACAGTTTTGTGCACTTCTGAAAAGCACACCGCTGAACAGAGGCCAGACGGAGTCCAGAGTAAATCTGCTGCCTCATTATAGTGAATGTATCCCTTAGGGGTTTCATCTGTCGTGTCACTTGGAGATTTATATGGAAACCCCAAAGTAAGTGGTCAGAATAGAGTACCAGATAAATGTGATCCCAAACGTTATGTAAAATATTCCCAATAAAAGCTTCAATTCAATCCACAAAAAAATCAAGCCCTCACTCAGATCTGTGATCTGTTAACGGAAATATAGGGGCTTCCACGTTACTGGTAGCACAAAGGCTCCGGAAAAGCGAAATGGCTCCTCGCTCCCCAAAAGAAATTCAGCAAATTCTCCATTCCCAAATCCAAATGCCCCCCTACCTTCTGAGCCTCAGTGTGCCTAAACAACATTTAGCGCCCACATGTTTGGCAGTTCTGTAGTGATGAGAGGCCACCTAATGACAGGTGCGTGTTTCCAGAAGCATGGGCTGGGCATAAAGTACTGGTGACTGCAACGTACTGGTCACTACAGCGAACTGGTCACTACAACTGCAGTTTGCAATTTTTACTCTGCAACATCCACTGCTGCTTGTTTCTGGAAAACACCCATGGAGTCAAAATCATCACTACATTTGCAGATAAATTACCAAAGGGTTATAATTTCCAAAATGGGGTCAATTGAGGGGAGATTCCACTTTTCTAGCACTCAGGGGCTCTTTATATGGAATCCACAAACTAGTCTAGGAAAATCTGTGTTCCAGGAGGCAGATAGCGTCCCGTCCCTCCCGAGTCACTCCGTATGGCAAAGTAGTAGTAGTACTGTACAGCCACATACTGTATGATGTATTTTTACATTCAGGAGTAATTGTGGGACAAATTCTGGTGCCATTTTTACCCGTTTCCCAGTGTGAACATGTAAAACTTGGAGCTAACACATAATCTTGGTGGTAAAACTGTAAATTAATTTTTCTTCACTGCCCAATGGTATAAAAGTCTGTGACACACCTGTGGTGTCAATATAATCACTGCACCCCTAAATGAATTCATTGAGAGGTTTAATTGGTAAAATGGGGTCACTTATAGGGGGATTTTGCTGTTCTGGCACCTCAGAGGCTCTGCCAATGTAACATGGCACCCTCAAACAAGTACAACAAAATCAGCACTGTAATATGGTGCTACTTCCTTTCTGTGCTGTGCACTGTGCCTCAAAAGTCGTTGAACTCAGAAGAAATTGCACAACAAACTTTGGGGTCCATTTTCTCCTTTTGCCCTTATGAAAATACAAAATTTGCAGCTAAAAAAAGATTTTTGTGGGAAAAATGTGATTTTTTTATTTTCACAACTTAACTTTATAAACTTCTGTGAAGCACCTGGGGGTTCAGGGTGCTCAATACACATCTAGGTAAGGTCCCAAAGGGGTCTAGTTTCCAAAATGGTGTCACTTGTGGGGGGTTTCCACTGTTTAGTCACATCAGGGGCTCTTCAAACGCGGCATGGTGTCCGCTAATTATTACATCAAATTTTGCATTCCAAAAGTCAAATGGTGCTCCCTTCCTTCCAAGCCCTGTCGTGCACCCAAACTGCTGTTTTCCTCCACATATTGGGTATCTGCGCACTCAGGAGGAATTGCAAAACAAATTGTATGGAGCAATTTCTCTTGTTACCCTTATGAAAATGTAAAAATTTGGAGCTAAAAAAAGATTTATCTGGGAAAAATGTGATTTTTTTTTATTTCCACAGCTTAACGTTTTAAACTTCTGTGAAGCACCTGGGGGTTCAAGGTGCTCAATACACATCTTGATAAGTTCCATAAGGAGTCTAGTTTCCAAAATGGTGTCACTTGTGGGGGGTTTCCACTGTTTAGGCACATCAGGGACTCTCCAAACATGACATGGCGTCCGCTAATTATGCCAGCAAATTTTACATTCAAAAAGTGAAATGGCGCTCCTTCCCTTCCAAGCCCTGCCTTGTGCCCAAGCAGTAGATACTCCCCACATATAGGGTAATGGCATGCTCAGGAGAAATTGTACATCAAAATGTATGGTCGATTTTCTCCTGTTACCATTACAAAAGTAAAAAAAAATTAGTCTAAAGGAAAATTTTTGTGAAAGAAAAGTAAATGTTTATTTTTTTCTTCCACATTCCAAAAGATCCTGTGAAGCACCTGGAGGGTTAATAAACTTCATGAATGTGGTTTTGAGTACCTTGAGGGGTGCATATTTTAGAATGGTGTCATTTTGGAGTATTTTCTGTCATATAGGCCCCTCAAAGTCACTTCAAATGTGAGGTGATCCCTAAAAATTAGTTTTGCAAATTTTGTTGTAAAAATGAGAAATCACTGGTCAAATTTTAACCCTTATAACTTCCTAACAAAAAAAATATATATTTTTCCAAAATTGTGCTGATGTAAAGTAGACATGTGGGAAATGTTATTTATTAACTATTTTGTGCGATATGACTCTCGGATTTAAGTGCATAAAAATTAAAATTTTGAAAATTGTGACATTGTGAAATTTCCACCAAATTTCAGTTTTTTTCACAAATAAACACAAGTCATATCAAAGAAATGTTATTACTATCATAAAGCACAATATGTCACAAGAAAACGTTCTCAGAATCACAGGGATCCGTTGAAGCGTTCCAGAGTTATGATCTCATAAAGTGACAGGGGTCAGATTTCTAAAAATTGGCCTGGTCAGGAAGGTGAAAAAGGCTTCGGGGTGAAGTGGTAAATTTGATTTACACGGGACAATTATTATTGGCAAGCATTCCCAAGAACGCTTGACTCCTGATAATTTGCCAGGGTGAACAGGCTGCCAATCACCAGACGATGCATGGGCAAAGTGCTTGTTGGTCAGGTGAAATAGTTTTTAAGCAGGCTTAAAATTATTGTTCTCTACAGTACATTGTTCTCGGCAGCACAAAGAAAAGTCCTATTACTGATCATTCAGTGGACATGGGAAATGTGGTCTTCTTTTCTAACCAGGCTACTAAATCACTGCAGATCGGTAAACAATAAGCTGGTTGGCGGTTGCTTAACCCATTCACAACCTATGACGCATAGATACGTCATAGGTCGTGTCTCTGCATTTTGCACTGAGCCCACATCTTTCTCAGGGCATGACAGCTGATTTGATCAGCTGTCATGTGCCCTTAACAGCCACAGGTGGAATCGTAATTCACCCGTGCCTGTTAACGTACTAAATGCCGCTGTCAATCACTGACAGCGGCATTTAGAATGAGCACACCAGAAGCGCGTCACAAACCCTGCACATTGGCGCCTCTGTCACATGATCGTGGAGAGCTGATGGGTTGGCATGATAGCCGGGATCTGCAGAAAACCCCTGTGCTTGTCATTGCAGGTCTCCTTTGTACGCCGGCCCAAGATGTTGATTTATTGAAACAAATAAAAAGTAGAAAAAAAATATTTTTAAAACTTCAAAAAATATAAAAGTTCAACTCTCCCCTCTTTTGCCCCATTCAAAATAAAACATAAAAAAATGCACATATTTGATATCGCTGCATTCAGAAATGTCCGATTTATGAAAATATAAAAGCAATTAATACAATCGGTAAACAGCATAACGAGAAAAAAAATTAGAAACTTCAGACTTGCATTTTTTTTTGGTCGCCGCAACAGTGCAATAAGATGCAGTAACAGGCGATCAAAACATCGTATCTACCCCAAAATGGCATGAATAAATATGACAGCTCAGCGCACAAAAAATAAGCCCTCACCAAGCCCCATAACCCAAGAAAGACTTTTTTTTGCAATTTCTCCGCACTTGGAATTTTCTTCCCATTTTCCAGTACACTAAATGGCAAAATCAATGGTATTTTTCAAAAGTACAATTCGTCCCACAATAATAATAATAATAATCTTTATTTATATAGCGCCATCATATTCCGCAGCGCTTTACAGTTTAACAGTTTCAGAACACAAGTCATAAGTAACAATGTTAACAATACAATAATTAAAGCAAAATAAGCCGCCCCTGCTCGTGAGAGCTTACAATCTACAATGAGGTGGGGGAGATACAAAGTACAGGTGTTTATATACAATGGTGCATTTACAATGATGGTCCAGCCATCTTGAGGGAGTGAGGGATGGATGGAGATAGTGAATGGGCTACACACACACACACTTACACAGAATACATAGAATGACTTTGATTAGTGAATGTGATAGGCCGCTCTGAACAAATGTGTTTTGAGGGAGCGCCTGAAACCATGCAAATTGTGGATAGTCCTAATTTCTTGGGGTAGAGCATTCCAGAGGATTGGCGCAGCGCGGGAGAAGTCTTGGAGTCGGGAGTGGGAGGTACGGATTAGTGCAGAGGTTAGTCGAAAGTCGTTTGCAGAGCGCAGCAGTCTGTTAGGCCGATAGATAGAAATGAGGGAGGAGATGTAGGGGGGTGCTGCACTGTGGAGAGCTTTGTGGGTGAGAACAAGTACTTTGAATTGGATCCTATAATGAATGGGCAGCCAGTGTAAGGACTGGCGAAGAGCGGACGCGTCCGAGTACCGATTAGCCAGATGGATTACCCTGGCTGCTGCATTAAGGATGGACTGGAGAGGGGATAGTCGAGTAATGGGGAGGCCAAGTAATAGAGCGTTGCAGTAGTCCAGGGGGAGTGGATCAATGCTACAGTGAGGGTTTTTGTTGTTTCCATGGTGAGAAAAGGGCGGATTCTTTAGGTGTAGGCGGCAAGAGCGGGCAAGAGATTGTATATGGAGGTGAAGGAGAGATTGGTGTCAAACATAACACCCAGACAGCGAGCCTGCTGCCGGGGTGTTATTATGGTGCCGCCCACGGAGAGGGAAATGTCAGATTTAGGGAGGTTAGTAGACGGCGGGAGCAGAAGAAGTTCAGTTTTGGAGAGGTTGAGTTTCAGATAGAGAGCGGATATGATGTTGGAGACTGCGGACAGACAGTCAGTGGCGTTCTGTAGTACAGCGGGGGTAAGGTCGGGGGATGACGTGTATAGTTGTGTGTCATCAGCATAAAGTTGGTACTGAAAGCCAAATCTGCTGATGGTCTGTCCAATTGGGGCTGTGTAGAGAGAGAAGAGAAGGGGGCCAAGGACTGAGCCCTGGGGTACACCGACAGTGAGAGGAAGAGAAGATGACGTGGAGCCAGAGAACGAAACACTGAAGGAGCGGTCAGAAAGATAGGAGGAGAACCAGGAGAGAACAGTGTCCTTAATACCTAGTGAGTGGAGCCTAGACAGTAGGAGACGGTGGTCAACCGTGTCGAAAGTTGCAGAAAGGTTGAGAAGAATGAGCAAAGAGTGGTCACCGTTACGTTTTGCTGTAAGAAGGTGTCGCACTGTCTAGCAGATGTATAAATATATAATGTCAGTAATCTATCAAGTGGGACAACATTCTATATAACATATAAATAGGTAACATTAATATGTATATATAGCATAGTATTACCTGACATAATATCCTGTAGGTCAATACTGAATCCTTTTCACGCTGTCTCTGGATAGAGGTGGACCGGGGTCTAAGCTGACCCTAAACTGGGGTCCTGACTTGTCCCTCTACCTGGAGGTACTGTTAATGGTACAGAGGTCCAGGCCACCAGCGTAAACCCTGTCTCCTATAAATCCCTCACCACTGTAATCTAGTCCTTAGAAGGACCCTGATTACCAACATAGGGAATGGACAGGTAAAGGTTAACAAACAGTATAGACAAACGAGACAGACAGGGGATAACGTAAATACTGTCTTGCATACAACATTAAAACACAGAGGGAACACCAAAGGTCTAGGAGATAAACAAATAGCAAGGTGAGGAGAAACAACAAAAGAGCTCTTATCTTAAGTCTTCTCAGAACCGATCCTATCTGCAGTCTGTATGAATGCTTTCACCGGCATCTAACCAGCAGACTGGCAGCTATATAAAGGAAGCTAATTAAAACATAATCAAAAGCAGCCGGGCGAGGCTGGACCTAGTCTTAGCAAAGAGCTAGGTAAAATTAACTCCCTCATTACCAAACACAAAGAAACAGCAACTCAGCTGCGAGAAGTCAGAATGTGCAATCGCGACAATCTTCGTGGCGATGCACCCATGACAGTACCCCCCCTTCTACGAGGGGCCTCCGGACCCTCAGGGCCAGGTCTGTCCGGGTAAGTCGTGTGGAAGGTCCGAACCAATCGATCTGCGTTAATCTCAGACGCAGAGACCCACGTCCTTCTCCTCAGGACCATATCCCTTCCAATGAACCAAATACTGAAGGGACCGGCATTCAGACGTGAGTCAATGATCTTCAATACTTGAAATTCTAAGTTACCATTGACCACCACTGGAGGAGGAGGTAGAAGTGACGGTATAACTGGCGCCACGTACCTCTTAAGCAACGATTTGTGGAATACATTATGGATTTTAAACGTAGGAGGGAGGTCCAGACGAAATGCCACAGGATTAATTATAGAACTGATCCTGTATGGACCGATGAACCTGGGACCCAGTTTCCAGGAGGGAACTTTGCGTTTTATATTCTTGGTAGACAACCACACCAGATCATTCACACCTAGGTCCGGACCAGACACTCTCCTCCTATCAGACCTCCGTTTGAAACAGTTCCCCATAGCACTCAGACCATTCAGCACTCCTCTCCAAACTGAAGCAAGTGACGACGAGAATCGTTCCTCCTCAGGAACCCCAGATGGACGGGTATGTGGGGTCTTAGAGCGAGCACAAACTCCACAGGACGCGACAAAAGTTATTACCTCTTTATTTAAGTTAGGCCACCAAAACCGGCGAGAAAGGAGATCCACAGTTGCTTTACTCCCTGGATGTCCTGCTAAAGCAGAACTATGATGTGCCTTGATAACTTTTTGTCTTAACTAATTAGGAACAAACAGTTTCCCTGGAGGTCCTACAGGGGCGTCCCCCTGAGCCTCCAACACCTCCTCCTCAAGCTCAGAGCACACAGCCGACACCACCCCTCCTTCCTGAAGGATAGGAACCGGGTCATCCGTCTTTCCGGCCCCTGGGAAACTACGAGATAAAGCATCAGGAAGCAATTTTATTGAGCAGTCATACGTGCGATGAGGAGGTAACTTTTGACACCCCTCCTCTGAGAACATCTCCCCAAAGTCCTCCAGAAAAGGAGGCAAAGTCCTAGGCACGACCGCACCGATGACCGTGTTCATGCAGTTATTCTTGCAAAATTCACCCCACTGGCTTATCTTTCTGGATTGCCAATCAATCACTGGGTTATGTTTAGCCAACCAGGGAAGTCCCAACACAATAGGAGTAGGAAGACCCTCCAACACATAACAAGACAACTGTTCTTTATGTATTGCCCCTACTCGAAGGTCTATGTTATGAACAGCTTGTACAAAGCTACCTTGACCGAGAGGTCTGGCGTCAATAGAAAGTATAGGGATCGGTTTGGCCAATACACTCAGTTGCATAACTTGCACCTGGGCAAACCGAGCGTCCACCATATTAGCCCCAGACCCACTATCAAGAAGAACAGAAATCCTCTCAACTCTCGCACCAACCACCACCTCCGCAGGCACGAGAAATTGAGACGGACCTGGGGACGAAATACCTACTCCCAGGTTGTCGTCCACCACACAACCTGGGATTAACAGTTTTTTCGGTGACTTTTTTGCTCAATGAGGCACGGGAGGGACACCCCCCAACAAAATGTCCCTCTCTCCCGCAGAAGAAACACCTTCTTGTCTTGCGGCGCACCGCCGATTCCCTCCTACAAAATGATGTCCCACCCAACTGCATAGGTTCCTCAGAACAGACCAGGGGAACCTCCATATAAGGGACTTTAGTAGTGGGTGGAGTAATAACAGGGGGCGGAGTTACCTTGCACCTCCCCCGAAGCCGTCTATCAATACGAATCGCAAGGGCCATAGCAGCCTCCAGTGACGGAGGAGAATCATACTGAGCCAAAACATCTTTTAATTTGTCAGATAACCCTTGACAAAACTGGCTCCTAAGAGCTGGGTCATTCCACTGAGTATCTGTGGCCCATCTACGGAACTCAGAAGAAAATTCCTCCGCCGGACGATCTCCCTGCTGTATCCTACGTAACTTCGTTTCAGCAAGGGAGACCCGATCCGGGTCATCATACACCAGACCCAGGGCAGCAAAAAATCGATCTACTGACTGGAGGGCCGGGGAGCCCGGGGAAGAGAGAACGCCCAGGATTGAGGGTCCCCTTGTAAGAGCGAGATGACAATTCCCACCCTCTGCTCTTCACTCCCCGATGACCGAGGCCGCAGCCGAAAGTATAATTTACATGCCTCCCGGAAGGTAAAAAATTTGTCCCGCCCACCAGTGAACCTGTCCGGGAGAGCAACCTTAGGTTCAGATCTGGTTTGCTCCGGGGGGGACAAAACCTTGGACTTAATGTCCGTAAGCTCCATGGACAACTTCTGCAACTGCAGGGCAAGCTGGGCTACTGGATCCATGGTAGCTGGGGAGAATCTTTAGTTTGGCCGGTGAAAATGTCACGCTGTCTAGCAGATGTATAAATATATAATGTCAGTAATCTATCAAGTGGGACAACATTCTATATAACATATAAATAGGTAACATTAATATGTATATATAGCATAGTATTACCTGACATAATATCCTGTAGGTCAATACTGAATCCTTTTCACGCTGTCTCTGGATAGAGGTGGACCGGGGTCTAAGCTGACCCTAAACTGGGGTCCTGACTAGTCCCTCTACCTGGAGGTACTGTTAATGGTACAGAGGTCCAGGCCACCAGCGTAAACCCTGTCTCCTATAAATCCCTCACCACTGTAATCTAGTCCTTAGAAGGACCCTGATTACCAACATAGGGAATGGACAGGTAAAGGTTAACAAACAGTATAGACAAACGAGACAGACAGGGGATAACGTAAATACTGTCTTGCATACAACATTAAAACACAGAGGGAACACCAAAGGTCTAGGAGATAAACTATAGCAAGGTGAGGAGAAACAACAAAAGAGCTCTTATCTTAAGTCTTCTCAGAACCGATCCTATCTGCAGTCTGTATGAATGCTTTCACCGGCATCTAACCAGCAGACTGGCAGCTATATAAAGGAAGCTAATTAGAACATAATCAAAAGCAGCCGGGCGAGGCTGGACCTAGTCTTAGCAAAGAGCTAGGTAAAATTAACTCCCTCATTACCAAACACAAAGAAACAGCAACTCAGCTGCGAGAAGTCAGAATGTGCAATCGCGACAATCTTCGTGGCGATGCACCCATGACAGAAGGTCATTGGTCACTTTGATGAGTGCAGTTTCGGTCGAATGTAGGGGGCGGAAGCCGGACTGTGAAGGGTCTAGGAGGGAGTGATTGGAGAGGTAACGGGTAAGGCGGGAGTAGACTAGGCGCTCCGAAAGTTTAGAGATGAAGGGGAGATTGGAGACCGGTCTGTAGTTGTTTGTGCAGGAAGGGTCGAGAGCGGGTTTCTTTAGTAGTGGAGTAATGATGGAGTGTTTGAAGGCGGATGGGAAAATGCCAGAGGAGAGTGAGAGATTAAAGATTTTAGTTAGGTGAGTTGTGACAACTGGAGAGAGAGACTGGAGGAGATGTGAGGGAATGGGGTCGGTAGTGCATGTAGTCGGACGAGAGGAAGAGAGAAGTCTGGAGACTTCTTCTTCTGTGATGGGATCAAATGTGGAAAGTGAGCCAGGGGAACAGCAGGGTGGGATGGGAGTCACAGCCCTTGGTGGTTGAGAGCAGATTTCCTGACGGATAGTATCTATTTTTTCTATAAAATGGGAGGCCAGGTCGTCACCACAAATGTCTGTGATAGGGGCTTGTGCTTTTGGCCTGAGGAGGGAGTGAAAAGTGTCAAAAAGTTTCTTGGGGTTGTTGGCTAGTGAGGAGATCAGGGTGGTGAAGTAGGTCTGTTTGGCGAGGTGAAGGGCAGCATTATAAGTTCTTAACATGAATTTAAAGTGGATGAAGTCTTCTGGTGTGCGGGTTTTTCTCCAAAGGCGTTCAGCACTCCTAGAGCATCGCTGAAGAAGTTGAGTTTGCAATGTGAGCCAGGGCTGTTTTACTGTGTGTTTGGAAGTTCTGAGGGTGAGCGGCGCCACTTGGTCAAGGGTGCTTCTAAGAGTGTCATTGTAGTGATGAACAGCCAGATCAGGACAGGAAAAAGAGGAGATTGGGGACAGCGATGAGTGTAGGGAGTCTGAAAGTGTCTGAGGGTTAATGGCTTGTAGATTTCTGAATGTGTGGTAGGTAGGAGTGCGCTGGGGTGGTGGAGGATTTTTGAGCGTGAAGGAGAGAATGTTGTGGTCAGACAGTGGAAGCGGTGAGTTATTTAGGTGGGAGATTGAACAGAGGCGGACAAAGACCAGGTCAAGGGTGTTACCATCCTTGTGTGTCTCAGAGGTTGAAAGCTGTGAGAGGCCTAGAGAAGTGGTTAGTGTTAGAAGCTGAGATGCAGGTGTGGAAGTAGGGCTGTTAATGGGGATGTTGAAGTCTCCAAGGATAAGGGTTGGTAGTTCTGAGGACATGAAGTGCGGCAGCCAGGCAGAGAGGTGGTCAAGGAACTGGGTGGGCGAGCCTGGGGGCCGATATATGACCGCTACTCTGAGGGAGAGGGGACGAAAGAGCCTGATGGTGTGGACCTCAAAAGAAGGGAATGAGAGTGATGGAATTGGGGGGATGACCTGGAAAGTGCATTGTGGGGACAGGAGTATGCAGACTCCACCACCATGTCTGTTTGCGGGTCTCGGGGAATGGGAGAACTGTAAGCCACCATAGGAAATGGCAGCAGGGGAGGACCGTGTCAGAATCCTGAATCCAGGTTTCAGTGAGGGCCAACAGATGAAGAGAGTTGTTCAGAAAGTAGTTGTGCAGGAAGGTTAGCTTGTTGCATGCAGACCGTGGATTCCAGAGGGCACAATTAAACGAAGGAGATGAGGGAGTGCAAGTAATATTAATAAGATTATTATGGTTTCGATATGAGGTAGGGTAGGGATTGAGGTTGGGGGATGATGGACCAGGGTTGGGGGAGATGTCCCTGAAATCAGTAGGAGTAGGAAGATAAAGAGCAGGTAGTTGTTGGAGTTGTAAGTAGGTTTTTTCTGTGATGTGTTTGGGCAAGATGGGCTGAGGTTTCTCAGGAAGGTGAGGAGTGCATGGGAACTGTACATGGGAGAGGGAAGTATGGAGGGGCTGATGTGTATGAGTCGTGATGGAGGGGGGATGGGGCGGTGAATGTGGATGGCAAGGGAACACAGGAGGATAGAAGTAATGTACATAATTAAAAAGAAAACAAAAAACAAGAAACAAATATCCTAAAATAAAATAAAAAATATATTGCAAAACATGCATGAGGTTGTAATAATAATAATAATAATAATAATAATAAGGGTATTTATTATTAAAAAAACAAGCCCTCACATGGCCATACTGGCAGAAAAATAGAAAAGTTATGGCTCTGGGAAGAAGAGGAGCAAAAAGCGAAAATGCAAAAGCTGAAAGTCCCAAGGTTGTGAAGGGGTTAGTGCCACAAATTTATTTTCTGGAGCCTTGAAAATGATTATTTGCTTACACTGTATGGGATCCCAAGTCAAAAACTATACATATTTACATTGTAGAAAATGGCTATCTAATATGTAATCAAATAATTAGTATTAATGTATGTAATGAAATGCATGGAATGGATTAATAATTAAATTGCTGAGCTATAAGTTGTTGTGTTTCCATTATTGCACTTTATAACCCTCTTATAATTCGGTTAGGGTATCGAGACATGGTAGTGATGTGTATTAGGAACATAATGCAGGTACAAGGTGCGTAAGTGGTTGGAGATCACCCCATGATCTAATGACCACAAGACAGTATGCTCCATCTGCCAGTGTAAACTGAGCCCGGCCCAGGAACCGGGCATTTCAGCACCTCACTCTTTTACGTGGCACATGAGAAGATTTCATTTCATCCAACTGTCTCTTCCAGTCTGGATCTAGCACAGGTGGAAGGAATGGCAGATGTGCCTGTAACACAGCCCTGTCTCTGGTAACATGTCAGACTCATTTTAACCCATTTGTTGTCAGTCTGGGTTAATCAAACAAACCTCAAGAGCGAGAGGTCAAAAACGTCCCTCTTTTGTCACTGCTTGTTGTTGGGGAAAGGAAGAAAGAAAGTTGTCCTTTTCAGAAAACAGTCCTTTGTTTTGAGGTCAGCTTTTATACACGGGTTAAACCTTTTAAACAGCCATCTACAATTTTACTCCGTCCCTTCAACGTCCTCACTTCGTCTATAATATGATCTACAATAAGTGTCTCCTGGGAGATATTAGGCAGCAAATTGAATCTCTAGGCGCAGTTTCATTCTTGTGTTTCTCGAAAATGTTTTCCTCCACATTTTTAAAAATTCAAGATTCATTTGAGAAAAGGAGCCATTAAATGACAGAAATGAATACACGAGTAGCATAGACCAATATGTCACTTTTCCATATGTTTTATGTCCATTTGACATTTCCAAGTGTCCATGTAGCATGACATTATTGTAATTTTAACTGTGAAATTGTCATTTATAACATACATAAATATATAATTTATATTATTTAAGGCATGTAAATGGAAATTAAATGTTACTAGAACTCTAGGTAGTGTTCCCTATTACTTGTATGCTCCACGATTATTCATTTATCTTGTTTTTGCAGTTTGGGGGTTGTGACTGTTTTTGCCATACATGCAGTATTTGGAGCCAGTTCATGTTTCATAAAATAAATTGCCTTTTCTGTCATGTAAGAATCATGACATGCTACTAATCTGCATGATTTTTAATTGGTAATTCCAATTTTAACCATTAAACCCTTACTGCCAAAGCCTGTTTTCACCTTCCTGACGAGGTCAAATTTTTCAATTCTGACCAGTGTCACTTTATGAGGTAATAACTCTGGAACACTTCAATGGATCCCAGTAATTCAGAGATTGTTTTTATGTGACTCATTTTACTTCATATCAGTGGTAAATTTAAGTCGATATGATTTGCGTTCATTGATGAAAAAATAAAAATTCGCAATTTTTGAACTTTTCCTTTTTATGCCCTTTAAAAATGATAGTCATACCAATAAAACTAATTAACACTTTCCACATATCTTCTTTACTGCAGCTTTTATTTTTTTAAACATATTTTGTTAGAAATGTAGAAGATATCAAAGTTAGGAGCATTTTTTCCTTTTTCCAACAAAATTTACAAAACCTATTTTATTAGGGCCCATTTCACATTTGAAGGGACGTTTAGGGGCCTATATGTCAAAAAAACGCGCAAAAGTGATCTCGTTTTAAAAACCTTACCCTTCAAGCTATTCAAAACCACATTTAGGAAGTTCGTTAATCCTTCAAGTCCTTCACAGTAATGAAAACAAATTAGAAACAAAAAAATGAAAAATGATTTATTTTCCACAAAAATGCTACTTTTGCCCTAATTTTTTTTATTTTCAAAAGGGTAACAGGAGAAAATGGGCCATTCAATTTGTTGTACTATTTCTGAGGAGCATGGCACATGCCACATGGCAGGGCTCGGAAGGGAAGGAGAGCTATGTGATTTTTGCAACGCAATTTTGGCTGGGATAGATTGCGAACATCATGCCACATTCGTCAAGCCCCAGAGGTACCAAAACAGTAGAAATCATCACAACTAACCCGATTTTGGAAACTAGATCACTCAAGGAATTCTGCAAGGTATGACGTGACTATCTTGAACCCACAAAGGCTTCACAGAATTTTAGAACACTGGGATTTGAAAAGGAAAGATTTTTTTTTTTCCACAAAATTTTCATTTTCACAAAAGTAAGAACAGAAAATGGACCTCACAACTTGCTGAGCAATTTTTCCTGAGTACGATGATTCTCCAAATATGACTGTTTGGGCACATGGCAGGCCTTGGATGGGAAGAAGTGCTGATTAAATTTTGGAGAGTCATTTTGGCTGGAATAGACTGCAGACACCAGAGCACATTTGAAGACCTCTTGACATGCCAAAACAGCAGAAATCTCCCACATGTCAACACATTCTGGAAACTACACCTCTCAAACAACTCATCTAGGGGTGCAGTGAGCATTTAACCCTTAGGTGATACACAAAATTGTATAAGATTGGACTGTGAAAATGAAAAATTAATATTTTTTCCACTAAAATGTTGCTTTCGTCCCAAGTTTTTAATTTTTAAAACAGCCAGTAGGAGAAAATGGACAGTACAATTTGGTGTGCAATTTCTCCTAAGCACTACGATGCTCATCATGTTGGGGAAAAGTACTGTTTGGGCACATGGTAGGACTCAGAAGGGAATGAGCCCTACTTGAATTTTGGAGTGCAATTTTGGCTGAAATAGATTGCAGACACTGTAAGGAAAACATATGAGGGAGCCGAGGGATAATAATAATAATCTTTATTTTTTATATAGCGCTAACATATTCCGCAGCGCTTTACAGTATACACACATTATCATCACTGTCCCCGAAGGGGCTCACAATCTAGATTCCCTATATGTATGTTTTTGGAATGTGGGAGGAATACGGAGTACCCGGAGGAAACCCACGCAAACACGGGGAGAACATACAAACTCCTTGCAGATGTTGTCCTTGGTGGGATTCGAACCTAGGACTCCAGCACTGCAAGGCTGTAGTGCTATCCACTGAGCCACCGTGCTGCCCTGGATATGGATATCACCCCCACCGTCACCAATCTGTGAGGGAGCTTACACAGTCGCAGCTCTCTAGCACCTCCCTTACCCTCAGGTCAATCAGGGAACTGCGCCTATGATAAGTAGTCGCCAGAGAGGCTGCCCTGTCACGTACTGGTTATCGAGGCACTCTGCAGTAAGGGCGGTATGTTTATCACCAGTCCCAGGCCGGGAATATATATATAAACCTCCAGTCCGTCACTGCCAGGATCCCCCAATAACACCAGAATTGTATGCTGCCACCAGTTCCTCATTAGATATAAGCCCGATCCATTAACAAGCTTATATCACATCAAAAACCAACCCCAGGTAGCGTATAAGTACTAGCCGGACTCACGGACGTGGGAAATTGAGTTTCGAGATAAAAGAGCAGCCCAAGATTAATTGATATTTTAATTGCCGAAAGGCGCACTAGGTACTACAAATATATACAGAGTAATATACAGATATTACAGCCAGAAGTACAGATAAAAGTAGGGTACAGGTTTGGATTGCAGTTAGCTGTATGTGTCACGTTACCTGTTGTGAACATGTTGGAGATGACTTCTGGGCTAGGGCTCCCTCTGGTGGTTGCTGATTGTATTGAAGCTGTATTGAATGACAAGGCTTTATCACCTGGAAGCGATGATTGGCAATCAGGGGGGACCTCTTCCTGGTCTAGTTTGGAAGTCAGCTGGTTTTCTGCTGTCTCCTGCGAACATTCAGATAAGTACTTTCTGCTTTTTTCTGTGGTAAGATTTTCTTTGTTTTTTGCTTCCCTGCTTGGTGAGGTCAGCCGGGTCCCCTACTGGAGGCCTGTGGTGGTCTCTGGTTCTCATTAGTTTCTGTGCATTTGATCTGTTCCTGTTGTTTCAGTGCTGCTGGGTAGCGGCGTGTTCACACCAGAGATAAGATTAAGTGGGGGCGAGATCGTGTGGTCTCAGCATTTTTGGAATCAGAAGTGTTGGAATTTTTCCTAGGGTTTTGCTGGGTTGCAGACAGTATTTTTACCTATCCAGTCCTGTCTAGATAGATTTTGGCCCCAGCGTTTGCTTACTCTATTTTCTACCTGCGTTTGTATTTCATCTTGTCTAACCGCCATTATATGTGTGGGGGCTGCCTATTCCTTTGGTGCACTACTCCGGGGCAGTTAGCTTTCCTCTTTCTATCTTCAGGTGTAGCTAATCTCTCCGGCTGTGCCGAGGCGTCTAGGTCACCGTAGGTACGTCCCACGGCTGCTTCTAGTTGTGCGGTTAGTTTAGGGGTCTGCAACCTTTAAGTTCCCAACCTCTCTGGTGTTCGGCTGCCTTGGCTGTTTTTTGCTCCTGTCCTCCTCAGCTACCAAATCATAAGTTACCATTCCATATAACTTGTGGATGAAGGGAAGCTCTTGTATCCACAGGCACCTTCTTAGTTTCTGGTCCGTCTCCACGCATGACGTGACGCGGCTTCCATGGCAGAACAATGACAAAGGCTGAAAGTGTGTAGCTAGCTTTTAACCCATAGCTCACCCCTTCCCATATTTGCCACTGCCCCTCTGGGTTGGACTGAATTCTGCTCCCTTGACCTCCTAGCTGGAATAAGTCCCAATATCTAGGATGGGTTATAACGTCCTAGCATGAGGTCCAAACTGAAGTCTCAACAGGTTTGTTGGGGCTGGACCGATATGGAGAATCCAAACTTGGGTTGGCTAAGTGGTTCTGGAGAGCCAGTCTCGATAGCTCGGTATCCGGGACCATTAGAGAAAGATGAGACACAAGGATGCGTGCGGAGGACTCCCAGGGTTCTGGTTGTATATTGGACTTAACCCTGAGATTCATGGTACTCTCATAATTCATCTCTACACATTGGTGACGCTCGGTCTAGAGTTTCCATTGATGTTGGCCGCCTTGCACAAAAGACAGCAGGGGGTCCCAGCTCTGCTCCTTCTCGCCTTCATTAACACGTGGCCTCTAATTCTCTGGCATATGGTAAAGTCCTGTTCTTTTGGGAATTGTGTACTTATCCAAAGGGTGGGGGCCACACCCCTGCTGTGGAAGGGAGATCTCTGGATAATCTATGGGGCTTGAATTAATAAATACAAAATGGAGTCTCCCTCGTCCCTCAAAGACACCATGTATTTGCTGCATACACAATTTCTTCTGAGTTTGTCAATACCCATATGAAGTCGAAAGCTATATTTGAGGCATAGTGCAAAGCTCAGAAGGATAGGCATACCATATTGGAGTTCAGATTTTTCTGGAACGGTTTGGGGGTGCCATGTTACACTGGCAGAGCCCTGTTATGTCAGAAAAGCAGTCCATCATAAGAGACCCTATTTTACAAACTATACCCCTCAATGAATTCATTTAGAGCTGCAGTGAGAATATTGACAATAAAGGTGTCACCGAATTTTATACCATTATTACATTTTTACCACTAAAATGTTGCTTTATCCCCAAGTTTTTAATTTTTATAAGGGCTAATAAGAAAAAATAATCTTACAGTTTGTTATATACATTAATTTCTCTTAAGTGCACCTACATCCTACATGTAATCAGGAGCTACTTTTCAGGCACAGTGCAAAACTCAGAAAGGAAGGAGCACCATATTGGAATGCAGATTTTACTGGAATGGTTTCCAGGTCCCATGTCAAATTGGCAGAGCCCTTGAGGTGCCAGAACAGC
This sequence comes from Oophaga sylvatica, assembly GCA_033576555.1. Taxonomy (NCBI): domain Eukaryota; kingdom Metazoa; phylum Chordata; class Amphibia; order Anura; family Dendrobatidae; genus Oophaga; species Oophaga sylvatica. The sequence goes on from JARQOD010000006.1 coordinate 368,329,811, forward strand.
AGAACCCCCCCCCCCCCCCACAAGTGGCCCCATTTTGGAAACTACACTCCACAATAAATTCATCTTTTTTCTACAAAAATGGCTGTACAGTATTGTTTGGCCACACGTCAGGGCACAGGAGGGAAAGTGTATTTGACTTTTGCAGCACAGAATTTCCTATAATAGTTTGTAGACTTCATTTGCACAGCCCCTAAGTGCCAGAACAGCAGAAACACCCTCAAGTGACCCCACTTTGGAAATTACTCCCCTCTCGCAATTCATCTACAGATGTAATGATGATTTTGTTTCTGGAAAACACCCATGGAGATAAACAAAGTGAATGTTGTAGAATGAAAATGGCAAATATGTCATTGTAGTTCCCAATAAGTTATAGTGTCCATGATAATGTGCTCAGATTGTGCTTCTGGAGACAAGGACCCATAAATTAAGCGGGCTCTCCTCGCTATAGTAATGCCAAACATGTTGGTTCTAACTGCGGTTTAGGCACAATGTGGGACTCAGAAGAGAGGGGAGTATTTGGATTTGGGAGCGCAGATTTTGCTGGATTTCTTTTGAGAGGAAACCAGGGCGCTTTTCCAGTGCCCTGGTGCTACCAGTAACATTGAAGTCCCCTATATTTCCATTAACAGTTGACGAACTTGAGTAGAGACTTGTTTTTTGTGGGTTGAGTTGAAGCTTTTATTAGTAGCACTTTGGAGTATCGAACATTTTAGGTTAAAATTTATCCTGTGCTCTGTGCTAAGCACTTACATCATGGTTTCCTTCTAAGGCCGGGGTCACACTTGCGAGTGCAATGCGAGAAACTTGCGTGAGTCTCACGCATCAATACCCGGCACTGCCGCCGGCACTCGGACCGGAGCATTCAGCTGCATAGAAATACATGCAGCCGCACACTCCGGTCCCGAGTGCCGGCGGCAGTGCCAGGTATTGGTGCAAGAGACTCGCGCAAGTTTCTCGCATTGGACTCGCAAGTGTGACCACGGCCTAAATCTCTAAATGACGTGATGGAGATGAAACTCCTAACAGGTCAATAGCAGTAGCGTTACCTTGGACTCCATCTAACCTCTGTTCAGCAATGCCCGTCTCTTCAAAGGTTCTTAAAAGTGTCGTTGAACACGCTTTTGGGCATGCCTAAAAAGACACCTGATGTAAGTGTTCAGTGTAGAGCACAGGTTAAACGTGAAGCGAGCCTTATTGCATACTTTGCGAGACAAAATGAAAAAATCAACAGCAGTTCAAGAATCGGTTTCATTTATTTATTACTTACGCCATTCACGGTATGAGTGATAAGACTGCTTCATTCCTCAGGTCAGTACAATTACAGCGATGCCAGATTTATATAGTTTTGTAAGCTTTGCAACTATCACACACTAAAAACGCTTTTTTACTAAATAAAGCATTTTTGCATCACCATATTATGAAGGCTATGTTTTTTTATTTTTCTGCTGACAGTGTCATGTGAGGGCTTATTTTTTTGCGGAGTGAGTTTGAGATTTTATTGCTGCCATTTTGGGGCACATAATTTTTTTATCGTATTCTATTCCTCTTTTTTATTGCGTTTTAGTACACTTTTTTGTTGGCTGTATGATGAAAAAAATTGATTTTGCTACATTTTTCATAGAGTTCACTGTAGGGGTTAAATAGTGTGACAGTTTTATAGAGCAGGTCTTTTTATATAATATGCATATTTATTGGCATATTTATTTTTTCATTTTTTTCATATTTTTATATATATATTTTATATATATATATATGTGCATCTGAAGGCAATTGTCTATGCTGTGAAGATACGAAATGTGCAGCATCTGAAACAACGGATACTGGAAGCCTTTGCTAGCTTTTCTTCTGCGGTGTTGCTATCAGTGTGTCAAGAGTGGGAGAAGAGGGTTGCATTGTCAATTCAACACAATGGGCAGCATTTTAAAGGGAATCTGTCACCCTAAATTGGCGGGATATTTAAATGATGGCAGTCAGGTCAGATGGGCGGTGTTTTGGGTACTTGCCTTAACATGTTGTTCGCCGCTGTCTCCATTATTTCTGGGAATTGTAGTCGTTGCCCTCCATATAACGCGCCTGCGCATTGCAATCTGCGGGCAAAGCATACTGCGCGTGCGCAATTCAAGATTGCAATGCGCAGGTGCGTTGTATGGAGGGCAACGACTACAATTCCCCGAAATAATGGAGACAGCGGCGAAAAACATGTTAAGGCAAGTACCCAAAACACCGCCCATCTGACCTGACTGCCATCATTTAAATATCCCGCCAATTTAGGGTGACAGATTCCCTTTAAGCACATTTTATAAGTGGCCATAAACTTGTAAATAACTCACGAAAGAATAAAGTTACGTTAAAACCAAGCACACCATTGTTTTTCTTGTGAAATTCTCAATAATTTGATGGGTCACATGACCCTCTTCCCATTGGAAAAAATAAAGTTGGATCCAAAATGGCCGACTTCAAAATAGCCTCCATGGTCACCACTCATCTTGAAAAGTTTTCCCCCTCCCATATACTAATGTGCCACAAACAGGAAGTTGATTTTACTAACCATTCCCATTTTATTTAGGTGTATCCATATAAATGGCCCACCCTGTATACCGTATATATATATATATATATATATATATATATATATATATATATATACAATACAGACCAAAAGTTTGGACACACCTTCTCATTTAAAGATTTCTCTGTATTTTCATGACTATGAAAATTGTACATTCACACTGAAGGCATCAAAACTATGAATTAACACATGTGGAATTATATACTTAACAAAAAAGTGTGAAACAACTGAAATTATGTCTTATATTCTAGGTTCTTCAAAGTAGCCACCTTTTGCTTTGATGACTGCTTTGCACACTCTTGGCATTCTCTTGATGAGCTTCAAGAGGTAGTCACCGGAAATGGTTTGCCCTGTCAGGTTTAATAAGTGGGATTTCTTACCTTAAAAATGGTGTTGGGACCATCAGTTGTGTTGTGCAGAAGTCTGGTGGATACACATCTGATAGTCCTACTGAATAAACTGTTAGAATTTGTATTATGGCAAGAAAAAAGCAGCTAAGTAAAGAAAAACGAGTGTCCATCATTACTTTAAGAAATGAAGGTCAGTCAGTCCGAAAAATTGGGAAAACTTTGAAAGTGTCCCCAAGTGCAGTTGCAAAAACCATCAAGCGCTACAAAGAAACTGGCTCACATGAGGACCGCCCCAGGAAAGGAAGACCAAGAGTCACCTCTGCTTCTGAGGATAAGTTTATCCGAGTCACCAGCCTCAGAAATCGCATGTTAACAGCAGCTCAGATTAGAGACCAGGTCAATGCCACACAGAGTTCTAGCAGCAGACACATCTCTACAACAACTGTTAAGAGGAGACTTTGTGCAGCAGGCCTTCATGGTAAAATAGCTGCTGGGAAACCACTACTAAGGACAGGCAACAAGCAGAAGAGACTTGTTTGGGCTAAATAACACAAGGAATGGACATTAGACCAGTGGAAATCTGTGCTTTGGTCTGATGAGTCCAAATTTGAGATCTTTGGTTCCAAACACCGTGTCTTTGTGCGACGCAGAAAAGGTGAACGGATGGACACTACATGCCAGGTTCCCACCGTGAAGCATGGAGGAGGTGGTGTGATGATGTGGGGGTGCTTTGCTGGTGACACTGTTGGGGATTTATTCAAAATTGAAGGCATACTGAACCAGCATGGCTACAACAGCATCTTGCAGCAGCATGCTATTCCATCCGGTTTGCGTTTAGTTGGACCATCATTTATTTTTCAACAGGACAATGACCCCAAACACACCTCTAGGCTGTGTAAGGGCTATTTGACCAAGAAGAAGAGTGATGGGGTGCTACGCCAGATGACCTGGCCTCCACATTCACCAGACCTGAACCCAATCGAGATGGTTTTGGGTGAGCTGGACCGCAGAGTGAAGGCAAAAGGGCCAACAAGTGCTAAACATCTCTGGGAACTCCTTGAAGACTGTTGGAAGACCATTTCCAGTGCCTACATCTTGAAGCTCATCAAGAGAATGCCGAGAGTGTGCAAAGCAGTCATCAAAGCAAAAGGTGGCTACTTTGAAGAACCTAGCATATAAGACATAATTTCAGTTGTTTCACACTTTTTTGTTAAGTATATAAATCCACATGTGTTAATTCATAGTTTTGATGCCTTCAGTGTAAATGTACAATTTTCATAGTCATGAAAATACAGAAAAATCTTTAAATGAGAAGGTGTGTCCAAACTTTTGGTCTGTACTGCTTAAATATATATATATATATATATATATATAATCACAAAAGTAAGAGCAGCACAGAAGAACAGTTTAGGGTGCAAGGCCCCCCAGGTATGTACCAGATCTTATGTAGAAATTCAAAAAATGGAGGCAGCACACCATTCATAGTGAAAAAATTGAAGTGCTTCTGTTTAATAGCCCATCACAGCGACGTTTCGGCTCACACTGAGCCTTTTTCAATCCTATATCTATACATTTTTTAAAGTTTTCTTTTATACTTTTTTACTTAATCCCGCTGCGGGACTTCAACTTTTATTTTTCTGATCACTGCTCTAATGCTTTGCAATACACATGTCGTGCAATACATGACCGCATATGGCTACTCGGTGGGTTTTCCTTACCTTATAACTGCCCACTCTTGGCCCCCATAATACTGACCGATAAAGCTGCTTGAAAATAAAGACGTTACACTTAAAGATCTTTGGATAATATTGGCCACAGCGGCCAGTTTATTAACAAACATAACATAAACATACATATATAAGTAATATATATATATATAAACATCTTTATAATATACGAGGGGAGGGTTCTTGGAGCTAAAAAGATCTGGCTTTCTTGTCAATCAACTGACACAAATTCTACCACCATGTTACCCCCAGCCGTAAACCACCAGCTCAAGGGCACCAAACAACCCGTTCAGGGAAGACTAAACTGCCACAAGCTCCCAGGGTAAAAACCCCGTCCAGAGCCCATAACCAGAAGCCAGATCAATCCAACCTCATTTAAGTGTCCGAAATTTACTCCCCAATTCCATCCCAGAATCATAACAACTCCAAGAACCCCCACCCCCCCGCCAACCACGAACGGCCCTGAACCCCTCAGGTTCGTGAGTGCCCCAACGCAATCATAGCTCTCTCCAAACCTTCCTGAATCGCGAGCGCACACAAGTCAATACCGATATCGTTCAAATGCACACTGTCTTTTCTCCAGAAATTACCCTCCCCAGACTCCAGTTCAAAATGTCTGACACTGATACCGCCATTCCTGGAAACAAAAGCCGACACCACCCTGTTCAGCTTGACCCTCGCTCTATTGATCCCTTTTAATGATCTAGCTCCCCTCCATTTTTTCTTAGGAACGATGTCTGACCAAACCGTCATTACCCCTGGACACCGTTGTGTCAGCGTTTCACTCTGCGCCACCAATATCTGTTTGGGTGCTTCTACATAATGACTCCCCACAAGCCCGGGACTCTTTAAGACTACATACTGGTTTCACCTATGAACCCTATGCACCAAAGCTGGTGTTTTTTGATACTTCATATTAAAAGGCGACCATTTTTTTGATAAAGGCCAGGATTGGCCGAAACGTCAAAGTCAAGTCGCCACTATATTTTCAATAAACTTTCACCAGATGCAAATTGAACAAATTACGTGTGCAGTGGTTTTTCTCTTTGATTACCACTGGAAACGACATCCATATTCTCAAAAATCAAAACGAATATCCCTAATCAAGTCCCTAACAGGCTTTACTCCCAAGTCATTCCCGCCCATGTGCATCACCCAAATATCTGGAGATCTGTCACAGCGAACCGTTCCTGAAAATTCACCCAAAACTCAAGCCCACACCATACCCCTGAAACTTTAACCACCAAACGACCACCTGTTTTTTATCGAATCCCAATTGTCTGCCGTCTGGCCTCGCGTCGGCACGCAGCGCCCCCAATGAACAAACGAATGCCGAAAATCCATACCAATAAAGGTCCCCAATCTGCAAATGCATAAAGAACAACAAACAACATAACCACATTTACCAAGGTAACCCTAAACCTCCAAAACGCACGTAACTTAAATAAGGGGTAAGGTTTCTCCTTGTGGAACGTGACATACCAGCTCTGGTGTGTCGAGGTAAGGAGGCTTATTCGCCGTGCAATGTTCCTCTGGGAAATTTTATATGCAAATTGCCTCTTCAAAAAAAGAGGACTTGTATTCTATAGCGCCACCTATTGGAAGTAGCGATCCTACAAGTCACAATCAACCCTTTAACGAGTCTTGTAATATGACTTAGGATACAAGCCAAAGTGATTAGAGCTCCATCTACCGATGCGGCGAATTGCTTCCGGACCCAAACCTCGACTATGCGCCTCTGACGTCACACCAATCCGAAAAGAATGAGAACCGTATAACTCAGGAAGTACACCCAACTCCTTCAGCCCATTCTTAAGCACTGCGATAAAATTAAGCCTAGACAAAAATGACCCTTCCCGATGGCAAAAAGTGGTCCCGACCTGCTATCCCACAACCGTCAATATCCACATAAGCTTTTGTGCGGACACATATCCGCCCCTTCCAACTTCCCAAGCACCACTCGCCTACCTTTTCCCAACTGTTCAGACTTTGACCGTCGTATCCAAAAATAATATAACCCGATCGAAATTCAACATCATCAGCCGTCAAACCACCCATTCTGTTCCTGCTGCCGGACACCAACTCGCCTATCCGCAAGGCCCCGAAAAATGTCAAGGAAAAAACAAGCTTAAACAAGGCGACCTCAAAATTAGAAGACCAAATCTTTTCCAGCAAAGCATGCTGAAAGAAATTGGTAATCGCTTATCCAAACACCGATTGCCCCTCCGAACACCCCTTAGCGCCTGCTTAACTAAAAAATTTTTGGTGACATCCACCACTCCTTTCAATCAAAAAACAAAAGCAAGGCCCGCTACAAATTTATTTACTTTCGACACTGACCAAGCCCTATTGGCCATCTCGCCAATCAAAAACAACAACGCCTGCGTCTGATTCTCATCCGAATCCACTGCTCGCCATCCCAACAGCCAATCTTGCCACACCCTCCAAAACTCTTCATAGGACGCTCATGTTTGCTCAGTAACCGACTCCGAATCAATTAACCCGCTCGTCCATAGCAATTCGCGACAAATGAGAAGGGCATTCCGTTCCCGATACCTCTGCTTCTGGCGCCAATTCCCAGAAACTCTGCCACTGAAAAACGAGATAAAGAATCCGTTATAGAAATTCGAACACTGTGAACATGCACTGCAGAAATACACGCGTTCAGCTCCCAACAACGTAACACAAACTCCCAAACCAATTTAATCACTGGAGGAGATGATGCTGACAAGCTATTAATTATCCCAACCACCCACATGTTATTGCAATGAAAAACAAATCTTCCTGTCCTTATACAACTCCCCCCAAATAAAAAACCGCCACTACAATCAGAAACAATTCAAACAAAACCAAATTCTTCGTCTAACCCAATTTCCACCAATCCTCCGGCCATCTCCCAACACTCCACCTCCCTTTGCAATAAGCCCCGTAACCAACTCCGCCAGCCGCATCAGTAAAAATTCCACATTCAAAATTACTCCCAACCTCCTGCTGGATCAGCAACCGCCCATTATAATGCTCCAAAAAAACGCCGCCACACCATTAACTCCTCCCCGTGCTCCTTCCTCAATCTAATGAAATGATAAGGCGCCTTCAACCCCCGCTGTCGCACTTGCCAACCTGCGGCAAAATATTCTACCCATAGGTATGATCCTACATGCAAAATTTAATCTCCCTAACAACGACTGTAATTCCTTTAACATCAACTTCCGCAACTTACTAACCCTATCAACTTCCTGCCTAAGCAGCAACAATTTATCTCCCGGCAGCCTGCACTCCATCTGATCCGAATCATTCAAAATACCAATAAAACTCAGGGATGTACTATGGCCTTCAGTCTTTTCCCCCGCCCACGTGACACCAAACGTTCCTGCCACCCATTTCATAGCAGCTAAAGAGTTGCTGCAAAGCACCGAATCAGGTGGTCCAATGAACAAAATATCATTCAAATAGTGTATTACCCATTGGACCCTCGAAACATCCCTAACAACCCACTCTAAGAACGTACTGAAAGTTTCAAACAATGAACACGAAATCACGCAACCCATCGGCAAACACCAGTCCAAATAGAACCCCCCCGGAAACAACCCAGCAACAGAAAACTATCCGGATGCACTGGCAGTAACCGAAAAGATGATTCTATATCAGTCTTTGCAAGTAAGGCCCCTTTACCGCATTTTCTCACCCCTCGCACCGCCGTATCGAATGATGCATACTCCATTGAACACACCTGCTGTGATATACCATCATTCACCAACTGGCCCTTCGGGTACAACAGATACTGGCTCCTCGGATTCCCGCCGGAGTGGGTACGGCGGTGGGCAACACAACACCGCGCCCGGCTTCCTCCGGGTCCCCGGAGGGGCTCCGAAGCCTGTGTCCACCGCGTGCCGTTTGATCAGGGATAGACGCTCTGGAGACCGAATCCTCCGGCCCCTACTGCTCACTGCTTGCACGGAGGGATCCCCAGGAGAGAGGACAACTGGTCCTATTCCACCGATGCCATGCTCTGCTGTACAACTTCACTTGCAGGATTTTCTTGAGGTAATAACCCATTCCCGCACTTTTTCCTCCACCCCGCCCCCATCAACGCCCCTTTTCCAAGCTCCCTAACCCATCCACCAATCATCTCTTCTTATTTAAAATCGCATTCCCCATACCCCCCCCGCCCAAATTCAGTCATGGGGGGCTTCCACCCAGCTGCGCTCATTACAGCCCCTTCTTTAGAGCTGTCAGTGTGACACTGGGAGAGCTCACCTCACATACCATGCTCCTGGTCTAATAAGCCACCATAGCTGGCAGACTCTGAGGTGATTATTTGACCTCCGGTCAGTAAATATATACTTATTCACGAACAAAGATAATACAGCTTACAACTGGTATTTCTTTAGATTTTAGCATCTTGTCTGTCATCTTGCAACGTAAAAGTAAGATGTGCTTCAGGCTACACACACAGTGAACAGAAACTTCCTGTTTTGTTTTGTTTTTGTTTTTTTACAGTGTATTATAGGCAACATAACACTATTGCTGGACACAGACACGCTCTATTAAACAGTAGTAAATAGTAGTTGATGCAATATATACAATAATGAGCATTATTACAACACCACCATTTAACAACTACTTGTCCTGTTAGTCCCATAGTGGTTCTGAATTCTTCAAATTTGGCTCTTGGATGTGGCTTTGTCATAACATCAGCTATCATCTGGTCAGTGTCGCAATAAACAAACTATGCCACGTTCTATCAAATTACACAGGTGATGATGTTTAACGTCAATGTTTTTAGTTCTTGCATTGATCTTCTCACTGCATGCAAGTTTAATGCATCCTAGGTTGTCTTCATAAATCACCGTCTGCTGAGTTTATGGCTTACCAAGATCTACTAACAATTGGTTTACCCAATTGACCTCTTGACTTGAGTTGCAGACAGATACTCTGCTTCGGTAGATGACAAGGCTACAGACACCTGTTTTCTGCTATACTAAACCAATAAATTTAACTTTCTCCAATCTTGAGCAAATAGCCGCTTGTCGATTTATGATCACTTAAGTTAAGAGCCCAGTGTGCATCCATATATCCTGTGAGTTTTAGATCTCTTGTTGCCAATATTCTTAAATTTATGTCTTGAGTCTCTTTCAAATATTTAAGAACTCTCTTAATGGCATTCCAGTCTTTTTGGTGCAATTTTTCCACATATCTGCAGAGAATTCCAATTGTCATTGTTTCTATGTATAAAAGTGCCCCCACTGCCTGTCTGTATTTCTCATTGTTAGGTAACAGATGGTCTTGTCCTTCCAACTTCAAGTAGGATTGTGGTACCCCACTTGAGACATTCTTCCAACTGGATGTGCAGCCATTTACAACCACTCTTTGGGTCCGATCACTAAGCCTGTTAGGTGGATTCATAACTGGCTTGTGATCGGACTCAAAGAGTGGTCGTAAATGGCTGCACATCCAATTGGAGAATGTCTCAAGTGGGGTACCACAAGGCTCTGTTTTGGGCCCTGTATTGTTCAACATCTTTATCAATGATTTAGATGAAGGAATTGAGGGTAAACTGATCAAATTTGCTGATGACACAAAGCTAGGAGGGGTAGCTAATACTAGAGAAGAGAGAGAGAGGATTCAAAAATATATACATAAACTGGAGCAGTGGGCAGCAACTAACAGAATGGATTTTAACAGGGAAAAATGCAAAGTACTACATCTGGGCAATAAAAATGAAAAAAGCATATACAAAATGGGAGGAATAGGGCTAAGTAACAGCACATGTGAAAAAGACTTGGGTATACTAATTGATCACAGACTTAACATGAGTCAACAGTGTGATGCAGCAGCAAAAAAGGCAAATGCAATTCTAGGATGTATCAACAGAAGCATACAGTCTAGATCACGTGAGGTCATTATTGCCCTCTACTCCTCTTTGGTCAGACCTCATCTGGAATACTGTGTCCAGTTTTGGGCACCACATTTTAAAAAAGACATCAACAAACTGGAGCAAGTTCAGAGAAGAGCCACCAGAATGGTGACCGGTCTGCAAACCATGTCCTATGAGGAACGGTTGCAGGATTTGGGAATGTTTAGCTTGCAAAAAAGAAGACTGAGAGGAGACTTAATAGCTGTCTACAAATATCTCAAGGGCTGTCACATTGTAGAAGGATCATCTTTATTCTCATTTGCACAAGGAAAGACTAGAAGCAATGGGATGAAACTGAATGGGAGGAGACACAGATTAGATATTAGAAAAAACTTTTTGACAGTTAGGGTGATCAATGAGTGGAACAGGCTGCCACAAGAGGTGGTGAGTTCTCCTTCAATGGAAGTCTTCAAAGAGGCTGGATAGACATCTGTCTGGGATGATTTAGAGAATCCTGCTTTGAGCAGGGGGTTGGACCAGAAGGCCCAGGAGGTCCCTTCCAACTCTACCATTCTATGATTCTATGATTCTATGATTCTAGGATGCATTGGGGTTGATATACCTTTGGCTTCTGACATTCCAAATTAGTTCAGAATTGAGCTGATTTTTGCACTTTGGTTTAGTAGAAAGCTTCCATCTTTTTCTCTTTGGACTTGGATTCCTAGATAATATGTCACATTTCCAGGGTCTTTTGTTTTAAAAAGCTGATTCAGAATTTTATCATTTTTTGCGATTTCTGTTTCCTCTTGATGAATATTATTTAGAGTCATTACAAATTATCAAGTGTTTATTTCTGTTAACGTTGATGATTATGGCTTATAGCCAATGAAAATCCAAAAGTCATTATCTCAGTAAATTAGAATACTTAAAATTTTCACTGACTTATCTAATTGGAGTGAAGAATTAATATTAAAACATAACTTTTAATGACAAATTTTATGTAAATTTTTTTGATTTGCTATTACTAAAAAACAGAAAAGTTCCTGGTCAACCGCAATATTCCAGTGACATCCTTATTGAGATCGGCGGTTTCAGCACAGATGTTAGACAATCTAATAGATTGTGATAAACGATAAGGTATCGCGGCCTATCAACAGGAGAGCAAATTTTATTTAATTTAATTATAGCAAGGTAATATTTTCTCCCCTTTTGTTCATATATTGTCATTCAGATTTTTACCCCCACAGTATAACAGATTTATTCAATATAATATTGCCAGTGTGAACCTGAGAAGCTAACCTTCCTTAAAGGGCTTTATGTCTGGATGTTATTATGTATATTTTCAGCAGCTGTCCCCTGTATCATTGGATTGAGCTATCACCCTGTTTGTTCAAATATAGTTTTCAATAGACATTGGAATTATAGCAGTTACTAACAGCAATGTGCTGTGTATTAAGTGGAGCTATTGCTATAATAAATGTATTATCTATTGTCATTGGACATTAGAAGGTGATACATTTTTGACAGCAACACTCTGTATTTTAGTTGGAGCTATCAATATAACTAGTATTAAGGTGCCTTCTTCTAGGATATCAATAGAAAGCACATGGGCATCACCGCTCTCCTAAGCTAACATAAGCTAAAAAGAAACATGCAGTGCTCTTCAATATGGAACCACAGATCCCAGCCAGGATATACACCGGATAAATCAATTTTCAAATGTATAAATCAATCCCTACGCGTTTCATCATGACTGATTACTGCCATGATCATCAGGGGCTAGCAGTTATGCATAAAGCATTCGACGTGATTCTAATATCATTATGATGTAACGTATCAGCAAGGTATTGAGTGCATTTACTGAAAAGTATATTCAGTAAATGCACTCAATACTTGGTCGAGGCTCCTTTTGCATCAATTACTGCATCAATACGATGTGGCATGGAGGCGATCAGCCTGTGGCTCTGCTGAGGTGTTATGGATGCCCAGGTTGCTTTGATAGCAGCTTCAGCTCGTCTGCATTGTTGGGTCTGGCACTGTCATCTCCCTCTTAACAAAACCCCAAAGATACTCTATGGGGTTAAGGTCAGGCGAGTTTCCTGGCCAATCAAACACAGTGATACTGTTGTTTTTAAACCAGGTATTGGTACTTTTGGCAGTGTGGACAGATGCCAAGTCCTGCTGGAGAATGAAATTTCCAGCTCCAAAAAGCTAGTCGGCAGAGGGAAGCATGAAGTGCGCTAAAATTTCCTGGTAGACGGCTGCGCTGACTTTGGTTTTGATAAAACACAGTGGACCTACACCAGCAGATGACATGGCTCTCCAAACCATCACTGATTGTGGAAACTTCACACTAGACCTCAAGCAGCTTGGGTTGTGGTCCCTCCACTCTTCCTCCAGACTCTGCGACCTTGATTTCCAAATGAAATGAAAAATTTACTTTCATCTGAAAACAAGACATTGGACCACTGAGCAACAGTCTAGTTCTTTTTCTCCTTGGCCCAGGTAAGACGCTTCTTGCGTTGTCTATTGGTCATGAGTGGCTTGACACAAGGAATGCAACAATTGTAGCCCTTGTCCTGGATACATCTGTGTGTGGTGGCTCTTGAAGCAATGACTCCAGCAGCAGTCCACACCTTGTGAATCTTTCCCAAGCTTTTGAATGGCCTTTTCTTAATAATCCTTGAAAGGCCGCGGTTATCCCGGTTGCTTGTTGACCTTTTTCTACCATACTTTAACCTTCCACTCAACTTTCCATTAATATGCTTGGATACAGCACTCTGTGAACAGCCAGTTTCTTTAGCAATGACCTTTCGTGGCTTACCCTCCTTGTGGAGTGTGTCAATGACTGCCTTCTGGACATTTGTCAAGTCAGCAGTCTTCCCCATGATTGTGGAGCCTACTGAAACAGACTAAGGGACACTTTGTAAACGCTTAGGAAGCCTTTGCAGGTGTTTTTTGTTAATTTTTCCAATTTACTGAGATAATGACCTTTGGGTTTTTATTGGCTGTAAGCCATAATCATCAACATTAACAGAAATAAACCCTTGAAATAGATCACTCTGTTTATATTGACTCTATATGAGTTTCACTTTTTGTATTGAAGAACTGAAATAAATTAACTTTTTGATGTTATTCTAACTTTGTGAGAAGCACTTGTAGTTGTTGCATTCTAATCCCATAACTGCGGCTCTGACTCAGGTAGTGTTTTGACAAAAAGTAAGATAGACGTTCAGCAGGTATACCTTTGTTTGATCTCGACGATCTCCTGACTTCAGTTTCACCAAATTTTCCTGTTGCTTCTTCAATTGTTGAATAACCTAACCAAATTTCTACATCTTTTTTCTTGTTATTTTGAAATTGCGGCTGCTTTCTACTTCTCAAACTTGAGTGACACTAAGTTCTCATCAATCATTAAATCTCTAATTATTGTGAATTTGTTTGTTTCTGGGTGCATTATTCTATATCCTTTCCAGGTTTTGCTGTAGCCCACCAGCATACGTTCTTTTGCATGAGATTTCCACTTGGTACGTTTTTTGGGGGGGAATATATACAAATACAGTGGGTACGGAAAGTATTCAGACCCCTTTAAATTTTTCACTCTTTGTTTCATTGCAGCCATTTGGTAAATTTTAAAAAGTTCATTTTTCCTCATTAATGTACACTCTGCACCCCATCTTGACTGAAAAAAACAGAAATGTAGAAATTTTTGCAAATTTATTAAAAAAGAAAAACTGAAATATCACATGGTCATAAGTATTCAGACCTTTTGCTCAGACACTCATATTTAAGTCACATGCTGTCCATTTCCTTGTGATCCTCCTTGAGATGGTTTTACTCCTTCATTGGAGTCCAGTTGTGTTTAATTAAACTGATAGGACTTGATTTGTAGAGGCACAGACCGGTCTATATAAGACCTCACAGCTCACAATGCATGTCAGACCAAATGAGAATCATGAGGTCAAAGGAACTGGCCAAGGAGCTCAGAGACAGAATTGTGGCAAGGCACACATTTGGCCAAGGTTACAAAAGAATTTCTGCAGTACTCAAGGTTCCTAAGAGCACAGTGGCCTCCATAATCCTTAAATGAAAGAAGTTTGTAACATAGTAACATAGTTATTAAGATTGAAGGAAGAGTTTAAGTCCATTTAGTTCAACCCATATCGCATCCTAACCTGCCCTAACATGTTGATCCAGAGGAAGGCAAAAAAAAAACATGTGGCAAACAGTAAGCTTCACATTGCCATCAGACTAGCTCCCTGGATCAACGCAATATCTAGGAAACTAATGTATATCACCTGTAATATTATACTTTTCAAGAAAGGCATCCAGGCCCTGTGAGGAACTCAGCCGGCCGCCACACGGTAGCCCGGGTATCACAGCTTCTGATACCACCGCCGCTACCACATGTGACGGACGATCCCTTTCCTCCCACGTCACCAATGGGACGTAACTCCACAGGTACAGCTCTCCGGCGCCCCCCTTTGTCTCTCAGGTCAGTAAGAGAACTGCACCTAGAGCAAATGGCCGCCGGGGAAGGTGTCCTGCTACCCACTGGGTATTCTAAGATTCGTGATCAGAGTAAAAGCATCAGCCCAAGATTAATTTTATGGTTTAATTTGCCTTAAGGGCGCACTAGATAATTACAGAAATATACAGTAAAGCTATACAACGTAACTACAATGGAATGGCAGTCAGAGTAAAAATACAACAATAATGTACAAGGCTAAAAGGTATAAGCTATGGATCAATATTACCGGGTATTATGGTCATGGGAAGGCCTTGGCTCTGCCATTCCCAGGTACAGTCTTCAGTTCCTGAATAGTCCCTTGGTCTTTCCTAGACCATCTTGTTGGCTTCTGTGTGTGAAATGGAATGAGACCAGCAGCCTGGTCATGGCTAGCTCTTAAACCTGCTAGGCCCATCCCCATTGCTTTGAAGCACGCATATTAATTGGCCTGCAATTCATATGGAGCAGGAAACAATGCCTGAGCTTGGGCTATTTACCATACGACTGACCATCTCATTCAGTCACTGGCCTAGACTAATTAGCATGTAAAGGCCTATTGATTCCTAGTGGACATCAAAACCTGTCGTACTGGATATGCTAATAGGCAATGTGTAGCTAAAAGTCTGTGGCTGTGTGAACTGACAAAATGGAGGCTGGTACAGGCCCTATACAAAATGGCGACAACCTTTTCCTTACACCTCCCTGATTTTGAGGGCGCTAGGGGGTATCACATTCCTGTGTTCCCCCGTGCGCCCTACCGCACCCTCTCCTTGCCGGGACAACCCATCAGCGTTACCATGGTCACTGCCCTTTTTGTGGCGAATGGTGAAATGGTACTGTTGGAGAGCGAGGCTCCAGCGTAGCAACCTCCCATTCGTCCCAGAGACCGTGTGTAACCAGCTGAGGGGGTTGTGGTCTGTTTCCACGGTGAATTGGCGTCCGTACAAGTATGGCTGCAGACGCTGCAGGGCCCACACAATTGCCAGACATTCCTTCTCCATCGTGGAATAGGCCACTTCCCTCGGCAGGAGCTTCCTGCTCAGGTACAAAATGGGGTGTTCATGGCCCGTAGTGTCAACCTGGCTGAGCACAGCACCGAGGCCGAAGTCGCTGGCGTCGGTCTGCACTAAGAATGGCCGCGTGAAGTCGGCTGCCTGTAGTACAGGAGAACTAGAAAGGGCGGTCTTGAGCGCCTGGAAAGCTGTCTCGCAGGCGACTGTCCAGTCGACTGCGACGGGCAGCCTTTTCTTGGTGAGGTCCATCAGGGGCTTGGCCAGGGAACTATAGTGCGGAACAAATCTCCTATAGTACCCAGCAGTACCCAAAAAGGACATCACCTGCTTCTTGGTCCTGGGGGTGGGCCAGGATGCGATGGCATCCACCTTCCCGGGCTCTGGCTTCAGAGCTCCCCCACCTACCCGGTGTCCCAGGTAGTGGACCTCACTCATACCCAGCTGGCATTTTTCCGGCTTAATGGTCAAGCCTGCTCGCTGGATCCGCCCGAGCACCTGCGCCAGGTGCTCTAGGTGATCCTCCCAGGTGGGACTGAAGATGGCAATGTCATCCAGGTACGCGGTCGCATACCCTTCCAGTCCCTCGAGCAGCGTGTTGACCATCCGCTGAAAAGTGGCAGGGGCATTCTTCATGCCGAAGGGCATCACCGTGGACTCGTACAGTCCGAATGGGGTGATAAAGGCAGAGCGTTCCTGTGCCCTAGGGGTCAGGGGAATCTGCCAATACCCCCTGCTCAGATCCATGATGGTCAGGTACTTGGCCCCGGCCAGCTGGTCGAGCAGGTCATCGATGCGCGGCATTGGGTACGCATCGGTGACCGACACAGCGTTGAGCCCCCTGTAGTCCACGCAGAACCGCGTAGTTCGGTCCTTTTTAGGGACGAGGACTACAGGCGAAGCCCACGCGCTGTTGGACGCTTGGATCACCCCCAGCCTCAGCATCTCGTCTATCTCTTGGCGCATCTGCTGCTGCACCTCAAGAGAGACCCGATATGCTGAACGCCGGATTGGGGGGTGGTTACCAGTGTCCACGTCATGGACTGCTGCCTCAGTCCTTCCGGGCAGGCTGCTGAACAGCTCCCGGAAGGGGTTTAGGGTGGCCCCCAGCTGGGAACGTTGGTCCTCCGAGAGCTGGTGGCCAACCCCCACATCCTCGATGGATCCACCCGCCTTGGCTTGGGTGAGCAGATCGAGGAGGGTTTCTGCCTCTCCTTCCTCTGGAAGGTTGCACACTGGGTGAGCATAAGCCTCCCGCTCATGGTGGGCCTTCATCATGTTCACATGGAAGGCCTTCCTCCTTCCACGGGCGTGGTCCAGGGTGACCAGGTAGGTGACGGCGTTGAGCTGCTCGTGCACGAGGTATGGACCCTCCCAGGCCGCCTGAAGCTTGTTTTGTGGTACGGGGACCAGTACCCACACCTTTTGACCCACCTGGTAGGTCCGCTCACAAGCATTCTGGTCGTACCATCGCTTCTGGTCAGCCTGAGCTTGGGCCATATTGTCATGCACCAGCCGTGTCAAGGCCATCATTCGGTCCCGGAAGCGCACGACATACTCAATGACCGACACTCCAGGGGTGGCTAAATCCCCTTCCCATGCTTCCTTCACCAGAGCAAGG
Source organism: Oophaga sylvatica (assembly GCA_033576555.1). Taxonomy (NCBI): domain Eukaryota; kingdom Metazoa; phylum Chordata; class Amphibia; order Anura; family Dendrobatidae; genus Oophaga; species Oophaga sylvatica. The sequence goes on from JARQOD010000006.1 coordinate 368,347,455, forward strand.
GGCCCCCGTACACGTCGCCCGTACAGGAGCTCAAAGGGGGAGAACCCCGTTGAGGCCTGTGGAACCTCCCGGTAGGCAAACAGCAGGTGTGGGAGATACCGCTCCCAGTCTCTCCCGTGGGAGTCGACCAACATCTTCAGCATCTGCTTTAAGGTGCCATTGAACCGCTCACACAAGCCATTGGTCTGTGGGTGATACGGGCTGGCCACCAGATGTTGCACCTGTACCTGCTTACAGAGAGACTCCATCAGCTGCGACATGAACTGGGTCCCTCGGTCGGTGAGCATTTCCTTGGGAAACCCCACTCTGGAGAAAATCTCCAGTAAGGCAGTGGCCACTTTGTCGGCCCGAATGGACGACAAAGCTACCGCCTCCGGGTACCGGGTGGCATAGTCCACTACCGTTAGTATGAAGCATTTCCCGGAGCGGCTGGGAGTGGACAGAGGTCCAATGAGATCCACAGCCACCCTCGAGAAAGGCTCTTCGATGATGGGCAGAGTTACCAGTGGGCTTTGGGGCGCGGCCCCGCCTTCCCCACCCTCTGACAGGTGTCACACGAACGGCAGTAGGCTATCACCTCGGTCCTCATTCCAGGCCAGTAGAAATGCTGAGCTAGCCTGGCCCTGGTTTTAGTGATCCCTAAGTGTCCGGCCATTGGAATCTCGTGTGCGATCCGCAACAATTCCGCCCTGAACGGATGGGCACCACTAACTGTCGGTCCCTGGGCCACGCCTCCGGTGAAGCCTGCTGGACCGTTACCCGGTACAGCCGTCCCTGGTCCCAGACCACTCGCTCGCGGTCGGACTCCAGGGGAGGCTGTGCCGCCTGTTCCTTGAGAGTCTTCAGGCTAGGGTCAGCTTCCAACGCTGCCTGAAATCCCTGACTAGATATGGCAAGAATTGATGAAACTGCCCTGTCCTCTGTCAGTTCCCCGGGATCTGTCTCCTGGCTACTGTCTGACTCGGCAGCCACTTGGTCAGAGAGGGGGAAACCGTCGGACCTCCGCGAGGCTCCTTGGGCTTCAGCGCTCCTACTCCTGGTAACAGCGGCCATGACCGCTGAGACCACGGGTAGCGCCTGCTTTCCCTCATCCTCTGACCAAGTCGCCGGGTCAGGCAGACTTCCCTGACTTCCTGACATCCCGGATGTGGGGAACTCCTGACCTGGGGTCCTACCTGGTGGCTCCTCTCCTGGGACACCCCTCCCCCCATGGCCTGTTCCTCTTCCTGCAGGGGCCCTAGACTCAGCAGGCTGGATTCACTTAGGGGCCCTACACTGCCCATAGCAGCCCCTCCCTCCACCTCTGAGCTCTCCCCTACAGCCTCCTCACCTGTCCTCACTGTGAGCCCTGTGTGTGTAGTGTCAGTGCATGGCTTACCATCAGGTTTCACTCCCTCCTCCACTGTTGGAGGCACATTCAATACATTAACATTAGCATTCACAGTAGAGTCATGACATTCTTGGGGAGCCGGACTTGGGAGTTCAGTGGCCACATACTGGGACACTAGCCGCCCCAAATCGGTCCCAAGCAACACATTTGCAGGAATATTCGGCGTTACTCCCACCTCCCGCATCCCCCTCCCGGCACCCCAATCCAAATACACCTTGGCAACAGGCAGCGCCGGTTCAACGCCTCCAATTCCGGAGACGGAAAGGGTTTTCCCAGGTACCAAGTCTTGAGGGGACACCACCTCAGGGCGTACCAGGGTTCGTTCAGCGCCTGTGTCCCGCAGTCCCATGACCGCTGAGCGGCCGATGGTGACGGGTTGGTAATTGTCTAGGGACCTCCCACCACCCCCTCCCACACACAAAACAGTGGACGGTTTCTGGGACAGGGATGGGGCCTTCTGGCGCTGGGGACATGCAGCCTTAAAGTGTCCTGGCTGATTGCAATTATGGCAACGTCTGGGTTCTGTTCCTGGCCTGGAGAGGGCAGCAGGGGGTACACCCCTTGCACTCTGGGGGCTGGATATGGGGCTGGGGCAGGATTGGGCTTACCCCCTCTCCAGGTGCTGCTGGCAGGCTTCTTTGGCTCCGGCGCCCTGTTGTTGGCATACTCGTCTGCCAGGGCAGCTGTAGCAGAAGCCCCCGTTGGTTTCCGGTCACGGAGGAACTGCTGGAGGTCCTCTGGGCAGTTCCACAAAAATTGCTCCACGACAAACAGTTCCTGGACCTCCTGGCGGGTAGTGAGCTCTAGACCCGAGGTCCAGTGCTCCGCAGCTCTCAGCAGGGCCCGCATGTGGTCGGTCCAGGTGTCCTTTGAACCCCGCTGCAGGCTCCTGAACTTCCTGCGGTACGACTCCGGGGTGAGGTTGTAGTGCTGGATCAGGGCCCGCTTGATGCTGTTGTAGTCCTGCTCCTCCCCGGCAGGTAAGTCCCCCAAAACTTCCAGGGACTTACCCCTCAAACGGGGGGTCAGGTACCTTGCCCACTGATCCGGGGCCAGATGATGTTGGAGGCATGTCCTCTCAAAAGCCAGCAAAAAGGAATCCAGGTCTCCATCCTTTTCAAGCAAGGGAAAGTCCTCCGCCCGGACCTTGGAAGCCCTTGTCTCCAGTGGGCCTGGTGCGTCCAGCGGGGGCCCGTGCTGAGCCATCTCCAGTTGGTGCTGGCGCTCCGCAGCTTCACGGCGTTCTGTAGCCTGCAACACACGTTCTGCATGCTCACGCTCTGCTGCTCTCTCTGCCACCACCAGGAGTCTTTCATAGGCGGCGTCATTACCAGCCTCGAGCTGCGCCATAGCCGCTTGGAAGAGGGTCTCCGATCTGGACAGGCTGGGACGGGCAGGGGGTGGGCAGTCCACTGTGAGACTGAGCACGGGGGTCGGGCTCCTTGGGGAGCCCTGGCTGAGCTCCCCCTCATCGGTATCTAACCCCTCATAGGCCACAGCATTGGCCTCCCCCTTTGCCCTACTCCTGGTGCCTTCCGCCATCTTGGGAACCTTTGGTTACTGAAACACAGCTGCAACCCTGACCTTGCACACAACTTGTTATATTTACACTCTGACCGTCTAGTGCTGGGCTGACCTTAAGACCCCAGCAGTGAAAGTACTGCTGGTAGTCTCTAGTGTCTGGGAGTAGGGGTCCCACGCACACTATTACTCTGATCCCACCGCTGCCACCAATTTGTGAGGAACTCAGCCGGCCGCCACACGGTAGCCCGGGTATCACAGCTTCTGATACCACCGCCGCTACCACATGTGACGGACGATCCCTTTCCTCCCACGTCACCAATGGGACGTAACTCCACAGGTACAGCTCTCCGGCGCCCCCCTTTGTCTCTCAGGTCAGTAAGAGAACTGCACCTAGAGCAAATGGCCGCCGGGGAAGGTGTCCTGCTACCCACTGGGTATTCTAAGATTCGTGATCAGAGTAAAAGCATCAGCCCAAGATTAATTTTATGGTTTAATTTGCCTTAAGGGCGCACTAGATAATTACAGAAATATACAGTAAAGCTATACAACGTAACTACAATGGAATGGCAGTCAGAGTAAAAATACAACAATAATGTACAAGGCTAAAAGGTATAAGCTATGGATCAATATTACCGGGTATTATGGTCATGGGAAGGCCTTGGCTCTGCCATTCCCAGGTACAGTCTTCAGTTCCTGAATAGTCCCTTGGTCTTTCCTAGACCATCTTGTTGGCTTCTGTGTGTGAAATGGAATGAGACCAGCAGCCTGGTCATGGCTAGCTCTTAAACCTGCTAGGCCCATCCCCATTGCTTTGAAGCACGCATATTAATTGGCCTGCAATTCATATGGAGCAGGAAACAATGCCTGAGCTTGGGCTATTTACCATACGACTGACCATCTCATTCAGTCACTGGCCTAGACTAATTAGCATGTAAAGGCCTATTGATTCCTAGTGGACATCAAAACCTGTCGTACTGGATATGCTAATAGGCAATGTGTAGCTAAAAGTCTGTGGCTGTGTGAACTGACAAAATGGAGGCTGGTACAGGCCCTATACAAAATGGCGACAACCTTTTCCTTACAGGCCCTTCTTAAATTTTAGTAGGAAATCACTCATTACAACATTAGACGGCAGAGAGTTCCATAGTCTCACTGCTCTTACAGTAAAGAATCTGCGTCTGTGATTATGACTAAACCTTCTTTCCTCCAGACGTAGAGGATGCCCCCTTGTCCCCGTCACAGGTCTAAGAGTAAAAAGATCATTAGAAAGGTCTTTGTACTGTCCCCTCATATATTTATACATTGTAATAAGATCACCCCTAAGCCTTCATTTTTCTAAACTAAATAACCCCAAGTGTAATAACATGTCTTGTATTGCAAACCCCCCAGTTCTCTAATAACCTTGGTTGCTCTTCTCTGCACCCGCTCCAGTTCAGCTATGTCTTTCTTATACCCCGGAGACCAGAACTGCACACAGTATTCTAAGTGTGGTCGCACCAGTGACTTGTACAGAGGTAAAATTATGTTCTCCTCATGAGCATCTATGCCTCTTTTAATGCAACCCATTATTTTATTTGCCTTTGCAGCAGCTGGCCACTAAATGTGAGTTTGTCGTCCACCCATACACCCAGGTCTTTTTCAGTGACAGTTTTGCCCAGTGTTTTACCATTAAGCACATAATTATACATCTTATTTCTTCTGCCCAAGTGCATGACCTTACATTTATCCCCATTAAAGCTCATTTGCCATTTATCAGCCCAAGCTTCTAGTTTACATAAATCCTCCTGCAATATAAAATTGTCCTCCTCTGTATTGATTACCCTGCAGAGTTTAGTGTCATCTGCAAATATTGAAATACTACTCTGTATGCCCCCTACAAGGTCATTAAAAAATATGTTAAAAAGCGGCCCCTATACTGACCTCTGTGGTACCCCACTGCTAACCGTGACCCAGTCCGAGTGTGCTCCATTAATAACCACACTTTGATTCCTATCCCTGAGCCAGTTCTTACTTACATATATTTTCCCCTATCCCCATTGTTCTCATTTTATGTATCAACCTTTTGTGTGGCACCGTATCAAAAGCTTTTGAAAAGTCCATATACACCACGTCTACTGATTTCCCTTGGTCCAGTCCGGAACTTACCTCTTCATAAAAGCTTATCAGATTAGTCTGACAAGAACGGTCCCTTTTAAACCCATGCTGATATTGGGTCATGAGGTTATTCTTCTTCAGATAATCCAGCATAGCATCTCTTAGAAAACCCTCCAGGATTTTACCCACAGTAGAGGTTAAGCTCATTGGCCTATAATTTCCAATCCCCTTTTTGAATATTGGCACCACATTTGCTATACGCCAGTCCTGTGGTACAGAAGTCTTCCTAGACCTGGCAGTCCAGCCAAACTGAGCAATCGTGGGAGAAGAGCCTTAGTGAGAGAGGTAAAGAAGAACCCCAAGATCACTGTGCCTGAGCTCCACAGATGCAGTAGAGAGATGGGAGAAAGTTCCACAAAGTCAATTATCACTGCAGCCTTCCACCAGTCAGGCCTTTATGGCAGAGTGGCCCGATGGAAGCCTCCCCTTAGTGCCAGACATATGAAAGCCCACATAGAGTTTGCTTAAAAACACATGAAGGACTCCCAGACTATGAGAAATAAGATTCTTTGGTCTGATGAGACGAAGATAGAACTTTTTGGTGATAATTCTAAGCGGTATGTGTGGAGAAAACCAGGCACTGCTCATCACCTGCCTAATACAATCCCAACAGTGAAACATGGTGGTGGCAGCATCATGCTATGGGGGTGTTTTTCAGCTTCAGGAACAGGACGACTGGTTGCAATTGAAGGAAACATGAATGCGGCCAATTACAGAGATATCCTAGATGAAAACCTCTTCCAGAGTGCTCTGAACCTCAGACTTGGCGGAAGGTTCACCTTCCAACAAGACAATGACCCTAAGCACACAGCTAAAATAACAAAGGAGTGGCTTCAGAACAACTCTGTGACCATTCTTGACTGGCCCAGCCAAAGCCCTGACCTAAACTCAATTGAGCATCTATGGAGAGACCTGAAAATGGCTGTTCACCAACATTCACCATCCAACCTGATGGCACTGGAGAGGATCTGCAAGGAAGAATGGCAGAGGATCCCCAAATCCAGGTGTGAAAACTTGTTGCATCATTCCAAAGAAGACTCATGGATGTATTAGCTCAAAAAAAGTGCTTCAACTCAATACTGAGCAAAGGGTCTGAATACTTATGACCATGTGATATTTCAGCTGTTCTTTTTTAATAAATTTGCAAAAATTTCTACATTTCTGTTTTTTTCAGTCAAGATGGGGTGCAGAGTGTATATTAATGAGAAAAAAAATGAACTTTTTTAAATTTTACCAAATGACTGCAATGAAACAAAGAGTGAAAAATTTAAAGGGGTCTGAATATTTTCTGTACCCACTGTACTCTACTTCTGAGGCTTCTTGCTATTCCATTGCTTAAATTGAGTTTTCTCAGTAGCGTTACCTGCCACTCTGTTTTGAAGAAAGCAAGCTGTCATGATTACTTCACCCAAATATGTTGTTGGCAAATCTACATCAAATAGCATATTTCTTTCACTTTTCCAGTGTGTCCAGTTCCTTCTTTCTGCTACGCCATTTTGTTCATTGTTGCATGGTACAATGGTCTGAAACATTATTCAATTTTTCCATAAAACGCCTTGTGTCTCATTACTTGTATATTCTGTTCCATTATCTGCATGCAGAATTTTTGGCATTCTCACAAATTTGTTATATACTTCAGTGAGATATTTTTCAAGTTTCTCTGGAACTTTATCTTTGTAGTGAAGCAGAAAGACAATAGTGATGAGCGAGTATGCTAGTTGAGCATGCTCGGGTGATCTCCTAGTATTTTGGCGTGCTCGGAGATTTAGTTTCTGTCGCCACAGCTGCATGATTTGTGGCTGCTGGACAGCCTGAATACATATGAGGAATACCTGTTTGTTATGGAATCCCCACATGTATTCAGGCTGTCAACGATAACGATAGTATGAGATACTTTATCAAATGCTTTGCTAAAGTCGAGATATACTATGCCGCATTTCCCTGGTCCACCCAGTCACTGATTATATCATACAAGGAAATTCGATTGGTCTGGCATGATTTGTTTGCCACAAACCCATGCTGGCTCTGGTTAATTATTGTATTCTTATCCAAGTACTTACAAGAACGGTTCACCACATTTTCCTGACTCCACTATGCCTAAGCCCGTGATGGGACTTCTGTATTTCAATTCTCTGTTATAGACCCTCTCTCTAAAAGTGAGATTTGAAAAAAACCCAGGACAGGGTCGAAACGTTACCTTGTTTTCACTAGTACTGGTTCTGTGGTGAACTTTTTTGTTGATGAAATAAAACACTTAAACCACTCTCGCAACCAAGTGAGAACTTGAGTGCGGCTATTTTCCTTCTGAGTACGAGTATTGGACAACGTCCACGTTCAGACTGCACCTACATCCTAGCTATAGTGCGCTTCATTTTTTCTTTCTACAGAATCTGACCTGGTCACTGGACTGGCTTCTGCAAATTGATTCACATCAACTGTACATAGGTAAAGGTCAGAAATCCATCCGCAATCAAAGAAGAAATAATATTGAGTTTACAGCATAATTAAATGTGTATTTGATCTGTTCATTATTATTATGATTTTTTATATTATTTGAGTGAGCAGGGAAGAAATGTGGACTGTTATCCAAAGCAATAGATGCTGAATCTTTGCTGGATTCTACACATTTGTGGATTATAATTCCTGCAGAAAGTGGAACAAACTGTAAATTAGCACGCAATGCACATGAAAGCATGATCTGTGTATTACACTGCATACAATATCTGACCTTTCTATTATCTGGGCTGTTACGTGGCAATGGTAAGATGTCTGTAAAACAATGACCATTATATATGACTGCTGCCTAATTACTACACATTTTAGCAGAAAAATAGCACCCTGGATGTCTCCCAAGGACCATAATGACAGTTATTGAATCTGACCACATCCCCTACTTATTGGTGTAAAACATATTTGCACATTTAAGTTAAACCTCAGTCCTTTTTATCATGCATATTATAGTTAAATTACTTTACTTTTAAGTCTTTCATGTATAGCAAATGTAGCTATTATATCATTTCTTGCCTTTTTCTTAAACCACTATGTTGAATTATATATTAGTTACATCACATAATTTCCGTGACCTCTGAGCCCCCATCTCTCGCTGAATGTCACATTTTGTCTTTCTTAATGTAAGCCGCCTCTTGAACATGATATATATTCATAGCAATGATCATCTGATAAAATAATTACATTTTTGTGGATATATTAACCCCTTCATGACCCAGCCTATTTTGACCTTAAAGACCTGGCCATTTTTTGCAATTCTGACCAGTGTCCCTTTATGAGGTAATAACTCAGGAACGCTTCAACGGATCCTAGCGATTCTGAGTTTGTTTTTTTGTGACATATTGGGCTTCATGTTAGTGGTAAATTTAGGTCGATCATTTTTGCGTTTATTTTTGAAAAAATGGAAATTTGGCGAAAATTTCACAATTTTCACGTTTTTAATTTTTATTCTGTTAAACTAGAGAATTATGTGGCACAAAGTAGTTAATAAATAACATTTCCCACATGTCTACTTTACATCAGCACAATTTTGGAAACAAAAATTTTTTTTTTATAGGAAGTTATAAGGGTTAAAAGTTGACCAGCGATTTCTCAGTTTTACAACAAAATTTACAAAACCATTTTTTTTACGGACCACCTCACATTTGAAGTCTCTTTGAGGGGTCTATATGGCAGAAAATACCTAAAAGTGACACCATTACAAAAACTGCACCCCTCAAGCTACTCAAAACTACATTCAAGAAGATTATTAACCCTTCAGGTGCTTCACAGGAACTAAAGCACCGTAGAAGGAAAAAATGGACATTTTAATTTTTCCAACAAAAATTTTCTTTTACCATCAATTTTTTCATTTTTACATGGGCAACAGGATAAAATGGATCCTAAAATTTGTTGGGCAATTTCTCCTGAGTACACAGATACATAAACCACTGTTTGGACGCACGGCAGGTCTCAGAAGGGAAGGAGTGCCATTTGACTTTTTGAATGGAAAATATGCTGGAATATTTAGCGGTTGCCATGTCACATTTGGAGAGTCCCTGTGTGCCTAAACATTGGAGCTCCCCCACAAGTGACCCCATTTTGGAAACTAGACCCCCAAGGATCTTATCTAGATGCATAGTGAGCACTTTGAACCCCCAGGTGCTTCACAAATTGATCCGTAAAAAAAGAAAAGTACTTTTTTTCACAAAAATTTTCTTTTAGCCTCAGTTTTTTCATTTTCACATGGGCAACAGGATAAATTGGATCCTAAAATTTGTTGGACAATTTTTCCTGAGTACACAGATACCTCATATGTGGTCATAAACCACTGTTTGGGCGCACAGCAGGGCCCAGAAGGGAAGGAGCGCCATTTGACTTTTTGAATGGAAAATTAGCTCCAATCGTTAGCGGACACCATGCCGTGTTTGGAGAGCCCCTGTGTGCCTAAACAGTGAAAAAACCTCACATGTGACAACATTTTGGAAACTAGACCCCTTATGGAACTTATCAAGATGTGTTGTTGTTGCGACCACGCACCACAATTGTGGATACCAGGGCTATGGGGTACTCGGAGCCAAGCCCATGGAAATCTATGGGAGTTGTCACTGGTAGCGGTGGCTCGGTCCATGGCCCTGGCGGTCGTGCAATAGGGGAATATTTACAGGGGATTATTAGGATAGTTCGTGACGCCACCTGTGGTTTCTGGTTAATTGAACCAGCGCTGCTGTAAGGGTCTTCACAGGGGATGTTATGGGGCAGCTTGGTAGTAAGTCTCCCACAGGTGAGACGTGTCCCTGGAAGTCTATGGTGATGATGATGCAGGGTATAGATAATAATTCAGTCACACACAAGGTAGTTCCTTTTCATACCTTTTACTGATGGTGGTTCAAGCAGATCCCGGGGAGCTGGTCGGGGTGGAGAGTGCACATTCCGGTAACAGCTGAGCAGGTTAGAGGCCTCCTTAACTTCAATGTACATGCGAGTCCAACTTGCCTGAAGCGAAGTTAACTCTGTAACTCCAGCTTTCTCTATAGCTGTACTGCCCGGCCAACGTTGTGGTGGAGCCTTCTAAGTGATGAAACTAAGTCCTTACTTTTGTCGTGCACTTGACTCAAAGTCCCTGTTCCACCTGACTCCGGTTACGTATTGACACTTAGGGCTGCTCTCTGCGACCTGTAGTCCAGATGCCTCCGGTAATCTTGTTACTAAGCTTGAAGCTGTAGCAACGCCTCGGACTCCGGTGTCCGGCAATTTAGTGCAGGCAATCCAATACCTAAAGCACTTCTCTATCTTCTCCACTGCCCTTCGCCCTGCTCTCGCTCTTAGCACAAGCAATTGTAACTTCGATGGTAATGTCAGCTTTCTTCTAGAGCTCGCCGAGCAGCTCTCAGTATCCTCCTCCCTCCAACTTCTGTTGAGGTACTGATTAAGGGTAGCTCTGACTAGGCTAGGATGATCCACTTCACCCGTACTAGCCTCCACTTGCTTGTCAGGTGAGCTACGTTAGCTCTGCGAGGATCCAGTCCTCCCTTCTCTCTCTCTCCAAGTCCAGACTCCACTGGACTGAACTGCTCTGTCTGAAGACAGGAAACTGACTGAACTACACTGTCCTGAGACAGGAAGCTTGACTGAGCTCTGCTACGTGTCACCACCTCCTATACCCCTGGTGGGTGTGTCTAAAAGTGTGAGTGAAGTGCATAGATATCAAGCTTTGCTGTTACCTTCCTGTGCACTTTCCTGGACTTTAGGTGTGCCTGCATAGCTGGGCTACACATCGTGAGCATTCTGAACCCCCAAGTGCTTCACAGATGTTTATAACGCAGAGCAGTGAAAATAAAAAAATCATTTTTTTCCTCAAAAATGATTTTTTAGCCCACTATTTTTTATTTTCACAAGGGTAACAGGAGAAATTGGACCACAAAAGTTGTTGTGCAATTTGTCCTGAGTACACCAAAACCCCATATGTAGGAGGGAACCACTGTTTTGGCGCATGGGAGAGCTCAGAAGGGAAGGAGCACCATTTTGGAATGCAGACTTGATCGAATGCTCTGCGGGCGTCATGTTGCGTTTGCAGAGCCCCTGATGTGCCTAAACAGTAGAAACCCTCCACAAGTGACCCCATTTTGGAAACTAGACCCCCCCAAGGAGCTTATCTAGATGTGTAGTGAGCACTTTGAACCCCCAAGTGCTTCACTGAAGTTTATAAACGCACAACAGTGAAAATAAAAAAATCATTTTTGTCCTCAAAAATCATTTTTTAGCCTGCTATTTTTTATTTTCCCAAGGGTAACAGGATAAATTGCACTCCAAAAGTTGTTGTCCAGTTTTTTCTGAGTACGCTGGTGCCCCATATGTGGGGGGGAACCACTGTTTGGGCGCACGGCAGGACTCAGAAGGGAAGGAGCGACATTTGACTTTTTTAATGGAAAATTCTCTCCAATTGTTAGCGGACACCATGTCGTGTTTGGAGAGCCCCTGTGTGCCTAAACTTTGGAGCTCCCCCACAAATGACCCCATTTTGGAAACTAGACCCCCTAAGGAACTTATCTAGATGCACAGTGAGCACTTTGAACTCCCAGGTGATTCACAGAAGTTTATAACGCAGAGCCGTGAAAACAAAAAAACATTTTTTTTTTCTCAAAAAGTAGTGACGTTTTGAAATGCCGACTTTGATGGAATGGTCTGCGGGCGTCATGTTACGTTTGCAGAGTCCCTGATGTGCCTAAACAGTAGAAGCTCCCCACAAGTGACCCCATTTTAGAAACTAGACCCGCAAGGAACTTATTTAGATGAGTGGTGAGCACTTTGAACCCCCAAGTGCTTCACAAGTTTACAACCCAGAGCCATGAAAATAAAAAATCATTTTTTTCCTCAAAAAATGATTTTTATAGCCCACAATTTTTTATTTTCACAAGGGTAACAGGAGAAATTAGACCCCAAAAGCTGTTGTCCAATTTATCCTGAGTACGCTGATATCCCATATGTGGGAGAAAACTACTGTATGGGCACACGTTGAGGCTCGGAAGGGAAGTAGTGACGTTTTGAAATGCCGACTTGATGGAATGGTCTGCGGGAGTCATGTTACGTTTGCAGAGCCCCTGATGTGCCTAAACTGTGGAAACCCTCCAAAGGACCCCATTTTGGAAACTAGACCACCCAAGGAACTTATCTAGATGTGTAGTGAGCACTTTGAACCCCCAAGTGCTTCACAAGTTTACAACCCAGAACCATGAAAATAAAAAATCATTTTTTTCCTCAAAAAATGATTTTTTTAGCCCACAATTTTTTATTTTCACAAGGGTAACAGGAGAAATTGGGCCGCAAAAGTTGTTGTCCTGTTTGTCCTGAGTACGCTGGTACCCCATATGTGGGGGGGAACCACTGTTTGGGCACACGTCGGGGCTCGGAAGAGAAGTAGTGACGTTTTGTAATGCCAACTTGACGGAATGGTCTGCGGGCGTCATGTTACGTTTGCAGAGCCCATCATGTGCCTAAACAGTAGAAACCCCCCCAAGTGACCCCATTTTGGAAACTAGATCCCCCAAGGAACTCCTCTAGATGTGTGGTGAGCATTTTGAATCTCCAAGTTCTTCACAGAAGTTTATAACACAGAGCCGTGAAAATAAAAAATCATTTTTTTTCCACAAACATGATCTTTTAGTCCCCAATTTTTTTTCCCAAGGGTAACAGAAGAAATTAGACCCCAAAAGTTGTTGTGAAATTTTTTATGAGTACGCTGATACCCCATATGTGGGGGTAAACCACTGTTTGGGCACACGTCGGGGCTCGGAATAAAGGGAGCACTGTTTGACTTTTTGAACGCAAAATTTGCAGGAATCAATGGTGGCGCCATGTCGCGTTTGGCGACCCCTGATGTGCCTAAATAGTGGAAACCCCTCAATTCTAACTCCAACCCTAACCTCAACACACCCCTAACCACAAACCTAACCCCTACACACCCCTAACCCTAATCCAAACCCTAACCATAACCCTAACCCTATCACACCCCTAACCCTAATCCCAACCCTAACCACAAGCCCAACCCTAATCCCAACCCTACAACCCTAACCCCAAAACACCACTAACACTAATCGCGTTATGCTATCCCCGCTAGTGCAGATGAATCAGCAGATGATTCATCTGTGCTAGCGGTGACGGAGCCCAGACGCTGCAGGCCGCGTCAGAGGCTCCGTCACTAAATGACGGCACGTCGCGAATGCATGCCGCTTTATGGCATGCGTTGCGATGCACCCGCAAATGGGGGTGAATGGCAGCGTTAACGGACTGCGTTACACCGCGGTATACCACGGTGTAACGCAATCCGTCTAGCGGACTGTCATAACGCAATATGAACCCTAACCCTAGTCCTAACCCTAACCCTAGTCCTAACCCTAACTGTAATTCTAACCCTAATGGAAAAATAAAAATTTAAATATTTTTATTTTATTATTGTTCCCTACCTATGTGGGTGATGAAGGGGGGTTTATTTACTATTTTTTTATTTTGTTCAGGAGAGACGCAGGGAGGAAGATGGTGACTCCGGCGGTAACTGGGGGGGATCGGAAACCTGGGGGGGTATCGGAGACCTGGGGAAGGGATCTGAGGCCTGGGGGGACCAGAAAAAAGAGGAGAGGAGCATTTACTGATGGCGGTGACCGGTCGCCGCCATCTATCGGTGGCGGCGGTCGATCACTACCTTCACTTGGTGTGGGGGGGGTCGGATCTTGGTCTCCAGCCATGGCCGATGCTATTGCAGCATCGGCCATGGCTGGATTGTAATATTTCACCAAATTTCATTGGTGAAATATTACAAATCGCTCTGATTGGCTGTTTCACTTTTAACAGCCAATCAGAGCGATCGTAGCCACGTGGGGGTTAAGCCAACCCCCCTGTGGTGAAGCACAAAGGGTCTTGTGCCTGCGGGTCGGGTGACCTTTCAGTGACCCCGGTCACCCAGCCCGCAGGTCAGATTGGCCCTCGACTTTCATGACGCCTACGTGGCGTCACAGGTCGGGAAGGGGTTAATATTCTCATGATGTTTTAATTTTTCCCAAATCCCAATTTTTCCCTGTATTACTTTTGTAAATTTACATACGAGGAACAAGTAATTCACAGCACGTCCAATTCATACAGACTGTGCATGGTGGATCCTGACATCCAGTAGAAATTCAGTGCTACAAATAATTGAATAATTCACTCAAAGATAGCTTAAAAAATTGCAGTATTTGGGTTTTTATAAAAGTGTTTTGCATTTTTTAATATATGCCGACATAACATGCTATTTTTGTTATTTTAACCCCTTCACCCCAAGGGTGGTTTTCACGTTAATGACAGGGCCAATTTTTGCAATTCTGACCACTGTCTCTTTATGAGGTTATAACTCTGAAAAGCTTCAACGGATCTTCGTGATTCTGAGAATGTTTTCTCGTGACATATTGTACTTCACGTTAGTGGTAAAATTTCTTCGATATAACTTGCGTTTATCTTTTGAAAAAATACAAATATGGCAAAAATTTTGAAAATTTTGCAATTTTCAAATCTGAATTTTTATTCCCTTAAAACAGAAAAATATGTCACACAAAATAGTTAAGAAATAACATTTTCCACATATCTACTTTACATCAGCACAATTTTGGAACCAAAATTTTTTTTTGGTAGGAAATTATAAGGGTTAACATTTTTAATTCCGATATTTTGTTCCCATAGACTTACATTGGATTTCAGGTATCGGAACCGGGTTTCGGTATCGGAATGCTCAACCCTAGTTAACAGTCGACCAGCGATTTCTCATTTTTACAACAAAATTTACAAAGCCATTTTTTTTAGGAACCACCTCACATTTGAAGTCACTTTGAGGGGTCTATATGGCAAAAAAATACCCAAAAGTGACACCATTCTAAAATCTGCACCCCTCAAGGTACTCAAAACCACATTCAAGAAGTTTATTAATCCTTCAGGTGCTTCACAGAAAAAATGAATATTTAACTTTTTAGTCACAAAAATTATCTTTTACAAACTTTTTTTTTATTTTCACAAGGGTAAAAGTAGAAAATGGACAGATAAAGTTGTTGTGCAATTTCTCCTGAGTACACCAATACCCCATATGTGGGGGAAAACCACTGTTTGGGCACACGGCAGAGCTCCTAAGGGAAGGAGCGCCGTTTGACTTTTTCTAACCAAAATTGGCTGGAATTGAGATTGGACGCCATGTCGTGTTTGGAGAGCCTCTGATGGCGCCTAAACAGTGGAAACCCCCCACAAGTGACACCATTTTAGAAACTAGACCCCCTATGGAACTTAGCTAGATCTGTTGTGAGCACTTTGAACCCCCAAGTGTTTCACAAAAGTTTATAATGCCTGGGTGTGAAAAAAAAAAAACAATTTTCCACAAAATAAAATTTTTTAGTCCCAAATTTTGATTGTTCCCAAGGAAATTGGGCCCCAAAAGTTGTTGTCCTGTTTGTCCTGAGTACGCTGGTACCCCATATGTGGGGGGGAACCACTGTTTGGGCACACGTCAGGGCTCGGAAGGGAAGTAGTGACGTTTTGTAATGCCAACTTGACGGAATGGTCTGCGGGCGTCATGTTACGTTTGCAGAGCCCATCATGTGCCTAAACAGTAGAAACCCCCCCAAGTGACCCCATTTTGGAAACTAGATCCCCCAAGGAACTCCTCTAGATGTGTGGTGAGCATTTTGAATCTCCAAGTTCTTCACAGAAGTTTATAACACAGAGCCGTGAAAATAAAAAATCATTTTTTTTCCACAAACATGATCTTTTAGTCCCCAATTTTTTTTCCCAAGGGTAACAGAAGAAATTAGACCCCAAAAGTTGTTGTGAAATTTTTTCTGAGTACGCTGATACCCCATATGTGGGGGTAAACCACTGTTTGGGCACACGTCGGGGCTCGGAATAAAGGGAGCACTGTTTGACTTTTTGAACGAAAATTTGCAGGAATCAATGGTGGCGCCATGTCGCGTTTGGCGACCCCTGATGTGCCTAAATAGTGGAAACCCCTCAATTCTAACTCCAACCCTAACCTCAACACACCCCTAACCACAAACCTAACCCCTACACACCCCTAACCCTAATCCAAACCCTAACCATAACCCTAACCCCATCACACCCCTAACCCTAATCCCAACCCTAACCACAAGCCTAACCCTAATCCCAACCCTACAACCCTAACCCCAAAACACCACTAACACTAATCGCGTTATGCTATACCCGCTAGTGCAGATGAATCAGCAGATGATTCATCTGTGCTAGCGGTGACGGAGCCCAGACGCTGCAGGCCGCGTCAGAGGCTTCGTCACTAAATGACGGCACGTCGCGAATGCATGCCGCTTTATGGCATGCGTTGCGGTGCACCCGCAAATGGGGGTGAATGGCAGCGTTAACGGACTGCGTTACACCGCGGTATACCACGGTGTAACGCAATCCGTCTAGCGGACTGTCATAACGCAATATGAACCCTAACCCTAGTCTTAACCCTAACCCTAGTCCTAACCCTAACCCTAGTCCTAACCCTAACTGTAATTCTAACCCTAATGGAAAAATAAAAATAAAAATATTTTTATTTTATTATTGTTCCCTACCTATGTGGGTGATGAAGGGGGGTTTATTTACTATTTTTTTTATTTTGTTCAGGAGAGACGCAGGGAGGAAGATGGTGACTCCGGCGGTAACTGGGGGGGATCGGAAACCTGGGGGGGTATCGGAGACCTGGGGAAGGGATCTGAGGCCTGGGGGGACCAGAAAAAAGAGGAGAGGAGCATTTACTGATGGCGGTGACCGGTCGCCGCCATTTATCGGTGGCGGCGGTCGATCACTACCTTCACTCGGTGTGGGGGGGGTCGGATCTTGGTCTCCAACCATGGCAGATGCTATTGCAGCATCGGCCATGGCTGGATTGTAATATTTCACCAAATTTCATTGGTGAAATATTACAAATCGCTCTGATTGGCTGTTTCACTTTTAACAGCCAATCAGAGCGATCGTAGCCACGTGGGGGTTAAGCCAACCCCCCTGTGGTGAAGCACAAAGGGTCTTGTGCCTGCGGGTCGGGTGACCTTTCAGTGACCCCGATCACCCGGCCCGCAGGTCGGATTGGCCCTCGACTTTCTTGACGCCTACGTTTATCTTTTGAAAAAATACAAATATGGCAAAAATTTTGAAAATTTTGGAATTTTCAAATCTGAATTTTTATTCCCTTAAAACAGAAAAATATGTCACACAAAATAGTTAAGAAATAACATTTTCAACATGTCTACTTTACATCAGCACAATTTTGGAACCAAAATTTTTTTTTGGTAGGAAATTATAAGGGTTAACACTTAGAAAGCCATTTTTTTTAGGAACCACCTCACATTTGAAGTCACTTTGAGGGGTCTATATGGCAAAAAAATACCCAAAAGTGACACCATTCTAAAATCTGCACCCCTCAAGGTACTCAAAACCACATTCAAGAAGTTTATTAATCCTTCAGGTGCTTCACAGAAAAAATGAATATTTAACTTTTTAGTCACAAAAATTATCTTTTACAAACTTTTTTTTTATTTTCACAAGGGTAAAAGTAGAAAATGGACAGATAAAGTTGTTGTGCAATTTCTCCTGAGTACACCAATATCCCATATTGGGGGAAAACCACTGTTTGGGCACACGGCAGAGCTCCTAAGGGAAGGAGCACCGTTTGACTTTTTCTAACCAAAATTGGCTGGAATTGAGATTGGATGCCATGTCGTGTTTGGAGAGCCTCTGATGCGCCTAAACAGTGGAAACCCCCCCACAAGTGATACCATTTTAGAAACTAGACCCCCTATGGAACTTAGCTAGATCTGTTGTGAGCACTTTGAACCCCCAAGTGTTTCACAAAAGTTTATAATGCCTGGGTGTGAAAAAAAACAAAACAATTTTCCACAAAAAAAAATTTTTTAGTCCCAAATTTTGATTGTTCCCAAGGAAATTGGGCCCCCAAAGTTGTCCAATTTGTCCTGAGTACGCTGATGCCCCATATGTGGGGGGGAACTGTTTGGGCGCACGGCAGGGCTTGGAAAGGAAGCAATAACATTTTGGAATGCAGACGTTGATGGGGGGCATGTTCCGTTTGCAGGGCCCCAGATGAGCCTAAACAGTGGAAACCCCCCACAAGTGACCCCATTTTGGAAACTATACCCCCTAAGGAACTTATCTAGATCTGTGGTGAGTACTTTGAACCCCCAAGTGCTTCACACTAGTTTATAATGCCCGGGTATGAAAATAAAAAATTCTGTTTTTTTCCCACAAAAATTATCTATTAGTCACCAATTTTTTATTTTCCCAAGAGTAACAGGAGAAATTGGACCACAAAAGTTGTTGTCCAATTTGTTCTAAGTACGCTGATACCCCATATGTGGGGGGGAACCACTGTTTGGGCGCACGGTAGAGCTCGAAATGGAAGGAGCACCATTTGACTTTTTCCAATCAAAATTTGACTGGAATTGAGATTGGACGCCATGTTGCATTTGGAGAGCCCCTGATGTGCCTAAACAGTGGAAACCCCCCACAAGTGACCCCATTTTGGAAACTAGACCCCCAAAGGAACTTATCTAGATCTGTGGTGAGCAATTTGAACCCCCAAGTGCTTCACACAAGTTTATAACGTAGAGCCGTAAAATTAAAAAATCATATTTTTTTTCCACAAAAATGATCTTTTCACCCCAATTTTTATTTTCCCAAGGGTAACAAGACTCCAAAAGTTTTTGTGCAATTTGTTCTGAGTACGCTGATACCCCATATGTTGGGGTAAACCACTGTTTGAGTGCATGGCAGAGCTTGGAAGGAAAGGAGCGCCGTTTGACTTTTTCAACGCAGAATTGGTTGGACGCCATGTCGTGTTTGGAGAGCTCCTGATCTGCCTAAACAGTGGAAACCCCCGACAAATGACAACATTTTGGAAACTAGACCCCTCAAGGAACTTATCTAGATGTGTGGTGAGAACTTTGAACCCCCAAGTGCTTCACTAAAGTTTATAACGCCCGAGCATGAAAAAAAAAAAAACACATTTTTTCCACAAACATGATCTTTTAGTCCCCAACTTTTTATTTTCCCAAGGGTAACAGGAGAAACTGGACCCCAAAAGTTGTTGTCCAATTTGTCCTGAGTATGCTGATACCCAATATGTGGGAGAAAACTACTGTATGGGCCATGTCGGGCTCGGAGGGAAGTAGTGACGTTTTTCTATTGCAGACTTTGATGGAATAGTCTGCGGGCGTCATGTCGTATTTGGAGAGCCTCTGATGTGCCTAAACAGTAGAAACCCCCCACAAGTGACCCAATTTTGGTAAATAGACCCCCCAAGGAACTTATCTAGATGTGTGGTGAGCACTTTGAACCCCGAAGTGCTTCACAGAAGTTTATAACGTACAGCTGTAAAAATGAAAAATCTTTTTTTTTTTTACAAAAATGATTTTTTTCGCCCCCAATATTTTATTTTCACATGGGTAACAGGAGAAATTGGACCCCAAAAGTTGTTGTCCAATTTGTCCTGAGTATGCTGATACCCAATATGTTGGAGAAAACTACTGTATGGGCACACGTGGAGGCTCGGAAAGGAAGTAGTGACGTTTTGGATTGCAGACTTTGATGGAATGGTCTGCGGGCGTCATGTCGCATTTGGAGAGCCCCTGATGTGCCTAAACAGTGGAAACCCCCCACAAGTGACCCCATTTTGGAAAATAGACCCCACAAGGAACTTATCTAGATGTGTGGTGTGCTCTATGAAGCCCCAAGTGCTTCACAGAAGTTTATAACGTACAGCCGTAAAAACAAAAAATCATTTTTTTTTTACAAAAATGATATTTTTGCCCCCAATTTTTTATTTTCCCAAGGGTAACAGAAGAATTTGGACCCCAAGAGTTATTGTGCAATTTGTCCTGAGTACGCTGATACCCCATATGTGGGGGTAAACTACTGTTTAGGCGCATGGCAGAGCTCAGAAATGAAGGAGCACCGTTTGACTTTTTCAACGCAGAATTGGCTGGAATTGAGATCAGACGCCATGTCACATTTGGAGAGCCCCTGATGTGCCTAAACAGCGGAAACCCCCCAATTCTAACTCCAACCCTAACCCCAACACACCCCTTACCCTAGTCCCAACCCTAACCATAACCCTAACCACAAACCTAACCCTGACACACCCCTAACCCTAATCCCAACCCTAACCCTAATCCTAACTTTAGGCGCAACCCTAACCCTAACTTTAGGTGCAACCCTAACCCTAATGGGAAAATGGAAATAAATACATTTTTTTAATTTTATTATTTTTCTCTAACTAAGGGGGTGATAAAGGGGGGGTTTGATTTACTATTTGTAGTGGGTTTTTATGATTGGCAGCTGTCACGCTAAAAGACGCTTTTTATTGCAAAAAATAGTTTTTGCATCACCACATTTTGAGAGCTATAATTTTTGCATATTTTGGCCCACAGAGTCATGTGAGGTCTTATTTTTTGCGGTACGAGTTGCCGTTTTTATTGGTACCATTTTTGAGCATGTGACATTTTTGATCGCTTTTTATTTCTATTTTTGGGAGGTTAGAATGAACAAAAATCAGCAATTCATGAATTTCTTTTGGGGGGGGCTTTTTTACCGTTCCACGTGTGGTAAAATTGATAAAGCAGTTTTATTCTTCGCATCAGTACGATTACGGCGATACCTCATTTATATCATTTTTGTTAGGTTTTGGTGATTTTATACAATAAAAACAATTTTATAGAAAAAATAATTATTTTTGCATCGCTTTATTCTGCGAGCTATAACTTTTTTATTTTTTTGTTGATGATGCTGTATGGTGGCTCATTTTTTGCGGGACAAGATGACGTTTTCAGCGGTACCATGTTTATTTATATCGGTCTTTTTGATCGCGTGTTATTCCACTTTTTGTTACGCAGTATGATGATAAAGCATTGATTTTTTGCTTTTTTTTAAGGTGTTCACTAAAGGGGTTAACTAGGGGACAGTTTTATAGGGGGGTTTGTTACGGACACGGCGATACCAAATATGTGTACTTTTATTGTTTTTTTTTTTTATTTTCAGGAAGAAATGAATTTATTGGGGAATTTTTTTTTTTCCTATTTTTAATTTTTTTTTTTACACTTGTGATTTTGATTTTTTTTTTTACTTTTTTACTTTGTCCCAGTGTGGGACATGACTGTATTTTATTAGATCGCTGGTCTCACAGTGTGCACAGCACTCTGTGAGACCAGCGATCTCACAGGCAGTGCAGGACGCTTCCTCAGCGCCTGCTCTGAGCAGGCACTGAGGAAGCCGCCTCCCTGCAGGACCCGGCGGCCATCTTGGATCTGTTGTCCTGCAGGGAAGAGGCCTTCAGAACAGCACGGTCACATCGCGCTGTTCTGAGGGCCTCAGGGGAGCACGCAGGGAGCACCCTCCCTGCGCGATGCTCCCCTGTGTCCCTGGTACACCGTGATCATGTCTGTGCCGGGTGTCAGCTGTGATAATCAGCTGACATCCGGCAGCGATCCGCTGCGCTCCCCCGGGAGCGCAGCTGATTGCTTGGACGTACTAACCCATCCATGGTCAGATTGTCATGGGTTTTATGGACGGGATAGTACGTCCAATGGCAGAGAGGGGTTAAACAAGTTATCCAAGACACATTTAAAATGCTTCAAACAGGTTCTTTTTCTTGGATCAAATTACCAAATCTCTGTTAGGGCTCATTCAGATGTCAATATTTAACATGAACAACAGAATCAATCGGACTCAATATTTTGACAGCAGAGATAAATATAGTCATGTTGTTCTTTACCAAGGTACTGCTATCAATGTTTGTAACTGGAGACAGGTTGTAACAAAGGAAACGCTGATGGCGCCGTTCAACGCTTTTTCTCTCCTAAGGCTGGAGTCACACTGGCGACTAAATCGTACCACTAGAAATCGATGAAATATCGCTTTGCAGTCGACCCAATATTAATCAATGGAGTAGCTCCCAGCATCCGATTTTTTGTGGTCCGATTTAAACGTGCGAGTGCAATCGCAGCATGCTGCGATTGTCACCGATTGTGGGTCGACTATCGCCAATGCAAGTCTATGGGTGTGATGAAAAGTGGGATTACAAACGGACTGCACGTGTGAGTTGCGATGAAATCGCACAACTTTTCCAGGTGACAGGAAACTGGCTTTGAAATTCTCAGGAAGCCTTTACATGCTAATTAGCTAAGCGCATCTTAAAAAAAAACAGGAAGAACGCCTACACGGAGTCCAGAAACATGGCATCTAGCCACATCAATTGGAACTCCTCATCGTATTGGTGCAGGAGAGGCCTGAATTGTGGGACCAGCGCGATCCCAATTACAGCAATCGGACGCGCAAAGAGGCTGCATGGCAAACAATATGTGAACACATTTTTCCAGACTATCATCAGAGATCCAGGGAGGACCAAGAGCGTCTTAGTAAGTACCACATGTAACGGTTTTTGTTTTTTTTAAAAAATTTTATTAAGAAAATAATAATGTATGCTTATGTGTTTAAATGATATTTAAAAAGCAGCATTATCGAACTCTTCCTATTTATAACTACACATTGATGTGTGTGTTCACAAACAATATCCATGTATTTTAACATATCATCGATGCTTTGTCATTTATTCACTACAACATTTTGTACTCCCCTTCACCTCAGATGTAGTTTGTAGGTACTAAAATGCTAAATGATTGAGGCGTTTTGTTAAGGGCCAAGCATTTTTTGAAATGTATGTTACTGCTTATAACATGTATACTTCTGGTTGTATGTTTATGTGTTTTAATATTGTAAATCACATCAGACATGAACACTATTTAAATGTTCAGTGTTGCATAATGTTATTTTTTGTTTAATAAATACATATCAGTCATTATAACCGTTATGCTGTTCTTACATTTGTAGTGACTGATGTGACAAGGCGGTGGCGCAGCTGTCGGGACTGCTACCGGAGGGAGAGGCAGATTAGGGATAGGAGTGGGGCTTCAGCCTCTAAGAAGAGGAAGTACGTCTATTTTGATAGACTAAACTTCCTTGCGCCAGTGATGGATGTGCGACCGTAAGTGCATGTGTGTTCAACCACTTTCATGTCAAACTTTCTAATTAGCTGGCTTTTAATTGTCAAAATTTCTTTCCTTTCTAGGACGGAGTCAAACCTAACTGAGAGGGAGACGGGGTCGGAGTCCGAAGTGCTTATCGACCCCGTTGGTGATGGGGCAGAGGAGGCAGGCCCTT
>JARQOD010000006.1:368370862-368409204 GCA_033576555.1 Oophaga sylvatica
TTTTATTTTTCTTAAGCTTTTCAGAGGTGGACTTGCTGGTGTGTTTTGGATCATTGTGCTTCAGCTTGAAGTCTCGAAGAGATGGCGGCCGGACATTCTCCTTCAAGATTTTTTGGTAGACAGCAGAATTCATGGCTCTATTTACCACAGCAAATGTTCCAGGTCCTGAAGCAGCTGCAGACCATCACACTAGCACCACCTTATTTTACTGTTGGTATGATGTTGCTTTTCTGAAATGCCGTGTTACTTCTATGCTACATGTACTGAGACATACACCTCCAAAAAGTTAAACTTTTGTCTCATCAGTCCACAGAGTATTCTCCCCAAAAAAAGTCTTGAGGATCATCAAGATGTTTTCTGTCGAAACAAGCCTTAATGTTCATATTGCTCAGCAGTGGTTTTCATCTTGGAACTCTGACACGCAGGCCATTTTTGCCCAGTCTCTTTCTTATGGTGGAGCCATGAACACTGACCTTAACTGAGGCAAGTGAGACCTGCAGTTCTTTGGATGTTGTTGTGGCCTGCGTGTGGCTAGGGAATATGTACTCAGCATCCCAAAGATGTGACAAATCACAATTAATTTATGTTTTAAGGGGGGGCAATCACTTTTTCTCTCAGGGCCCTGTAGGTTTCAGGCCACACAGACATCTTTCTGAGATGGTTTAGTGAATCCTGCATTCAGCAGGGTGTTGGACATGATGACCCATCCAGCTCTAACATTCTATGATTCTATGTTTGGATTTCTTTTTTCCTTAATAATAAAGACCTTCATTTAAAAACTGCATTTTGTGTTTCCTTGTGTTATCTTTGCCTAATATTTACATTTGTTTGGTGATCTGAAACATTTAAATGTGACAAACATGCAAAAGAATAGGAAATCGGGAAGGGAGCAAACACTTTTTTCACACCACTGTATATTGAATTAAAAGTTATACTTTACTGAAATAACTCCTTCTGTGATTCAACTACATTTTGAGAGATTTGATCTTGACACTAACAAACAATATCTATTTAATATATATTGTGAGACAGTGAAGGAATATGTGTTGAATGGGGTGTACATTTCACCTAGGTACTGGGCTGTATGGTATAAGGGAAATGTGTGGCTTTGTAAACCTAGTGGTAGAGAAAGGTCACTACTAGAGTTGAGCGATACTTTCCGATATCCTAAAGTATCGGAATCGGAATGGTATCGCCGATATCACTAAAATATCGGCGATACCCGATACCGATACCGGAAGTCCCATGTAAGTCTATGGGAACAAAATATCGCAACTAAAAAAACCCCATTCTTTCCTTGTAAACACTAAATATACACACATAGAATACATATATATATATATATATATATACATGTCATTGTGACATATATATATATACATATATGTATAGTTTATACACTTCTACATAGTAAAATATTCTCTGATTCAATTGCCGGGTAAAGCCGGCTTCAGTGAAAAGACAGAAGCACCCGACATGAAATGACACTTGGTGTACATAGGGTTAACCATGTCTTTTCATGTCCTTTGCTATCTGATTTGCACAAACAATTAAATCAGACTATGTGTGCAAAATTTCACACCTGTAGGGGTTAATTAAAGGTGTAAATTCGTTGTAAAAAAAACGGACTTTTTTGCTACGAATTTACACCTTTAATTAACCCCTACAGGTGTGAAATTTTGCACACATAGTCTGATTTAATTGTTTGTGCAAATTAGATAGCAAAGGACATGAAAAGACATGGTTAACCCTATGTACACCAAGTGTCATTTCATGTCGGGTTCTGCATTTTCACAAAAGCCGGCAATTGAATTAGCGGCTATTATACTATGTAGAAGTGTATGAACTAAAATATAAATATATATATATATGTGTCACAAATTCAATGACATGTATATATATATATGAGGTGTAAAATTGCTGAAAAAAAATGCGTGGGCTCCCGCCCTATTTTCGCAACCAGACAGACAAAGCCAGTGAGTGGGGGCAGATAATAATAGCCCAGAGAGGGACCATTATTTTTGCCCCCCCCGGCTACTAACATCTGCCCCAGACACCCCAGGAAAGACAAATCTATAATTAGATTCGCCCTTTCTGGCACTTTGCCCGTCTATTCCCATTGCCCTGTAGCGGTGGCGAATGGGTTAATATGGGGTTAAAGCCACCTTGCTATTGAAAGGTGACCTTAAGCCAGGTTAATAATTGAGAGCTGTCAATTAGACAACTATCAATTATTAATCCTATTGCATGAAATAAAAATAAAACACACACACTTTAATTAAAAATCATTTTAATGAAATAAAGACACATGTTTTTGACCATCTTTTATTTTACTGCAAAAACCATTTCCTGTAATAAAAATAAAATAAAAAAGCAAAATTATTCTTACCTATCCCATGCACAGTCAGGTCCCACGGTGTAATCCTTCAGAAAGGGTTAATGTTTACTGCAGGGACCGCAGCTAATGCTGCAGCCTCACAGTAAACCCCAAATGAATGAGTTCCTCTCCTGCCTGACAGGAGAGTAAAGGCTGGGTGTCACATAACGATACACCAGCGATCCCGACAACGATATGCACTTGTCAGGATCGCTGGTGTATCGCTACATGATCGCTGCTGAGCTGCCAAACAGGCAGCTCAGGCAGCGATCTGGGACAGCGACACTGCGGGTAACATCGCTTAAGGGCCCGTCTCACATAGCGATATCGCTACCGAGATCGCTGCTGAGTCACTAGTTTTGTGACGCAGCAGCGAGCTCACCAGCGATATCGCTGTGTGTGACATTCAGCGACGATCAGCCCCCCTGCCGGGTATCGCTGATCGTCGCAGAAATGTCAGGACCTTTTTTTGATCGCTGGTTTCCCTCTGACAGGCACGCATCGCTGCGTGTGACAGGCGGGAGACCAGCGATCCGCTGGTAACCAAGGTACACAGCGGGTTTCCAGGCACCGCGCAGCGCTTGGAAACCCGCTGTGTACCTTGGATACCAGCTCCCTGCATCAGGGCGCTGGTATCCAAGGTACACAGCGGGTTTCTAGGCACAGCCCCGCGCCTGGAAACCCGCTGTGTACCTTGGTTACCAGCGGATCGCTGGTCTCCCGCCTGTCACACGCAGCGATGTGTGCCTGTCAGCGGGAAACCAGCGATCAAAAAAAGGTCCTGACATTTCAGCGACGATCAGCGATACCCGGAAGGGGGGCTGATCGTCGCTGAATGTCACACACAGCGATATCGCTGGTGAGCTCGGTGCTGCGTCACAAAACTAGTGACTCAGCAGCGATCTCGGTAGCGATATCGCTATGTGAGACGGGCCCTTAAGTGGAAAGCTTAATTGATTGCTTTCCACTTTCACTTCAGGTCAGCCAGGGACACAATCAGTGACGTCAGAGGGAACTGATTAACAAAAATAGGGGTTCCCTTCGAAAAAAAAATGGCGTGGGGTCCCCCTATTTTTGTTAACCAGCCAGATGAAGCAGACCGCTGAGGCCTGGATTTTCAGGCTGTTAAGGAGCCAAGATCCATGGACCTTGCCAGCCTGATAATACTAGGCCACAGCAGTCTGCATATCTTGGCTGATTAACAAAAATAGGGGATCCCTCGAAAAAAATTGGCGTGGGGTCCCCCCTATTTTTGTTAACCAGCCAGATGAAGCAGACCGCTGAGGCCTGGATTTTCAGGCTGTTAAGGAGCCAAGATCCATGGACCTTGCCAGCCTGATAATACCAGGCCACAGCAGTCTGCATATCTTGGCTGATTAACAAAAATAGGGGATCCCCTCAAAAAAAATTGGCGTGGGGTCCCCCCTATTTTTGTTAACCAGCCAGATGAAGCAGACCGCTGAGGCCTGGATTTTCAGGCTGTTAAGGAGCCAAGATCCATGGACCTTGCCAGCCTGATAATACCAGGCCACAGCAGTCTGCATATCTTGGCTGATTAACAAAAATAGGGGATCCCCTCGAAAAAAATTGGCGTGGGGTCCCCCCTATTTTTGTTAACCAGCCAGATGAAGCAGACCGCTGAGGCCTGGTTTTTCAGGCTGGTAAGGATCCAATATCCATGGACCTTGCCAGCCTGATAATACCAGGCCACAGCAGTCTGCTTAGCTTGGCTGGTTAACAAAAATAGGGGATCCCCTCGAAAAAAAAACGGCGTGGGGATCCCCCCTATTTTTGTTAACCAGCCAAGTAAAATGCAGACTGCTGCGGCCTGGTATTAAAAGACTGTCAAGGCCTATGGATTTTGGCCCTCAACAGCCTGATAATACCAGGCTACAGCAGCCCCACATTTGGCGCATCAAAAGATGTGCCAATTGTGGCACTTTACCCGGCTCTTCCCACTTGCCCTGTAGCGGTGGCAAGCGGGGTAATAAGGGGTTATTGTCACCGTTGATTGCACGGTGACAATAAGCCCGGTTAATAATGGAGAGGTGTCAATAAGACACCGATCCATTATTAATCCCAAAGTTATTAAATGTATAAAAAAAAGACAAAGCAAGAAAAAAGTATTTTAATGAAATAAAAGAGACAACACAGTTTTCATTAATTTTATTACTCTCTCATTCCTGCGACGCCATCGATCTCCTGTAAAAAAAAAAAAAAAACAAACCAACAGTATACCACCTGTCCGACGCAGTCCATAGTAACGACAGTCCCACGACGATCCAACTCTGCTACATCGCAATGACAGGCAGAGCCTGTCATCGCGACGCAGCACAGCTGATTACCTGCTTCCCCGGCGGTGACGTCATCGGACTGACTGCTTTACGGCCGGGATTACCCAGCAGTCACTGCAGTTATCGCGAGAAACTGCATGTGACCGCCGGGGAGAAGAGGATGGCGGCCATTAAGCAGTCCGGGATGTGACCGCCGGAGATCTTCTGCCGGGTAAGTGCCGCTGACTCCTGACAGACCCGACCGACGGACACTGACAGTGACAGTGACAATCCCGATTCCGGTATCCGATAAGACGAAAATATCGGTACTCGGAATCGGAATTCCGATACAGCCAATATCGGCCGATACCCGATATTTGCAGTATCGGAATGCTCAACCCTAGTCACTACACCTCACATTCAGCACACACTTGCAGCTCAGGCCTGAAACCATTCAGCTGTTAATTAGGAAACCAGAAGTAGGTGTCTGCAAACACAGTCTGGGAGCTGGCTTAGTCTGGATACAGGAGGTGTCCCGGCACAAGAAGCAGTCTCCAGGAGTGGGAGCTGGCTTAGTCTGGACACAGGAGGTGTCCCGGCACAAGAAGCAGTCTCCAGGAGTGGGAGCTGGCTTAGTCTGGACACAGGAGGTGTCCCGGCACAAGAAGCAGTCTCCAGGAGTGGGAGCTGGCTTAGTCTGGACACAGGAAGGTGTCCTGGCACAAGAAGCAGTCTCAGTGAGAATCCGTGTGAATAGCGGCTGAATAGGAGGGGAGCTCTCTCAAGTCTGGACGCTGAAGGTGCCTTCAGACACAAGGAGGAGACTCTGTGAACCTCAATGCTGGTAAACGCTGGTAACTACTGAACATATGTGTTGTTTTGGGCACAGACTGGTAGAGTCTGGACCCGGATAGATAGGGAAATCTATGTGTAATTAGTGGCTAGACAAGCCTAGGTCTTCTGTTTATGATTTATTTTTATCTGTTTGCTGTGGACTTTAATAAAGCTGGTTGCGGCCAGTTTTCACCAGAACTGCTGTCTGAATGAACTGTTTTCGTGTCACTCTGTCTACCCAGACAGCGATCCTAGAGCTATATCCCCTGAAAAGCTTACAATTGGCGGAGAATGCTGGGGCAGCACAGTGGCTGATACAAATGGTGCTGGAATGTGCGTGCGGCACAGTGGCTTAGAGACAGCAATAAAGGTGAAGTCTGTTGAAATAGCAGCAAAGAAAAAAAAAAAAAAAAAGTGTGTCTGCACAGCAAAGCTGAACTTGTTGTGGAAAAGACTGTGGAGTGTGCAGCAGCAAAGGAGAAACGTCTATTGGAGCAGTCTTAAAGAGACAGTGGCCCTAAAAGAGTTTGCAGAAAAAAAAAAAAAAGTGTCTGCACAGCAGAGCTGAATTTTTCTGTGGAAAAGACTGTGGAGTGTGTATGTCTTGAGTGAAGACTGCCGTTGTTGAAGACAGAGAAGTCTGACAGCATGGATGACAGCATGGAGGCGCTGTTTGAACAAATGGCGCAAGTTAATGTGCAACATAAGACTGCCGTGGTTGAGACAGATAAGTCCGGCAGTATGGAGGAGCTCGTTGAGTACCTGGTCCAGGCCCAGCGGAGCATGGAGCAGCAACGCCTGAAGCACCAGCAGCGCATGCAGCAGGCCCAGCGGAGCATGGAGCAGCAGCGCCTGCAGCACCAGCAGCGCATGCAGCAGCACCAGCAGCAATTCCTGCAGCAGCAGCAGCAGGAGAATAACCGGTTGTTGGAGCAGATTGCAGCTCTCAGCACCTCGTCCCAGAGTAATGTTGTGAAGGCACCTGCCTTGTCCGCTGTAAAGAAGGCGGTAAGACGGTCCCTGATAAAGATGACACCTCGTGATGATGTGGAGGTATATCTCACTAGGTTTGAGGGACTGGCAGAGAAGGAGAATCTGCCCCTATCTGAATGGGCCATGATGGTCGCACCCTATCTGATTGGAGTGCCCCAGGTGGCCTATGCTGACCTGAGCGAGCAGGACAGCCAAGACTATGCCAAGCTGAAAGCGGAGATTCTTACCCGGCTGGGTGTTACGGTGACAGCCCGTGCCAGGGGAGTTCATGACTGGAGATGCAGTTGGGAGTCTGCAGTCAGCAAACCTGATTATGGAGTTGAAAAGGTGATAGTGGACCGCTACACCCGAGCACTTCCTCCTGAGGTACAGAGAGAAAGGTACCTTGGCCCCAAAGACTGCCTCCGTGACCAGCCGTCTGAGCGGTCGTCACTTCAGAGTTCCCGGACGCTGAACTCTCCCGGTAAGAGCGTTCCAGCTGTTGGGGACATGGGGTATGTTGATAGACGGGTTCAGGCCCGAGGGGACATATGGGAGGGTGATTGTGGTGGACAGTGTTGGAGATGTTGTGAAATTGCAGCCGGCTGTTCACTAGAGGGGGAGCCTATGTGCCGTGATGTTGGCAGGTCCCTCTCTCTCTGCGCAGAACCTGTGTGTGTGACCACCGCAGCCGAAGAGGCTGGACCACAGGGGTCCCCGGTGGTTGTAAATGACTGCCCAGCACAGGCCCTCTTGGACTCAGAGAGTCCAGTGACTTCCGTATGTGACAGCCTGATTGATAGGGACTTCATCCCTGATAAGCACCTGAGTGTGGTGTGCATCCATGGAGACACCAAAGTCTACCCAGAGACTGCCGTGGACTTGGTCCCCAAACTCGGGGAGGTTTCATATGAAGTGGGGGTAGTGAAGAACCTGGTGCACCCCGTCATATTGGATAATGACTTTCCCGATCTAAGGGTCTCTGGGGGAGAAATGTTTCTGATGGACAGTGTGATGAAGCTCCTACTGAGGGTGCGCAGTCCCGAGGGGCGGAACACAATGCTAGTGGGCCGTTAAACTTGTGTGATAATGATGATGATTATGATAATGATGATGATGATCATGATAATGATGATGACCATGATAATGATGCTGATGCTGATAATGATAATGATGATGATCATGATAGTGATGATGATACTGATCATAATAATGATATTGATAATAATGATGACTGTGATAGTGATGGGGTTCCTTTGCAGGTGATGTTGGGAGACGAGGATGGTGGTTCTCGGGAACCGAGTGTCCCTGACTTGCCTGTGTCCTGTGACAATTTTGAGAGTGAGCAGTGGCGAGACCCCACTCTTGGGACGGCACAGGAAGATATGATTGTTCTAAATGAGGTTTCCCGGGAGCCTGGCTCTGAGGAGAGGTTTCCTCATGTTGCCATAAACAATGGCCTATTGTATAGGGACACTGAAGTCCAGGGAGAGGTCGTGAGTCAGCTCCTAGTACCTGAGCTTTATAGAAGTATAGTGCTGGGGTTGTCACATAGTCACATACTTGAGGGACCAGATGGTGACGTTGATGTGTGGCCCAGCTATGTCAGGCACACAAATAATCCAGGAAAATGCACAGGAAGGTAACCGCAAAAGCTTGCTATCCATTCACTTCACTCACACTTTCAGACACACCCACTAGGGGTATAGGAGGTAGTGACACGTAGCAGAGCTCATTCAAGTTTCCTGTCTGAGAAGAGCTCAGATCAGTCAGTTTCCTGTCTTAGGACAGTGCAGTTCAGTGCCAGTTCAGTCTGGACTTGGAGGGAGAGGAGAGAGGATTGAATCCTCGCAGAGCCAGCGTAGCTCACCTGACAAGCAAGTGGAGGCTAGTACGGGTGAAGTGGATCATCCTAGCCTAGTCAGAGCTACCCTTAATCAGTACCTCAACAGAAGCTGAAACAAGGAGGATACTGAGAGCTGCTCAGCGAGCTCTGGAGAAAGCTGACTATTTCCATCAAAGCTACAAGTGCTTATGCTAAGAGCGAGAGCAGGGCGAAGGGCACAGTGGAGAAGATAGAGAGAAGTGCTTCAGGTACGAGACTACCTGCACTAATTCACCGGACACCGGAGTCCGAAGTGTTGCTAGAGTTTCAAGCATAGTAACAAGATAACCGGAGGCTATCTGGACTACAGGTCGCAGAGAGCAGCCCTAAGTGCCGATACGTAATCGGAGTCAGGAGGAACAAGGACTTTTAGCTAGGCCAAGCATAGAAGGACTCTGTTCTCACCACTTAGAAGGCTCCACCACAATGTCAGCCGGGCGTTACAGCTATTGAGAAAGCTGTAGATTGCAGAGTTAACTTCGCTTCATGCAAGTTTGGACTCAGAGATATATATGAAGTAAAGGAGGCCTCTAACCTGCTCAGCGGTTACCCGAATGTGCATTCTCCACCCCGACCAGCTCCCCGGGACCTGCTTGAACCATCTACCAGTAAAGGTATGAAAAGAAGCTGCATTGTGTGTGACTGAATTCTTAACTACACCCTGCATCATCACCATAGACTTCCAGGGACCAGTCTCACCTGTGGGAGACTCACCACCCAGCTGCCCCATAACATCCCCTGTGAAGATCCTCATAGCAGCGCTGGTCCAATTGATCAGATACCACAGGTGGCGTCACGAACTACCTACAAATCCCCTGTAAATATCCCCCATTGTATGAGCGCCCAGGGCCACGGACCGAGTCCTGCTGCCAGTGACAAACCCCATAGACTTTCATGGGCTCGGTGCCGAGTACCCCATTGCCCTGGTACTTCGTGCGACTCATCTTCTGGCATCACGAACAGGATGCGAAACTTGCAATTGTGAGTCCTGTGTGCCTATATTGAACTGTTTGGTGAAAAAGACTGTTTGCTGCGTTTGGCGCCATAATACCGCCATCTTTACCGCAATATTCGCGCCCTCAGGCGCTGGTGAAGAAGGGGGGCGTACCTGAAAAAAAAAAAACGCACTGTTGCCTGGACACGCCCCCAACTCTGACGCGGCGGCAGGTCCTGTGAAACAGGAAGTGAACGCTCTGACATCAGAGCGCCAGCGACAAAGGTCCTGTCTCCACCGCTGTGCCTGCGACGCTGCAGCCTGTGAAAGAGGTAGGCTCAGATTAACCAAGGGGGCATCAACATGTCGCATCAACCGGCAGACAGAGCGGCCCCGCCGGAGGCCCCAATAGCCCACCGCTTGGCGTTGTACCGCAGGATGGGGGTGCAGGCCCCTCACCTGGTCCGGTGGTCCCGCTTATGCCCCTAACGCTCCCATACATGCCTGGAGCGAAGTGGCTCCCCCAGTACAGTGGCGAGCCAGACACCCTGCCAGGATTTAAACGGAAGATATGTAGTATCTTAGATATGTACTCAATGACTGAAAAGCAAAAAGCTGCTGTGGTAATAGGACAGTTAGCTGGTGCGGCTGAGAGAGAAGTAGAGACTTGGCCCACTGCAGACCAGGAGTCGGTACCTGCGATTCTCTTAAAGCTACAGGCCATCTTTGAGGACCGCACGGAAACGGATCTCCGGATGGCATTTTATCAGTGCTTCCAGAGACCGGGTGACAGTATTAGGGACTACGCCTGCCGACTACAGGGGGCCCTGCGAGCTCTTAAACAGGCTAACCCTACAAGTCCCATTGATGAGAGCCAAATGTTGAAAGAGCAATTCGTGCGGGGACTGAGGTCTCCAGCGGAAGGCAGGACTGTAAACTGGTGGTCCTTAGATCATCCAGATGCCACTTTTGATGCCCTAAAGGACATGGCAATAAAAGGACTGCGACCCTTGGAAAAGCCTGAGGTGGCAAACAGTATCACCCGGGTGAAGCCACTCTAAAGCCGGCAGTACCCACCTTTTCCCCGCAGGTGGCAGAAGCTACAACGCAGGTGGCGCCCCCTAGTGAGTTGGAATGTCTGCGCTCAGAAGTGCGCCAGCTGACTAAGAACTTGGCCACTGTAATGGATGCCCTGCAACTGCGGAAAGAGGAAGGAGGAAAGATCCTACTAGCCGACTGTCCGGAGGATGTCCCTTGGATGAACCGGAGGAAATGGAGGACGTCGCCTCACCGGAGGAGGACCACGCCACCCCCAGGAGCGACTCCTGATCAACACCATCCTCGCCGGAGATCATCTGCTACCGCTGCAACCAAAAAGGTCATATGGCTCAGCAATGTCCTTTAAACGAGCCGATCCTGGGTCAAGGGCCAACACCCAGGAGTAGACTCATCAGGCCCCTTAGACTGGAACCGCAGGTTCGTGGGTGGACGGCCCTACCTGTCCATCATTCTGGACGGGATTGCAATTCCTGCACTGCTGGACACTGGATCCCAGGTGACCATAATACCTGATGTCCTTTATAATAAATTTTGGTCAAAGGACAGTCTCCAGCCCCCGAGCCCTGATTTTACAGTGTACGCCACCAATGGTCTCCCTGTTGAAGTACTCGGAGCCAAAAATGTGGACGTAAAAGTGGGCAGAGTGGAGCTGAAGGATCAGGGACTTCTAGTAGTACAGGACTGTAAATGAGGAAAATGCCTAAATGTGATATTAGGTACTAACATTATCAGTAACTGTCTGGGAGAAGTTGTGTTTTTGCTCCAACAGCTCGCTGAAGTTGCCAAGCCAAAGCAGAAGGGAGTGATCCAGAGGGAGATCCGGGCCCTGATGTGCCAGCAGCAAGCGAAGCTTACAGATGGTGAAATCGGTAATGTACGGGTCACGGACTCGAATCCCATTGTAATACCCCCAATGAGTGAAATGTTAATATGGTGTAGAGCAGCCATAGGTCTGAGAGGACAGAACTACCAAGCAGTAGTAGAGCCCCATCGTTCAGAGCACAGACCTACACTCATGACTGCTAGAGGGGTAGTGGAAGTATAAATGGGAGAGTACCAGTACGACTTCTCAACTGGGGAGACGATGAAGTAAATTTACCACGTTATGCCACAGTTGCTAAATTACATGCCGTAGATAACAATTCTATCCTCACAACCGAGTCCTTAGCCTCCGCCAACCAGCGGAGGATAATGATCCGGCAACCCCGGTAGCGGATTGGTGTCAGCAGCTTCATATAGGGACAGACACCACTTCCGTCCACCAGAAACAGGGGTACTACGGGTGGTACAAGAGTACGCACAAGTATTTAGCAAACACCCACTTGACTTTGGGACAATTAAGGGAGTACAGCATCATATCCCTACAGGCAGTCATCCTCCCATCAAAGAGCGGTACAGGCCTATACCTCCAGCCCACTATCAGAAAGCTAAGGAAATGCTGCGTGACATGAAGGAAGCCGGGGTGATAAGGGATAGTTGTAGCCCCTGGGCAGCACCTCTAGTTCTAGTTAAGAAAAAGGATGGTAGCATGCGAATGTGTGTAGATTATAGGCAAGTAAATCGTATAACACATAAAGATGCATACCCATTACCACGCATAGAGGAATCCTTAGCTGCTCTGAAAACGGCTAACTACTTTTCTACCCTCGACCTTACTAGTGGGTACTGGCAAGTAGCTGTGGCTGAGGAGGATCGGGAGAAAACTGCTTTCACCACCCCAATGGGACTCTGCGAGTTTGACAGAATGCCGTTTGGCCTCAGCAGTGCCCCAGGAACATTCCAGAGAGTGATGGAGAGCTGTCTAGGACATCTCAACTTGAAACCGTGTTGCTGTACTGGACGACGTGATTGTTACTCCAAGACATATGAAGATCATCTGAAGCACCTGGCAGAGGTATTCGAGTCACTGTCCAAGTATGGGATGAAACTGAAGCCCTCTAAATGCCATCTGCTCAAACGGAAGGTACAGTACTTGGGACATATTGTCAGTTCCGAAGGAGTAGCGCCGGACCCCGAGAAGGTCACAGCCATCCAGAAATGGCCGGAGCCGAAGAATCTAAAGGAGGTGCGTCAGTTCCTGGGATTAACAGGTTACTACAGGAGGTTCGTGAAAGATTACACTAAGAAGGCGGCGCCTTTACAGGACCTCCTGGTCAGGACAACCTCTCAAGAGCAGAAACCCTCCATTCAATTGGGGAAAAGAACAAGCTGAGGCATTCAAAGAGATGAAAGAGATTTCTGACAGGCGATGAAATCTTAGCCTACCCAGATTACAGCCAACCGTTCCTGCTGTACACCGATGCCAGTAACGAGGATTGGGAGCAGTCCTCAGTCAGAAGCAGAATTGGCCAAGAAAAAGTCATGCATATGCCAGCAGAAAGCTCAGGCCAACTGAGAGAAACCCCGAAAACTATAGCAGCTTCAAACTGGAGTTCCTACGCGCTGGTCTGGAAGAAGATAACATACCTTCCACCGAAAGATGGTCAGAACGAGTTACCGGGTGGTGAGTAGTGCCTACCCAACGTGAAGAGATCAGTACTCCTGTACACCAAGAGCGAAACGTGGAGTCGTTCACGGTAGCTGAGAGTGCAGGTAAAAAAGAGAAATACACCAAGATTGGAATCTATGAGATTGCAGTACCCTGGACAACCACCACAACATAAGGCAGCCGGAAGCGTTCCTACGATGGTCTAGACCCTCGTCACAGCCTGAGAAACTAACTACACCCAAAGATAGAAATAGTAAGCAATCTGCCCGGAGCAGAACCCCAGTATAATAGAAAGCCCCAACATGTAATGGCGTATGACAAGCAGGAAAACTGACACAGAAAGAAATATATACAAACGCTGGGCCAAACTATCTAAATAAAAAGGAGAGGTATTACTGCATGAAACTGAAAAACCAACATATAATTCAAAATCACCTAGATCACAGACCTCACCTAATATCTCTGGTAACAAAACACAGCACAAAAAAGCAAAAGCAAAGTACAAAACACAGTGGCTGGACTAAACTGAGAGGGCAAAAGCCCCGGAGGGGACCCAGAAGGCCCCCACAGAAGTGCAGGACAAAATGCAAAAATATAGCAAAAACACAAAATAAGAAATTGTCTTATCTGAAGCAGGAGATGCAGACACGACACAGCAGGCTACAAGGGAAACTGGAAAGAAGGATTCAGACCAGAACAATTGATCACCGGCAACCCTGATGGGAAAATGATTCCCTTAAATAAGACCAATCAGTAACACCTGATTCCCAATCCTCACTAGTACCGCTTGTAACCACCAGAGGGAGCCTCTGCTCAGAACTCATCTCAAACCCATTCACAACAGTACCCCCCCCTTGAGGAGGGGTCACCGAACCCTCATTTGAGCAACCAGGTCGGTCAGGATGAGTTCTATGATACGCACGGATAAGTCTCCTAGCATGGATGTCCGAAGCAAACACCCAAGAATTATCTTCCTGACCATAACCTCTCCATTTAACCAAATACTGGAGTCTTCGTCTAGAAAAACGAGAATCCAATATTTTCTCAACCACATACTCCAGATTGCCCTCAACCAAAACAGGGTCAGGAGGCACAGCAGCAGGAACCACTGGCTCAACAAACCTCTTCAACAAGGACTTGTGGAACACGTTATGGATCTTAAATGTCCCTGGAAGAAGCAAACGAAAAGAAACAGGATTAATAATCTCCATGATCTTATAAGGTCCAATGAACCTAGGCTTAAATTTAGGAGATGCTACTCTCATAGGAATATTCTTTGAGGACAACCAGACCAAGTCCCCCACTTTAAACCGAGGACCATCAGTCCTATGCCGGTTAGCAAACCGCTGGGCCTTCTCCTGAGAGAGGGACAACCTCTCCACTACCTGGTCCCAAATCTGCTGCATACGCTCAACAACAGAGTCAACACCTGGACAGACAGAAGCCTCCGTCTGTCCTGAAGAAAATCGAGGGTGAAACCCAGAATTACAGAAAAACGGAGACATCAAAGTGGCAGAGCTAGCCCTATTATTAAGAGCAAACTCAGCCAAAGGCAAAAAAGAGACCCAGTCATCCTGATCAGCAGACACAAAGCATCTTAGATAAGTCTCCAATGTCTGGTTTGTTCTCTCAGTTTGACCATTGGTCTGAGGATGAAATGCCGAGGAGAAAGACAATTGAACACCCAGTTTAGAACAAAAAGTCCTCCAAAATCTGGAAACAAACTGGACTCCTCTGTCAGACACAATGTTCTCAGGAATGCCGTGTAAACGAACCACGTGCTGAAGGAACAACGGCACCAATTCAGAGGAGGAAGGCAACTTAGGTAATGGCACAAGATGTATCATTTTGGAAAACCTATCACAAATTACCCAGATGGTGGTCATTCTCTGAGAAACAGGAAGATCGGAAATGAAATCCATAGAGATATGGGTCCATGGTCTCTTGGGCACAGGCAATGGCATCAACAAACCACTAGAGCGAGAGCAAGGCTTGGAGCGAGAGCAAGTCCCGCAGGACTGCACAAATTCCCTGACATCGCGAGACAAGGTAGGCCACCAAAAGGACCGACTAACCAAGTCTCTGGTACCAAAAATTCCGGGATGCCCAGCCAATGCGGAACAATGAATCTCAGACATCACACTCTTTTTCCATTGGTCCGGGACAAACAATTTTCCAACAGGGCAGCGCTCGGGCCTATCCTCCTGACACCCCTCCAGAGCAAGTCTCAAATTAGGCGAGATGGCGGAAAGAACTACACCCTCCTTCAAAATAACAGAGGGATCAGATAGCTCAGGAGAGTCCGCAAGGAAACTCCTCGAGAGGGCATCCGCCTTAACATTCTTAGTGCCAGGAAGAAAGGAAACCACAAAATTAAAACGTGTGAAAAACAAGGCCCACCTGGCCTGTCTAGGATTGAGTCGCTTGGCAGATTCCAGATAGACCAGATTCTTATGGTCCGTAAGGACCACCACCTGATGTTTGGCTCCCTCCAGCCAATGTCTCCACTCTTCAAAAGCCCACTTCATGGCCAATAACTCCCGATTACCCACGTCATAATTACGTTCAGTAGGAGAAAATTTTCGAGAGAAAAAGGCACAA
The DNA here is from genome assembly GCA_033576555.1 of Oophaga sylvatica. Lineage (NCBI taxonomy): Eukaryota > Metazoa > Chordata > Amphibia > Anura > Dendrobatidae > Oophaga > Oophaga sylvatica. The sequence goes on from JARQOD010000006.1 coordinate 368,386,286, forward strand.
GGGTTACTTTTAGAGGTCTCTGGATCTTTTTGGGACAAAACGGCACCTGCCCCAATTTCAGAGGCATCAACCTCCACCTGAAATGGCAGAGAAACATCAGGCTGCCGTAAGAACAGGAGCAGAAGTGAATCTCTGCTTAAGTTCCTGAAACGCAGAGACTGCCTCAGGAGGCCAATTCACCACATCAGAACCCTTTCTGGTCAAATCAGTTAATGGTTTAACAATAACGAGAAATTACCAATAAATTTACGATAAAAATTGGCAAAACCCAAAAATCTCTGAAGAGCCTTTAATGAAGTAGGTTGGACCCAATCACAGATGGCCTGAACCTTGACCGGGTCCATTTCAATAACAGATGGGGACAAAATGAATCCCAGAAATGAGATCTTCTGTACGCCAAAAAGACACTTTGATCCCTTCACATACAGAGCATTCTCTCTCAAAATCTGGAATACAGTTCGAACATGTTTCACATGAGAGTCCCAGTCATTAGAAAAAATCAAGATATCATCCAAATAAACAATCAGAAACTTGTCCACAAAATCCCTGAAAATGTCATTCATGAAGGACTGGAAGACGGAAGGAGCATTAGTGAGCCCAAAAGGGCATCACAAGGTACTCAAAATGCCCTTCAGGGGTGTTAAATGCCGTCTTCCATTCATCCCCGTGCTTAATGCGAATAAGGTTATACGCCCCCCTGAGGTCAAGCTTGGTAAACCAAGTAGCGTTTTTCACCCTGGAAAACAGGTCAGAAATCAAGGGTAACGGGTATTGATATTTCACAGTAATATTGTTCAAGAGACGATAATCAATACACGGCCTTAATGAACCATCTTTTTTGGCCACAAAGAAAAAACCGGCACCTAAGGGTGAAGAGGATGGTCTGATATGACCCTTCTCCAATGATTCCTTGATATAAGACCGCATAGCGTCATGTTCAGGTACAGACAAGTTAAAAAGGCGACCCTTAGGGAATTTACTACCTGGCACTAATTCAATAGCGCAGTCATAGCTCCTATGGGGAGGTAAGGATGCAGATTTACTTTCGCTAAACACATCAGAAAAATCAAACAAAAAGTCAGGAACATCCTCAGCCTGGGGGGAGGCAGAAAAAACAGGAGTGTTGGTATTAACACATTGGCAGCCCCAACTGGTTACAGACACAGATTTCCAATCCAAAACAGGATTATGAGACTGTAACCAAGGGAAACCCAGCACGATAATGTCATGCAGATTATATAGAACCAAAAATTTGCAGCACTCCTGGTGATCAGGTTCAACCCTCATTATCACCTGAGTAGAAAACTGGGGTTTATTCTCAGCCAAAGGGGTAGAATCGATCCCCAGTAGGGGAATAGACTTCTGTAGGGGTATCAAGGGAAATCCACAACGTTTAGCAAAATCATAATCCATCAGGTTAATAGCTGCTCCAGAATCAACGAAAGCCTGAGCAGAAAATGAGGACAGAGAGCATATCAGAGTGACAGTTAATAAAAACTTAGTCTGAACACTACCAAGACAACTGAGCGTGCAAAACGTCTTCCCCGCTTAGGGCAGACTGAAATAGCATGAGAGGCATCACCACAGTAGAAACATAACCCATTGCGCTTTCGAAACTCATGACGCTGTGCCCCAGACACCACTCCATCACACTGCATGGGCTCAGCAGCTGGCTCACAAGGCAACACCACTCCACGCATACTTCTCCGCTCACGCAAACGTCTGTCAATTTGAATCGCTAATGACATAGAATCATTGAGACCAGAGGGGACAGGGAATCCCACCATAACATCCTTTACATTATCCGACAGACCCTTCCGGAAAAGGGCCGCCAAAGCGTCGTCATTCCATTTGGTCAGGACTGCCCACCTACGGAATCTCTGACAGTATAACTCAGCGTCATCAAGCCCCTGATTTAATGCCAACAAGGCTTTTTCAGCTTGATCAGTGACATTAGGCTCATCGTACAATAACCCCAAAGCCTGAAAAAATGCATCAACATCACTCAAAACAGGATCCCCAGGTGTGAGGGAAAAAGCCCAATCCTGAGGATCGCCGCGCAGGAGAGAGATGACAATTTGAACCTGCTGCGCTGCGTTTCCTGAGGACTTAGATTTTAAGGCAAGAAACAATTTACAATTATTTTTGAAATTCTGAAACTTAGCTCGATCCCCTGAAAACAAATCTGGCATGGGGATCCTAGGTTCCACAACAGGCAACCTAGCAAGATATGCAGCAATACTCTGAACCTCAGTGGCAAGCTGATCCACACGGCCAGACAACTGTGCAAACTCCATTGGGAGAAAAGATCCTCCCCAGCACCCAGAGATACAGAGGGAAAAAAAAAAAAAATGCAACAAACAGAAAAATATCTCTGACAACTTTTCTTCCTTCAAAATATTTTTTCCCTTCTGTGAGTACCATACAATTTTTATGGCCGGTGATACTGTTATGTTACGGTAGCTGAGGAGTGCAGGTAAAAAAGGAAATACACCAGAGCAGTTGGAATCTATGAGATTGCAGTACCCTGACTAACCACCGCAACTAGAGGCAGCCGTGGAGCGTTCCTACGATGGTCCTAGACGCCTCGTCACAGCCTGAGAAACTAACTACACCTAAAGATAGAAATAGGAAAGCTATCTGCCCCGGAGCAGAACCCCAAAGATAATAGAAAGCCCCCAAACATGTAATGGCGGTTAGACAAGAGGAAATACTGACACAGAAAGAAAATAGTATGAGCAAACGCTGGGGCCCAAACTATCTAAATAGAAAAGGACAGGAAGGGTACTTACTGCAATCCCAGAAAACCCTGAAAACACCAACACTACTAATTTCAAAATCACCTGAGATCACACGACCTCTACCACCTAAATTAGTTCTCTGGTGTAACAAAAACAGCAGCCACAGAAAAAACTGCAAAAAGCAAAAGTACAAAACACAGTGGCTGGACTAAACTGAGAGGGCAAAAGCCCCCGGAGGGGACCCAGAAGGCCCCCACAGAAGGGCAGGACAAAATGCAAAAATATAGCAAAAACACAAAATAAGAAATTGTCTTATCTGATAGCAGGAGATGCAGACACGACACAGCAGGCTACAAGGGAAACTGGAAAGAAGGATTCAGACCAGAACAATTGATCACCGGCAACCCTGATGGGAAAATGATTCCCTTAAATAAGACCAATCAGTAACACCTGATTCCCAATCCTCACTAGTACCGCTTGTAACCACCAGAGGGAGCCTCTGCTCAGAACTCATCTCAAACCCATTCACAACACAACCTCACTAACAACCAACCCTTGAGCACTTGAAACAGCCAAGCTGGGAGCCATGGCAAGTTGGATGGCTCGGTTGTCAAACTATCAGTTTACCATCAAGTACAGAGCGGGCCGTAAAAACGCTAACGCGGATGCCTTGTCCAGAATGCCGCACGAATCCGACACGGAGGAAGAATCAGATGATCTGGAAGAAATCGAGCTACCTGCGTTCCACGAAATGGGATGGTCCAAGAGCAACGAGTCTACAGAAAGCGGTGTGGTGAGATGTTGAACCCTTTACCTCATCATAGCTGGAAGGAGACTCAGGACAGCGATCCAGTGGTCAGCTGTGTCAAGGAGTTGATAAGACAGGAAGGTTCCTCCTTGGAGAAAGATGCACCTATACCAGCAAAGCTCTTGTGGAGTGAGAGAAGCCGGTTGTTCTTCTACCGAGAGAAGTTGTGCAGGAGATACGTCGACCCAAGGACCCATGAGATGGTTTGGCAAATAGTGGTTCCCAGAGCAGACATCCAAATGGTGCTGGAAGCCTACCACGATCGAGCGGGGCACTTTGGCTGGAAAAAGCTGGAGACCCTGTTGAGGTGTCAGTTCTACTGGGTAGGGATGCGCAGCTCCATCGAGAAGTGGTGCTGGAACTGTGGGCCCTGTGGCCTCAGACGAAAAGACTACTGTAGTCAGAAGGCACCCTTGCAGCCTATCCGGACGACTCGGCCCCTGGAAATCGTGGCATTGGACCATGTCAAGTTGTCACCAAGCAGGTCGGATACTCCTATGCTCTGACCATGGTGGATCACTATTCCAGATTCCTGGTGGTCGCCCCTGTCAAAGATCTGACTGCAGAGACAGCAGCCAAGATCTTCCAAGCAAGTTTCTGCAGACCACACGGATATCCAGAGCGGGTACTGACTGATCGAGGTCCAGCCTTTGAAGCTGAACTGTTTCAGGAATTCTGTCAATTGTATGGATGTAAAAAGATCAGAACAACACCGTACCACCCTCAAACCAATGGCCTTTGTGAAAAAATGAATCATATTGTCATTGATTTACTGAAATCTATACCACTGGAAGAAAGAAATCGGTGGCCAGACTTGTTACCCGACCTGATCGACTTGTACAACCACATACCAGTCAGTTCCACCAACTGCACTCCAGCCTACCTTATGAGAGCAAGACCCGGAAGGCTGCCAATGGATTTGGAACTTGGTGTGGTAGAACCAGAGGCTGATGACAGTGCTGAAGATTGGGACACAACTCGACAGGAACAGTACAGGAGAGTACAAGCCTGTGTGGAGGATAGTCTCAACAAAGTAAGGGAAAAGCAAGAGAAGAACTATAATAAAAATGCTCCCGCTAAGCCTTTGATGCCTGGAGAAATTGTGCTCAAAAGAAAAAGAAGAATGCACAAATTGGATGATCAGTGGGAACAGGAGCCATATGTCGTGCAAAATTCCAATTTTGATAACAGAAAGACCTGTATCATCAGCAAGGATGGAGGGAAAACGACGGCAACTGTGTCTAGAGATCATTTAAAGTTGTGTCCTGGCCCATTAGAGCTTCGTGAGGAAGAACCTGTTGTCCTTCAGAAAGAAAATGATGAAGCGGTCATACATACGGATTTGGGAGATTTACCTGCAGATTGGCCCAGACTGGGAGATGCTGTAATCATTCCTGTGTTTCAGTTTTATCAACCGCAAGAAGAATCTCTACATCCAGTCACACCAATTGTGCCAGTAGAGACAGTTCCAGAGGGACCTGTTCCAACAGAACCTCAACCAGAGGAACCCCAAGAAGCGGAACCACAAGAAGCAGCACCACAAGAAGTGGAATCCCCTGGTGAAACCGAATCGCATCGCCCAGCCACCAGTACACTTGCCAGGTCCATAGAAAGGTTGAGACAGTATTACCGTTTGCCAGTACGCAGAACAGATAGGCCAGAGAATACTATACCTGACACCACACCACGTAGGTCAGAACGTATTATTAAAGGAAAACTACCTATTCGCTATCAGGAGTAGTCCTAGTAAACTAGTTTAGTAAGACTCAGACAAGGATTTACTGCATTAGAGAATGTAAAAAGTTAATATCTCTTGAAATGTTATATGTGAAATGTTTTCTCATGCATGGACTGCGTGGCTGTGGACTGTGCCAGCCCAAGAACTTGTATTGTAAATAGTTGCACTACGGTGCCTTATCTTGGTTTTACACGAAACCATTACTATTTACCTCTGAAGAAAAACCCGTATGGTGTGGCCTAGAGTGAGGTCTGCAATGAAGTCCTGCAGCCCACCCAGGACCCACGTGGGAGGTTTTTGGTGCGGGTCCTCCACAAGAATATTGTCTTGTATTATGAGAATGTTTTGATACTTTTGATACTATTGTAATTTTCTAATGTACAAATTGTAACGTTCAAGAAGTCTTACCTCCCGGATGGGAAGAGTTAAAAATGTTTATGTTTAATGCAAAACAAAAATGTTTTTTCTTTTTCTCTTTTGCAGCCCGGGAGTGCTGTGTTTAACCAAGGGGGGATGTGTGGCCCAGCTATGTCAGGCACACAAATAATCCAGGAGAATGCACAGGAAGGTAACCGCAAAAGCTTGCTATCCATTCACTTCACTCACACTTTCAGACACACCCACTAGGGGTATAGGAGGTAGTGACACGTAGCAGAGCTCATTCAAGTTTCCTGTCTGAGAAGAGCTCAGATCAGTCAGTTTCCTGTCTTAGGACAGTGCAGTTCAGTGCCAGTTCAGTCTGGACTTGGAGGGAGAGGAGAGAGGATTGAATCCTCGCAGAGCCAGCGTAGCTCACCTGACAAGCAAGTGGAGGCTAGTACGGGTGAAGTGGATCATCCTAGTCTAGTCAGAGCTACCCTTAATCAGTACCTCAACAGAAGCTGAAACAAGGAGGATACTGAGAGCTGCTCAGCGAGCTCTGGAGAAAGCTGACTATTTCCATCAAAGCTACAAGTGCTTATGCTAAGAGCGAGAGCAGGGCGAAGGGCACAGTGGAGAAGATAGAGAGAAGTGCTTCAGGTACGAGACTACCTGCACTAATTCACCGGACACCGGAGTCCGAAGTGTTGCTAGAGTTTCAAGCATAGTAACAAGATAACCGGAGGCTATCTGGACTACAGGTCGCAGAGAGCAGCCCTAAGTGCCGATACGTAATCGGAGTCAGGAGGAACAAGGACTTTTAGCTAGGCCAAGCATAGAAGGACTCTGTTCTCACCACTTAGAAGGCTCCACCACAATGTCAGCCGGGCGTTACAGCTATTGAGAAAGCTGTAGATTGCAGAGTTAACTTCGCTTCATGCAAGTTTGGACTCAGAGATATATATGAAGTAAAGGAGGCCTCTAACCTGCTCAGCGGTTACCCGAATGTGCATTCTCCACCCCGACCAGCTCCCCGGGACCTGCTTGAACCATCTACCAGTAAAGGTATGAAAAGAAGCTGCATTGTGTGTGACTGAATTCTTAACTACACCCTGCATCATCACCATAGACTTCCAGGGACCAGTCTCACCTGTGGGAGACTTACCACCCAGCTGCCCCATAACATCCCCTGTGAAGATCCTCATAGCAGCACTGGTCCAATTGATCAGATACCACAGGTGGCGTCACGAACTACCTACAAATCCCCTGTAAATATCCCACATTGTATGAGCGCCCAGGGCCACGGACCGAGTCCTGCTGCCAGTGACAAACCCCATAGACTTTCATGGGCTCGGTGCCGAGTACCCCATTGCCCTGGTACTTCGTGCGACTCATTAATGTTGTGGATGACATGTTAACTAAGGTTCCAGATCAGGATGTGAATGAAAACGAATTGTATAACCCTGACAGTGAGCAGGATGTGAATGAAAATGAATTGTATAACCCTGACAGTGAGCAGGATGTGAATGAAAATGAATTGTATAACCCTGACAGTGAGCAGGATGTGAATGAAAATGAAGTGTATGTCCTACCAGAAGAGCCTGAAGAAGAGGCTGAAGACATAAAGGACGTCCAACAGGTACAAGATGAAGTGTTTATGAGTCGCACTTAGTACCAGGGCAATGGGGTACTCGGCACCGAGCCCATGAAAGTCTATGGGATTTGTCACTGGCAGCAGGACTCGGTCCGTGGCCCTGGGCGCTCATACAATGGGGGAATATTTACAGGGGATTATTAGGATAGGTAGTTTGTGACGCCACCTGTGGTATCTGGTTAATTGGACCAGCGCTGCTATAATGATCTTCACAGGGGATGTTATGGGGGCAGCTGGGTGGTAAGTCTCCCACAGGTGAGACTGGTCCCTGGAAGTCTATGGTGGTGATGCAGGGTGTAGATAAGAATTCAGTCACACACAATGCAGCTTATTTTCATACCTTTTACTGGTAGATGGTTCAAGCAGGTCCCGGGGAGCTGGTCGGGGTGGAGAGTGCACATTTGGGTAACCGCTGAGCAGGTTAGAGGCCTCCTTTACTTCCATATACATGTGAGTCCAACTTGCGTGAAGCGAAGTTAACTCTGAACTCTCCAGCTTTCTCAATAGCTGTAATGCCCGGCCAACATTGTGGTGGAGCCTTCTAAGTGGTGAGAACTAAGTCCTTACTTTTGTCTGCGCTTGACTCAAAGTCCCCGTTCTCCCTGACTCCGGTTACGTATTGACGCTTTGGGCTGCTCTCTGCGACCTGTAGTCCAGATGCCTCCGATTTTCTTGTTACTAAGCTTGAAACTCTAGCAACGCTTCGGACCCCGGTGTCCGGCAAATTAGTGCAGGCAATCCAATACCTGTAGCACTTCTCTCTGTCTTCTCCACTGCGCCCTTCGCCCTGCTTCCCGCTCTTAACATAAGCACTTGTAGCTTTCGATGGAAGTGTCAGCTTTCTTCTAGAGCTCACTGCACAGCTCTCAGTATCCTCCAAGTCCAGACTGGACTGAGACTGAACTGATTTGTACTCAGACAGGAAGCAGACTGAACTGAACACTGACTCCTCTCCTCTCCTCCTGACTGACTGACTAACCAACTCAGCTACGTGTCACTCCCTTTTGTACCCCTGATGGGTGTGTCTAAAAGGGTGAGTGACGTGAATAGATAACAAGCTTTTACGGTTACCTTCCTGTGCACTCTCCTGGATTTTATGTGTGCCTTACATAGCTGGGCCACACATTTACTTCTCAGAAAAAACTCCAAACTGTGATGAAGGAGCGTGATAAGAGCCATGAGCATCTTCTGGAGAAGCTCAATGAAGTAAAGAAGGTTCAAGGGGAACTGGAGAAAAGTGAAAAACTCCCTATACCTTCTGTGATAGTTGGTGACACATGGTCAGTGCACCAGGGACAGGAGGTACGTGAGTTTCTGAGGAAGAGTCAGCAGAAATGTTCTGATGTGCCGGGTCGTACTTTTCTGGCCAGGCACTATATCGAAACGGAGCCCGGCCCTAAGGTCAAGATGAAACCGTGCAGGATACCCGAGGCCCGCAGAGAGCATAGGCCTGGGAGGGTACAGGGTAGTGCGGATGCTTCAGATGAAGAGAAAGCTGATGTTGGCTATGACTCAGGTGAAAATACAAATGACAGTTGTGAAGATGAAGCTGATGAGGGCCATGACTGGTCCAGAGTTCACTGTCTCTGTTGGATTGTTGACCAGCCCTCGGTCTGGATGACCAGCCCTCCGGTCTGGAGAAGAGGGAGGGGATATGTGAGACAGTGAAGGAATATGTGTTGAATGGGGTGTACATTTCACCTAGGTACTGGGCTGTATGGTATAAGGGAAATGTGTGGCTTTGTAAACCTAGTGGTAGAGAAAGGTCACTACACCTCACTTTCAGCACACACTTGCAGCTCAGGCCTGAAACCATTCAGCTGTTAATTAGGAGACCAGAAGTAGGTGTCTGCAAACACAGTCTGGGAGCTGGCTTAGTCCGGACACAGGAGGTGTCCCGGCACAAGAAGCAGTCTCCAGGAGTGGGAGCTGGCTTAGTCTGGACACAGGAGGTGTCCCGGCACAAGAAGCAGTCTCCAGGAGTGGGAGCTGGCTTAGTCTGGACACAGGAGGTGTCCCGGCACAAGAAGCAGTCTCCAGGAGTGGGAGCTGGCTTAGTCTGGACACAGGAAGGTGTCCTGGCACAAGAAGCAGTCTCAGTGAGAATCCGTGTGAATAACGGCTGAATAGGAGGGGAGCTCTCTCAAGTCTGGACGCTGAAGGTGCCTTCAGACACAAGGAGGAGACTCTGTGAACCTCAATGCTGGTAAACGCTGGTAACTACTGAACATATGTGTTGTTTTGGGCACAGACTGGTAGAGTCTGGACCCGGATAGATAGGGAAATCTATCTATGTGTAATTAGTGGCTAGACAAGCCTAGGTCTTCTGTTTATGATTTATTTTTATCTGTTTGCTGTGGACTTTAATAAAGCTGGTTGCGGCCAGTTTTCACCAGAACTGCTGTCTGAATGAACTGTTTTCGTGTCACTCTGTCTACCCAGACAGCGATCCTAGAGCTATATCCCCTGAAAAGCTTACAATATGTAGAACTAGCACCCATACCCACTAAGCCAAGACACATCATATGGACTGTGGATGTGGTGAGACTTCATACCAAATCCTCTGTTTGCTATAGTAATGTCATTGGCAGTCAAACAATACAAGTTCTTCATGTGCAACTTTACTCTTCAACTTTTCTAAATTTCATAGTCATTTAAATGTAGTTGTATTTTGTCCTGTGTCACTCCATGTCTTTGAGCGGTGCTTTGTAGCGTTTTTTATTACATAGTTCATCAGAATAGGGGTTGATACAAATTTTGGTACAGTTAGTCAGATGACCACAAGGGGGCAGTCTTGTTGTACTTTCAATGTTTTACTACTACTTCGTGTTGCACTGTAGTCAGTATGGAAAGAGTTGACTGTGATCTCGTCTAGAACTACATGATCTAAGCCACTGAAAAGTATCAAAAATGGATTTGGCTTTTATCCTAAGTCATATTACAAGACTCGTTAAAGGGTTGATTGTGACTTGTAGGATCGCTACTTCCAATCGGTGGCGCTATAGAGTACAAGTCCTCTTTGTTTGAAGAGGCAATTTGCATACTGATGTTCATAGTCACCTACTCCATTGCTAGTCATATTATCTATCCTGTAAAATACCTGTGAACGCGTCACATAATAGACTACTTTTTCCGCTATATTGGTTGTATTGTTTACGCTGTACGTCAGGTACCATAACTCTAATTAGTATTGTGGCCTTTAGTTTCAGCTGTTGCCAAACCCCCAGCAATCTCATAGCATGACAGATTGGCATAGTGGTAGCTGGAGGTTGGAGGGAGGGCAACTGGGACATATGCTATGAGTGCTGAAAGCCTGCGGGGGTGCTAACAAACCACCTTGCCTTGGCCAGGGTATTTAGATACAGGGCTAGAGGAAGCAAGCTGAACCTGGCTATTGCTCTGCACAACATATTAGCTATCCACTAGAAATTGAACAAACCTAAAGGATGAATTTGTTTTGCCAGGTTTCCATAGTTAGATGAACATTTTCCATGATCTCTGCAATAACATATCTTGAAGCTGCGAAACTTATTAGAACTTGGCACTCCAAAAATGCCGCAAGAGGAACATGTGGTTTATTGTATACCAAAAAGAAAACCACTGCATAAATTGAGTTTTGGCCAATTATTAGGCCTTCACCAGAACCGATTGCAAGAGGAGAAGAAGCTGCGTTCCCAACCACAGTACTCTACACAGAGATTGCTTTGACCTATTGGTTTGAGGTGCTTGTCTGCTCATGACGATCCTTATGTAGGGCCAATAGACATTATAAGGCCTTTATGTGGACCAAGAAACGAGTTTGCAGAGAATATAAAGTAGAAGACTTTAGGAATATAATAGGATTATAATCATATCCTGAAACCTCATGGATCTACCTTACTCAGTTTGATGCATAAGCCTGTACATTTGCACACTATGTATAGATAGAACAGGTCTTTCCAGCAGAAGAACATAAGTATTAATTGCAATCAATAAAATGATTTTGTAGACATTGCTCCTAATCTGTGCTCTTCTACCATATAGTGCTATTGAGGTTATCACATTAGGTAGAACATCACTGCGGACACTTTATAAACAGCTCATCTTCTTGTGCTTCCCATGTTTATCAGGTGGATATTAGGTTTACACATCGGCCCGTGGAACGTCACAAACTAATCAAATAATTTAGAACATATTATAGATGAGATTTGACATTGACATTAGGAAATTTGATCCACTTTCCGACATAACGTAAATGTGTGGAGTCCTGCTAATTAGAGATGAGTTCGGATGTTGCCCTCGAATCTGATTTTGACATATTCGTGCCATATTCGAACACTATTCGAGCCGAATGTATGTCTTATGATCGGTTCCGAACATAGTGGGTAATTTCTACTCCCATTGACTCTAATGACGTTCGGCTGTGTTCGACGAATATTGCAAAAAACAATATTCGATTCCGATCATATTCGGAACCAAATCCGAACAAATTCGCTCATCTCTACTCCTAATACGGCGCTGACTTCCTTGTAAGTTATTATTGCATGAATTCAGTATTAAAGTTTTTTTGTTACAAGTTGTAGAGCTGTATGTGTGTGTGCACCCTACCGATTATCCTGACTGCAGACATTTTGAATCCCGTTATATACAGAAGTGTGGAAAGCAAAGCAAATCTCTGTATAAATATATACTATATATAAATATATTACATACTATATATTGTTTCTGTTCACACCTGGATATGTGGCTTTATTTCAGTTCTCTGATATGTCAGATAACCTATAAACAGAAACTCTGGATCAAATCACGAAGGCCACATGTTTTCCTACTTTTCTGTGTAACATATATATTTTATGGGCAAAAGTATTGGGACACCTCTACATTACACCTACAAGAGTGTGTCGACCCGCCACCACAATTGTGGGTTACCAGGGCAATGGGGTACTCAGACCCGAGCCCGTAGAAGTCTATGGGGATTTTGTCACAGGTAGCTGTGGCTCGGTCTGTGGCCCGGGCGGTCTGGCGTATGTTGGGGATATATTTACAGGGGATTGATTTATATACAGTTCGTGACGCCACCTGTAGTATTCTGGTAATTAGTACCAGAGCTGCTGTAGATCTCTGAGGGGATGGTGATGCAGCTAGATGTCGGGTCCCCTACAGGTGGGACTCTTCCCTCAGGTCTATGAAGTTAGTGAAGTCGGGTGCAGGTAAATAACACAGTCTCACACGGTCAGCGTCTTTCCATACCTTTACTTGTAAGATGTTCAGGCAGGTCCCAGGGAGGCTGATCCAAGGAGAGTGTATCTTGAGACAGCAGCTGGACAAGTTAGGGGCCTCCTTTACTTCCAATACAATGAGTACAACCAGCCTGAAGCGTAGTTCCCTCAATATCTCCAGCTAATCTATAGCTGTACCGCCCAGTCAGCTTTGTGTTAGGAGCCTTCCTGCGAGGGAGCTGAATTCTTATTTTGTCCTGCAGAAACTCAAAGTCTTCACTCCCCTGACCCCAGTTACGTACTGACTATAAGGGGCTTGTTTGCCGCGACCTAAGGTCCGGTAAATTCCTGGTTTTCTTATCACTATGCTTGAAACAGTAGTGATCCTTCGGTCCCCAGTGACCGGTAGCAATGTGCAGGACTTCTTCAATCCGTAAGCACTATTCCAATAAACCACTGTGCCTTTCGCCTTGTCCTCGCTGGTAACATAAGCACTCACACTAGCCAAGGGTCGAGTAGTCACTTCTTTCTTTTCCTTCACTTCAAAGTTAGTTACAGATGCTCAGTTTTCAATAGGCAGGAGCACGTCTCTGAACCTTACACCGTCCTTTAGACAGGATACTGAAGACTTTCTGCACTAAACTTCTTCTTTCCTTCCAGTGTATGCTGATGAGGTACAGCTCTGACTAGGCTAAGGTGAATTAAAGCACCTATACTAGACTCCACTTTCCGAACTGGTGATAGAGCAATCTGGACTGCTTCCTCCCTCCAGACGTCTTCTCTCTCTGAAGTCAGGAACTAAACTCCAGACGTCTTCTCTGTCCGAAGACAGGAACTAGACTAACTAAATCACTCCAACACATACGCCTTGACCACTCCCTCAAGAGTAAACTCCACTACCCTAAGGGTGTGTCTAGTATATGTTGAGTGAATGAATATTTAGCATTAAACTGCTGTCTCGCCACACACTCTCCAGGGTACTGCGTGTGCCTACCACCAGGGCTACACATTCCCCCATGGTAAAAGACAGCACTCCCGGGCTGTAAAATATAAAAGAGACATTTTGTTTATGCAATAAACATTAAACAATTAACATTGGTTCGTCCCATCCGGGAGGTGAGGATATCTTGAACGTTGCAAACATTATAGAAATACAAAAGTATTAAATAGCATTCAATAAATATACAATATACTTGTGAAGGACCCGCACCAAACCTTCAACGTAGGTCCTGGGTGGGCTGCAGGACATCCAATTGCAGACCTCACTCAGTGCCACACCACACGGGTTTTGTTTTCAGAGGTAGTTGTACTGGTTTATGTAAAACCAAGATAGGGCACCGAAGCGCAACTATTTACAAGTAAGTTCTGGGCTGGCATAGTCCTCAACCTCCAAGTCCAATGTAAAACCAAAGACATAAATATAATATCACATTATTATACTAAAGTGCAAAACTTTTTCTGGTTACTATTTACCCAGCCGGGCATTCTACGGTTAGCAAAATATATATGCATCATATATATACTCTTCAACTGGTGCTAAACTCTATAAAACATTTTCAAACTTTTTTTACTTATGGTAGATCCTATAGGGATCTCACCAATTTTTCTTTTCTTATTTATTCATTTTCAAATAATACGCTTTCCAATACATTTTCCACCCCGGGGGCTGGAACAATGCGATGTTCGCACAGGACCGTTCCTATTCCTGGGCCCAGTGCCCAGCACCAAGATCATCGACTCCACCATCGGGGTCTGTGTGGCTGGTGTGCACTGGGCTGGTGGGGATGTCGGGGGTTCCGGCAAGGTGTCATCATCGCTGGTTACCTGCAGGGCCGGTTCACTCCGGTCCTCTAGGCCGCAGGGCCCGTCCTCCTCTGGGGACGCTGCTGCAGCATAAGATACTGGGCAAAAAGCAGGCTTTTGTAGTGGCTCAATTGAGATCGCATCAGACTCTTGCGATGTAGATTGGGTCGCCGATTGCGATGCAGAGTAGATCGCCGATTGCGATACGGAGGTGTACGCAGGGGGCGATGCCGATGCACAATGCTGGTGTGATGCAGAGCAGGAAGCAGGTGTGCGCAATGGCTCAGATGGGAACGCACTAACCTGCTGCTGTCGCTGCTCCATCATTGACGGCTGAGTCTCCTCCGGTGTCCCTATCGGGGATCGATCATCTGCTGCGGCCTCCTGGCCGGGCGGGCGTTCCGGAACTGGCGGTACCTCCTCAACCTCCTTCGCCTCCACCGCTTCACCGGTGGGATCAGGATTGGTACTTTCGGGGGCAGCCTCCGGTTGCTCCTTTGCCTTGGGCAGCAGAATTTTCGGTATCTGGAATCGTGGGGGGTCGTTGAGGGGAGAGATCACCGTGTCCCACAGCCTCCGCTGTTCCAGGGTACGCCGGCGTCTCTCGATCTCTTCAAAGCCAGGTTGGTACTGGACCATCTTCTTCAGGCGTGCATTTTCTTCTCTTGTCTCTAGCAACGCCTGTTGCAGGTGCAGGACCACGGATAACTCCGATGCTGGTGGCAGCTTGGCTGGGGCACGGGGCCTGCCTTCCTCCGCTTCCCTGCTCGGCTGCACACGTCCTGCCTCCATGATGTTCCAGAAGATTCTCTCTTCTTTCTGCGGAGACATCCGGTCTCTTCCGTGGAGGTGGGGTTTGCGTCTCCTCCTCCTCGCAGGGAAGGTGAAGAGGAGGCGGACCTCCTTTGCTGTAGGGCAGGATCGCATATTGTAATAGCACTTTGAGAAGGCCGGCATTTTCTTCGCGCCACAGGGGGGTAGACGCCCACGAAGGTACGCCCACCTTCTTCTCCAGCGCCTGAGGGCGCGAATATGGCGACAAAAATGGCGATTTTGGCGCCAAAAGTGCAAACAGTCCTTTTTCACCAAAACAATTCCTTAGGCACACAGGGCTCGCAATTCTGCGAGTTTCGCATCCTGTTCGTGACGCCAAGTTGTGTCGACCCGCCACCACAATTGTGGGTTACCAGGGCAATGGGGTACTCAGAGCCGAGCCGTAGAAGTCTATGGGGATTTTGTCACAGGTAGCTGTGGCTCGGTCTGTGGCCCGGGCGGTCTGGCGTATGTTGGGGATATATTTACAGGGGATTGATTTATATACAGTTCGTGACGCCACCTGTAGTATTCTGGTAATTAGTACCAGCGCTGCTGTAGATCTCTGAGGGGATGGTGATGCAGCTAGATGTCGGGTCCCCTACAGGTGGGACTCTTCCCTCAGGTCTATGAAGTTAGTGAAGTCGGGTGCAGGTAAATAACACAGTCTCACACGGTCAGCGTCTTTCCATACCTTTACTTGTAAGATGTTCAGGCAGGTCCCAGGGAGGCTGATCCAAGGAGAGTGTATCTTGAGACAGCAGCTGGACAAGTTAGGGGCCTCCTTTACTTCCAATACAATGAGTACAACCAGCCTGAAGCGTAGTTCCCTCAATATCTCCAGCTAATCTATAGCTGTACCGCCCAGTCAGCTTTGTGTTAGGAGCCTTCCTGCGAGGGAGCTGAATTCTTATTTTGTCCTGCAGAAACTCAAAGTCTTCACTCCCCTGACCCCAGTTACGTACTGACTATAAGGGGCTTGTTTGCCGCGACCTAAGGTCCGGTAAATTCCTGGTTTTCTTATCACTATGCTTGAAACAGTAGTGATCCTTCGGTCCCCAGTGACCGGTAGCAATGTGCAGGACTTCTTCAATCCGTAAGCACTATTCCAATAAACCACTGTGCCTTTCGCCTTGTCCTCGCTGGTAACATAAGCACTCACACTAGCCAAGGGTCGAGTAGTCACTTCTTTCTTTTCCTTCACTTCAAAGTTAGTTACAGATGCTCAGTTTTCAATAGGCAGGAGCACGTCTCTGAACCTTACACCGTCCTTTAGACAGGATACTGAAGACTTTCTGCACTAAACTTCTTCTTTCCTTCCAGTGTATGCTGATGAGGTACAGCTCTGACTAGGCTAAGGTGAATTAAAGCACCTATACTAGACTCCACTTTCCGAACTGGTGATAGAGCAATCTGGACTGCTTCCTCCCTCCAGACGTCTTCTCTCTCTGAAGTCAGGAACTAAACTCCAGACGTCTTCTCTGTCCGAAGACAGGAACTAGACTAACTAAATCACTCCAACACATACGCCTTGACCACTCCTCAAGAGTAAACTCCACTACCCTAAGGGTGTGTCTAGTATATGTTGAGTGAATGAATATTTAGCATTAAACTGCTGTCTCGCCACACACTCTCCAGGGTACTGCGTGTGCCTACCACCAGGGCTACACAAGAGCGTTTATGATGTCCCATTACACATCCATAGCCATTACCATGGAGTTGATCCCCCATTGCAAGTATAACAACTTCCCCTCTTCTGGGAAAGATTCCAACAAGATTTTGGAGGTGTCGGTGAGAATTTTTGCACATTCATCCAGAAGAAGATTTGTGAGGTCAGACATTGATGTGTGACTTGGCTCACAATCTCCTTTCTAATTCCTCCAACAGGTGTTCAATGGGGTTGAGATTAGGGTCCTGTGGGGGGGTTAGGTAATCAAGTTCTTTCACACCAATCTCACCCATCCAAGCCTTCATGAATTTTACTTTGTGCATCGAGAACAGAAAAGACCTTTCCCCAAAGTGTTCCAACAACGATTGGAAGAGTCTTTTCTGTTCTCCATGACTGCGTCCCAGTGCTACCACGCCGCGCCATGTTACGAATGTAGCCGATCAGCAATCATCAATTCAGACAGAGTAAACCAGCCATTATTTATATCATAATCAGGTTATTTTTACCAGTTTTTGATTTGTTTAGTTAGAGATGTTGTCTTGAGGTTGCTAACTATTTCATGTAAAGTGAAGCTGCAGGTTTGTAGACGTCTTCTATCATTTGTTGTTTCTTACATGGACAGCATGGCAGGTAATGTACCTGTATTCCGTGTACTGAAGACACAGCAGAAAAGCAAAAGCTTTGAATGGTTCCCTAACAAATACCCTTACCAAGCTTCCATTCTTCCTCCATGGCCATTAGTTTTGGATCTCCATTTCCATAACAGGAGACATTGTCCTTCTTGCTTCTTTTATAATGCATTATTCAAATTCTTTTTAGAAAAGTACCAGCCAGGTAAGACTGTTCTTACAACCCAGCAGGACTTATCAGCCATAAGTGCATTAAAATAACACTTCTCAATGAATGAGAAGAGCTTCCACAATGTTACCTACAGAAATTCAATGAGTTAGGGATCCTTTTGTGTCTCGGTCTAGATGGTAAGTCCTATAGGACTGTAATGGGTATTTATTGAGTGTGGCTCACTTTACCAAAAATATATTGAGGGAAAACATCAAATAGTGCACATAAATCTCCTTTAAACATTCTAAATGTTATTCTATCTATTGTTAAAAAACACCAAACCCAGTGTATATGGTTTTAAAATTGATAAACCAGAAAAAATAGGTATATGATATTCAGACCAATCCTTCCTGTCAAGAACCTACAATATGCCTAATCTCACCCTTCCTTGCTGTGGAGGTTGGCACCCTAAGAAACGATTTTTTGGCGCCCCCACTCAACGTGGACTATCGCTCCCTTCCCTGATAATACCCTATCAATATAGGTGGGAAAACAATATAGTGGAGGGGAGTAATGAAACGGATAGATCCTTATATTCTACTTATAATATCTTAGCATATAGGTCTGACAGCAAAAACAAAAATAAAGGTAAATCTCACATCAAAATGTAACATGCAAAACTAATTAGGATGATATCCATATAGTATAGTATAATAATACATAGGTATCCGGGGCTAAATTATGATTCCTCAGCTCCACAGACCATTGAATGGAGCCTCACAAGGCTACAATGTTAATGAAATACAACAGCATGAAATAGATAAGATGGTGAGACTTAGCATGAGTTATCCCCGACGCGTTACACTGGGTTTGGTGTTTTTTAACGATAGAATAAAATTTAGAATTTTTAAAGGAGATTTATGTGCACTATTTATTGAGTGTGGAATCACAATAGTGTGAAGTGCTGCTAATATTACAGCTATTTGCGTCTTGGTGTGTTTTTTGTTTTGCATTAAAGAGTACCTATCACCTGTCTATGGCTGCCCTTTTTATATAGGGTGGCTAGATGCAGATGGACTATTTTCATAAATCTAATTTATTAACAAAAATTGTCAGAAGAGTCCAATGGCAGGCTAGAGAATCCGACTATCTAACAAAAGTTGAATCTGAACTTCTGTTTTGTGGGATCCCAGCATGGAGAGTGGGAACCCACAACGCTTCAGGGCCCGTTCACTATGATAGCACATGATCTCATGAGTTCTCATGAAATCTCTGTCCTTGAACTATTCCAGTGCTGCATCCTTTACCAAGCATTTTCTGATTTCTAGCTGTGTCAATGCTGTTACCAGTCGTTAACTGCACCGTAAAGAAAGCATTGGCGCTGGAATAGTTAAAAAAAAGAGATCATGCAATTACAAGCGAGATTATGCCTTTTTACAGTGAGGGAGCCGTGGAGCCTTGTGTGACACCCGAGCATGCAGAGTGGGATCCCGGATCCCGGAACCCAACATTGGGATCTGACTTTTGCTATAAGCTCAGATTATTTTGCCTAGAATTAGTGAAACTTCTGGGAAGTTTTGTTTTGGAACTTCTGTAGCTGCTAATTGTTTATTTTTTTTAATAAAATGGGGCAGCCGCAGACTAGAGATAGCTACTCTTTAAATATGTGAAGAAAAAAATGATCCGCATTCAGCATCTCTACTCCATCCTTACCTTTGAACCAGACTATTCTGATGAAGGTCCAGTGGTGGACCGAAAACATTCAATAACGTTATATTGTCTGGATGCAAAATAAACGGAACATTTTTTTTCTTCACAATTTGAGTGCCAAGTTTATTGAAATTGTCTATATGTTGGGTTGGACGCCCTTCTTGAGCACCTAGAACTTACTACCGTATGAGTGCCGTGTCTGTCTATATTACTCTTTAAATATGGTTGTATATACGTATGATGGTGTGCAGCCTTTTACCCAGTATATTGTACATCACTACAATTTAGCCTGCAAAATAGTGACTTAAACTGGTGGTTCGAAATCCAAAGTAATTTTAATTTTTAATACCTACCTATTTAATGCCATAATCTAAAACTATTTTGTAATATATTTTGATTTTAAAAAATCTATATCCTCCCTATCTTCATTATCTAACTGGTTTTTTTTTCTTACAACTTCCTTTTTGATGATACTCTGTTTAAGAATCCTAGTGCATGCTATGATATTCAAACAAAGCGTTATCAGGGGGCAGAGGCTGCGGTCACTGCCACAGCCTCTGCCCCTCCCTGAAACAAAGCGTCATCAGTGACGTTCATTTCAATGGCTGGGATAGTCCCTACATGATGTGCACAATGACAGCGCACTTCCTTACTGGCTCAGATCAGCATTAACAAACCGGCAGGAGAGTGCACTGTCAGTGCGTGGAGTCAAAAGGCCTTACGTGCAGAGACCAGTGAAGTCACTTGCAGGGGCGGCGCTCATCTCTGTAGACTGGATATATATTCATCTGACAGTGCTTTCTCCTTCTGGCTCGATACTACTGATTTGACCCAGTGAGGGAGCGCGCTGTCATTGTGCACATTGTGTAGTGCACATCACGCAGTTCCTGAAATGAGCATCAATGATGACTCTTCATTTCAGGGAGGATACAGGGTCTGCGGCAGTGATCATGCACTGAAATCCTCAAATGAAGCGTCATTAAAAAGGAAGTTATATTAAAAAAGAAAAGCCACTAGATAGTGTAGTTAGGGAAGAACAGAATATTTTTTAATTAAAGTATACTAGAAAATAGTTTAGATTATGGAATTAAGCAGACAAGGATTTAGGATGAAAATTACTTTGGATTTCGGACTAACCCTTTACCTCAGTGCAATAGTTTATGAGCTGTTGTCATTACGTAGACATCTTGAAAGGGTTCACTTAGTTTAGTGAATATGGATTTCAGCGAAGATGGCTCCATGTAATACCTGGGAAGATTACACTTCCCATATTATTACTGCTTAGTAATTGGCGTCTTTGGAAAGAATTGCAATATTGCTTATGTAGAATACGGTATTTTGCTATTCGACATCCACCCCTTAGACATTTTAGGTATGTGCTATCCCTGTGGAAAATAGAAACAGAATGGTTAGGCACACTCCTGAAGCAGGATATCACTACTTAAACCATGGGGTCATCAGATAGTCCTCAGCAGTACACAAACAGATGGTCCTGACTCAAGAGCTTGTTTGGCAAAATCACTTTCCACATGACTGAGTGTCGCACACCAAATAGCAAAGCATTGCTAGCACGTGGCTGGGAATCTGAGCCCTCCTCACCAGGCTGCTGCTTTTTAATGAATTACTCCCTATTCTATTTATTGGTCATGGTTCATTACTTGGAAGCTGTGTTTTTTGTTTAGATTTTTTAGTTTTAATAGTAAAAAATTTTTAGATAAGCAAAAACATCAAATCTTTAGCAATCAAATCTTTACACAGTTCTCAGGGTTTTAAAATGCTTGGAGAAATTGTTGCGAATTTTCAGACTTTTA
Organism: Oophaga sylvatica; assembly: GCA_033576555.1. Taxonomy (NCBI): domain Eukaryota; kingdom Metazoa; phylum Chordata; class Amphibia; order Anura; family Dendrobatidae; genus Oophaga; species Oophaga sylvatica. The sequence goes on from JARQOD010000006.1 coordinate 368,407,371, forward strand.
CAATTGATTTTGGTGACTCTCTTTATTTTTTAACATTTTAAAGATGTTCTTTGTCATTTTCAAGTTCCATAGTGAATCCTATGGAAAAATTCCAGAAGAACGTCCTGTGCCAAGAACATGGCAGCACAATGGTTAAATGTCCTACTTTTTTCTTACAGCGCTGGGGTTCTGGGTTTCATTTCAATGAAGGGCATGGAACATGGAGCATGGACCTACACTCTCGTACCATTTGGATTTCTCACATCAACCACTCCCACCACGATATTGCGTCCAGCTTTCACCGCCTTTTTAGGTGGCCGTATCATCCTGACTCCAGCTTACCATATTTATCTTCCCTTTACGCCCCGTATTTGTGCATCCAGATCTTCTCTTCTGTGCAGCGCTGCTTACAAAAGTCTGGAGACCTTGTCTTCAGAGCTGCTTCCTAGACCTGGTGCTAATGTAAGAAGCTAGCAGACAGTTTCCAGACGCAAATCTTATAATAATAATAATAATTTTATTTATATATCATCAACAAATTCTGCAGAACTTTCCAATTAAGAGAGGACATGTACAGTACAGACAATAAAGACAATACAAATTAACACATAATTCAACAGTTACAGGATGAGTGAGGGTTCTGCTCACAAGCTTACAATCTACAGTATAAGGAAATAGGGAGGACACAATAAGCAAAAAGTGCTTGTCATGTATGGTCCAGCCATCATTACAATGATAGGGCATTAAAAAAAAGCTGCATGATCCAATCACCAGCCAGTATCTGTCTACAGGGGTGCATTAAATTTTTTGGTCCAAGGGCTATATTGCCATACTGAACCAATCTCAAGGGCCGCAAAATTTTTTTGAAGGAGTAATTAAATGAATACATCACCAGAACAACATTTAGTAAAGTAATACATCCCCAGAACCAAAATTTTGACTATTTGAGGAGGATTCTGAGAGTTCTGCTAAAACAAAAATCAGTGTGAACACACGCTAACTAAAACTGAATCTTTGGAGCAGAAACTCACCAAATCCTCCTCATAATGCAGGAACCACAATAATGATGATATGCAGGCAGTATCACATATTTACATCTAGGTACCTTATAGGTGACATCTATTCTGATTGAAGTCGTTCTTCTTTTCTTCTGTATTTTGTCCAAATGCCATGATGAGATTTCATGCACAAAACTCATATCTGCAGACTTCCCTCTTCTCTGTCTTCAGCAGCACTTCCTGAAATAGTACTCTTAAAGGGAATCTGTCACCCTAAATTGGCGGGATATTTAAATGATGGCAGTCAGGTCAGATGGGCGGTGTTTTGGGTACTTGACTTAACATGTTGTTAGCTGCTGTCTCCATTATTTCTGGGAATTGTAGTCATTGCCCTCCATATAAGGCGCCTGCGCATTGCAATCTTGAATTGCGCACGCGCAGTATGTTTTGCCCGCAGATTGCAATGCGCAGGCGCCTTATATGGAGGGCAATGACTACAATTCCCAGAAATAATGGAGACAGCGGCGAACAAATGTTAAGGCAAGTACCCAAAACACCGCCCATCTGACCTGACTGCCATCATTTAAATATCCCGCCAATTTAGAGTGACAGATTCCCTTTAAAAACAAAAGTATATATACCTGTGCCGCGCCCCTGAATAAATGAATGCCCCTCATTGTGCTTCCTGCACAAATTATACCCCCATACTGCCCCTCTCCCTAATATACCCAAACACTTCCCCATTCCATAATATACCTCCATGCTGCCCCTCTCCATAATATACCCCTCACAGGTCGTCTCTATAATAAACCCCTGCCCTCTCCATAATATACCCCGACACAGTCCTCCCCATAATG
>JARQOD010000006.1:368409304-368438481 GCA_033576555.1 Oophaga sylvatica
TGCTGCCCCTCTCCATAATATACCCCCTCACAGGTCGTCTCTATAATAAACCCCTGCCTCTCTCCATAATATACCCCGACACAGTCCCTCCCCATAATGATCGCCACACTGCCCCTCTCCATAATAACACTCCAAACTGCCCCTTTCCCTATCTCCCCCACATTGCCTCTTTGCATATTGTCCTCACTGCCCTTCGGTATACTATGCTCCCCTTCACAATCTGCCAATTGCCCCATAATGTCCTCCATTGCCCCTTTATATGCCATCCTCCTGGCCCCCTTGTAAGAATCGACCAGGGGTGTAGTCACGACTGAGCCCTCAGTTACATCAGGTCCCTGGTCTCCTCTTACATGAAAACAGTGTCTCTTCAGCAGCGTACCTGTGTCTTCTGTTACTGCACCATCAGGGACTCCTCTGTGGCACTGGGGACCTTCAGTAGCTGGTTCTGTAATAATGGAGACACAGTCAGGTTCCAATGCAAAACAAAGAACTTTACTAGTCACACTTTGCAGCACATTCTTGTCAGATACAGGGACAACATCAAGTATAGGAAATAAAGAAAGTTCAGTTCATTTCCTGCACTTTCCCTGCGCTTCCTTCTATGTCCTCCAGTACATTACGGGGTAATAGCGCCTTAGGCGGTACCACAGCATTCTCCTTGTCCAGTCTCATTACTTCTGGGGACTCCCTCTTCTGTTTTACCCCGGATCTGAGTGCGTCTGCCCATGTAATGATCTACCACATCTTGAACAATCTGTGCCCTGTACCTTCTGGACCTTTTAGTTGTTCCCACTCCAAACTGTTGGCACCCTGGTGCTGAACACTGTTCTTCTGTTCCTAAAGGACTCTGAATGGCTGTAATTCTTCTTGTAATAACGTTACATGGCTGCTGCGGTGTCCAGGCCTATAGCCCGTCTGGATGCTTTGGGCACTGAGCCCTAACTAACTACTCTACAAAAACGTTCCTGACTTACCGCACAGCAGCCCCTCCTATGTTTAACCATTCCTTATCCTAAGCTCTAGTTACCATTATAATATTCTATAATGCCCCATCTAGTGGTCGTACCTAAACACGCTTACCCTAAGTCTAAACAAAGATATACTTTACAGCAAAAGAGAACATGTTATAATACACATATCTACACGAATTGTAACATACAGTTTACAAAACATGGTAAAACACATTCAAATGTAGCAATACCAATGCAGAACAATAGTAATACACATTTAAGTGTAGAAGTACCATTATATCATAGTAGATATTATTCAATCCCTTTACACCTTCATTTAAAATAAAAGCTCATTTCTTCAGCTCCTCTATGGAGAGCTTACCAGACCAATATCTCCTCTGCCTTTGCGGTCCCTGAGTGGCCGGCAGCAGTGTGATGTCATCACCAGCATAATGACATCCCTCATCAAGCTGCTGCAAGTCGGTGCTGTGACTGATGCGCCCTGATCGGCCCCAGTCCCAGAGCCTGAAAGTTCAAATGTATTCGCATCTGAAAGATGGGGATACAGAGGAATATAGAAAGAAGGAAGCTGCGTCTCCCGGACAGCACCACAGGCCGCACAACATCACTTGGCGGGCCGTATGTTGTGCAGGCCTGGTCTAAGTGTAGTAAGTGCTAATGGGTGCATGGAGGATGTGGAGAAAGACGAGTAGGAGTGATCAGATTCTAATGAAAATTTAAAAAGAGGGAGCAGGGATGAGTTAGATTAGAGAAGTGAGGTGATAGGCAAAACAGATCTGTTTTTAAGCACAGTTAAAAATGTGGAGGCTAGGTATAAGATTGATCGTCTGTGCATTCCCGAAAACTGGCACAGCATGAGGAAAATCTTGTAGACAGAGGTGTGAGGTTCAGATAATGGAGGATGTAAGTCTTAGATCGGCTGCAGAACGGAAAGCACAGGTAGTATGATAGACAGAGATAAGGGAGGAAATATAGAGTGGTGCAGAACTGTGGAGAGCTTTTTGGGTAAGAGATAAATTTGTAATGTATATTGTGGCAAATGAGCAACCAGTGCAATGACTGGCACAGGGTGGAGGTATCGGTGTAGCAGCTGGACAGAAATACGACCCTGGTTGCCACATTCAAGACAGATTGGACAGAGGAAAGTTCGGGAAGAGGGAGACCATTCAGTGGGAGATGCATTAGTCCAGACAAGAATGAATAAGAGCGACAGAGTTTTTTGCAGTTTCAAAGGTGAGGAAAGGTTGGATTTTGGGAATGTTTTTAAGATGCAGGTAACATGAGCGAGTGAGTCATTGGATATAGGAAATAAAGAAACATTTTTCACATCTTGGGCTCATGAGCCTCATATGGTTCCCAAGCCACAAGTTGGGGATCTCTGACTTAGAAGGTAGGCACCTCTTCTACGTGGTACATGCAAGATAGTTTTGTTCTGCAAGAGAGAGTAATTTTACACCCACACTCCAAAAATATATGGATAGACTAATTTGCAATTTGGATTGGGAGTGATGTTGGCACTATTTAATAAGGAATAGAATAAATACGCATGCTTCATTTTCGAAAAAGGGCATTTTATATTCTCTGGACAATAAAATGGCACCGAAAATTCTGCAAAGTGATGTGTGTTATTCCAGTCGTAACCTGCAAATCTTCTTTTAGTTCAATTCTCTGTGGCTTACATTCTGACTGTCAGCAGATACAGGTCTTTTATAGGATTCAGTAGCCTAAAGTCCAATGATCGTTGCTGACTGGTCCTCAATGCAAACACAGAGATGGTGACTGTTCACCTCTGTTTATGTTATTAATGTGGCTAAAGTAGACTAACATTATATATTTTAACACTGTAAGGAAAGATATTTTTTGCCTATATAAAAAGACTCATGTACATGGCCATATCGCTGCTCTATATAACCTCTGATCCGCTCATCTTCATATAGAGATTATAATATAGACAGGGCGGAACTATCGTGGAAGCAGGGGAAGCAGCTGCCATAGGGCCCGGGCTAGCAGGGGGCCCGTCCCTGCTGCAGCTGTCTCCCCTGCGGCTGTGTTCCGCCGCCCATGGCCTGAGAGTCGGCGGTTCCCTGTGCTGGCTGTCATGCTGACAGCCGGCGCAGAGAAGCTGCTGCGTGCCGTCTCCCAGGAATCAATTGCACTGGTGTCTATACAGACGCCAGTACAATTGAAGCTCTGACCGCCGGGTCAGAGCGACGTCTGCAGCGTGATCATGTCATGTGATCACGCTGCTGACGTCACTCGTCGGCGGCGCCCAGAAGGGTGAACACTGGTGGTGAGTGTGCTCCACTGTGGAGCTGAAGATACCACCGAAGATTAACGGGGGCACATACTGTGTGAGTGATAACTCTGCATTCTTGGCTGCATTACTACTTGAGGGGCACATTACTACTGATGGGAGAATAAGAGGGCTTATTACTAGTTATGGGGGCATAATGTGCCTGCATTAATAGTTATGCGGGACATGGTTACTAGTAATGGTAGCATAAGGGGCTGCATTGCTACCAGTCCATTATATTATATTGTGTTTCCATAATGTCTGCTTTAAATACAGCTCTGATTTGGGCAAAAAGCTGGCCGTTATGAGACTGAAGAGTATTTTTTGGGCCTAGAGAATTGCTGTGATTTGCTCCGCCCACTGCTATTGGCTCCGCCCACTATCAGAACCCCGCCCCCCCGCCGCCCGTTTGGGAGAGGGGGCCCCGTTCAAAATTTTGCTGTGGGGCCCCGCCATTTCTAGTTACGCCACTGAATATAGACCTGTATGAAATATCATTCAGAAGCATGCAGAATTGAGGTATATACAGGGGCGGAACTATAGTGGAAGCAGGGGAAGCAGCTGCCACAGGGCCCGGGCTAGAAGGGGGCCCGTCCCTGCTGCAGCTGCCCTGTGATTTAGGAGCAAAAAGGGGGCCCAAGCACGCTGGCAAATGGATCCGCGCTCGGGCCCCCTCCCAACATTTTGTTCAGGCTTCTGACTCTGAACGCTGATGCATAACAACACTGTGTTGTTTTAAAGAGACACTACAGTGTTGTAAATGCAGACAGCGAACAGAAATGAGCACTGTAGCTTTAAGCTGCGGCCCAGTGCATTATGGTCCGTCTGTCACAGCGTGTGTGCATGTGGGGGCGGACAGCAGACGGCCAGGCAGACCACATGAAGCAGCAGGCTGACTGGACAAGCAGGTGGAAGCCCGGGCGAGCAGGGTGAGTACCGTGAGTCTCTCAACAGTGAGAAGAGGCTTGGCTGCTCAATGGTGACTGGGAGGGCAGGTGCAGGCAGGATCTAACAGGGCCCACATTCAACAGGCCCCAGGCTGCAGTGCAGGGGGCCCACATTCAACAGGGCCCAGGCAGCAGGGGGCCCACATTCAACACAGGGCCCAGGTAGCAAGGGGCCCGCATTCCAACAGGGCCTCGGGCTCCTGGGCCCTGTTTGACGCAAGCCTCAAGTCACCACTAACCTCCCCCTGGGCCCTGTTGGGCACGGGACCTCAGTCACCAGTAGCCTCCCCCTGGCCCAGTAACAGCCTCATGGTTGCTACAAGTGACGAGTGACACCCTGATCTCTGCTACATGTGACAAGTAACAACCTCAGCTCTGCTACATGTAACAAGTAACAACCTCAGCTCTGCTACATGTGACAAGTAGCAACCTCGGCTCTGCTACATGTGACAAGTAGCAACCTCAGCTCTGCTACATGTGACAAGTAACCTCAGCTCTGCTACATGTGACAAGTAGCAACCTCAGCTCTGCTACATGTGACAAGTAGCAACCTCGGCTCTGCTACATGTGACAAGTAGCAACCTCGGCTCTGCTCATGTGACTAGTAGCAACCTCAGCTCTGCTACATGTGACAAGTAACCTCAGCTCTGCTACAAGTGACAAGTAGCAACCTCAGCTCTGCTACATGTGATAAGTAGCAACCTCGGCTCTGCTACATGTGACAAGTAGCAACCTCAGCTCTGCTACTTGTGACAAGTAGCAACCTCAGCTCTGCTACTTGTGACAAGTAGCAACCTCAGCTCTGCTATTTGTGACAAGTAACAACCTCAGCTCTGCTCATGTGACAAGTAACAACTTCAGCTCTGCTCATGTGACAAGTAGCAACCTCGGCTCTGCTACATGTGACAAGTAGCAACCTCAGCTCTGCTACATGTGACAAGTAGCAACCTCGGCTCTGCTACATGTGACAAGTAGCAACCTCAGCTCTGCTACTTGTGACAAGTAGCAACCTCAGCTCTGCTATTTGTGACAAGTAACAACCTCAGCTCTGCTCATGTGACAAGTAACAACCTCAGCTCTGCTCATGTGACAAGTAGCAACCTCGGCTCTGCTACATGTGACAAGTAACCTCAGCTCTGCTACATGTGACAAGTAGCAACCTCAGCTCTGCTACATGTGACAAGTAACCTCAGCTCTGCTACATGTGACAAGTAACAACCTCAGCTCTGCTACATTTGACAACAACCTCAGCTCTGCTACATGTGACAAGTAGCAACCTCGGCTCTGCTACATGTGACAAGTAACAACCTCAGCTCTGCTACATGTGACAAGTAGCAACCTCAGCTCTGCTCATGTGACAAGTAACAACCTCAGCTCTGCTCATGTGACAAGTAACAACCTCAGCTCTGCTACATGTGACAAGTAGCAACCTCGGCTCTGCTACATGTGACAAGTAACAACCTCAGCTCTGCTACATGTGACAAGTAGCAACCTCGGCTCTGCTACATGTAACAACCTCAGCTCTGCTACATGTGACAAGTAGCAACCTCAGCTCTGCTCATGTGACAAGTAACAACCTCAGCTCTGCTCATGTGACAAGTAACAACCTCAGCTCTGCTACATGTGACAAGTAACAACCTCAGCTCTGCTACATGTGACAAGTAACAACCTCAGCTCTGCTACATGTGACAAGTAGCAACCTCAGCTCTGCTACATGCGAGGAGTGACAGCCTCATCTCTGCTACATGTGCGGAGCGACAGCCTCAGCTTTGCTATACAAGTAGCAGAGCTGAGGCTGTCACTCCTCACATGTTGCAGAGATGAGGCTGTCACTCCTTACATGTAGCAGAGCTGAGGCTGTCACTCCTCGAATGTAGCAGAGCTGAGGCTGTCCCTACTCACATGTAGCAGAGCTGAGGCTGTTCCTCCTCACATGTAGCAGAGCTGAGGCTGTCACTCCTCACATGTAGCAGAACTGAGTCTGTCACTCCTCACATGTAGCAGAGCTGAGGCTGTCACTCCTCACATGTAGCAGAGCTGAGGCTGTCACTCCTCACATGTGTAATTGGTGAGGGCGTGGTGCAGAAGTACGGTATACAGAACAATCTTAGATTATTCTGTATACCGGACTGTTGTTCTACTGAATAAATCATCCATTTTGAAAGCAATTTGCAGGCTGGATTACAAGTTTCTTCACATATTTACTCTGGAGAAAGCCTACCTTCGTCACTACCTCAGTTGCTTCCTGGGAGTTGGTTCTTTTCTGTTATTTCACTATCATTACTCCAAAAACCTCTAATTTTGGATAATAAAGGTATCTTTCTTAACACAACTTGGGTAGACCGGGATTGGCAACGCGCGCGAGGGGGGGGGGCCCCATTGTGAAGTTTGCTGTGGGGCCCTGCCGTTCCTAGTTACGCCCCTGGGTATATAATAGCCATTTGTGTAGCTGAGGTTTTAAAATGAGAGCCAAGAATGATTATGGGAAACACTTTATAAAGGCAGAATGATCCCATATCTTGCCATGTAGAATTTCATCTGATTATGAATGTTGAAGCAAAATAACCTCAGGCGGACTTTTATTAACTGTTCTACAAAGCCTCATTGCATAAAGTATTTTGAGCTTTATTTGGTCATTCCCCAGAGTCACTTACAGCAGCAATTTGGTCAATGACTAATTGATCAGTGTAAAGTTCTATGTTCCAGTCACTAACTGTATGGCATGAAAAATAGCTACAAGAGGCTTGGCTGCCCTGAATCCATCCCAATTAAAAAAGTTAATATGAATAGTAAAGTTCTCCAATTAAAGTGATCTCAGTCTATACCATGGTACTACCTGGTGTGGTACATTTAAAATAGCAGGAAACCTGTCAGCAAAACAATGCTACTTACCTGCAGAAATAGTGGTAATCTGCAGGCAAATACTGGTTTAACCTCTTAACTCTACGTCAAGTCTGCATGTGTGTTGGGGCTCAGCAGCTGAGTTTCCTCCACACGTGGTAAATGTTGATTATGTTACATAACCGGCATCAGTCTCGAATAATGGAGACTGAAGCTGAACTCAGATCGCTGCTGTTAACTATTTGATTGCATCAATTATATAGAACGGTTGCTGGTGCTCACTCATTGACTCCCTTGGGCTCAACAAAATCACACTGAACAAATGGGCTATCATAGCAGATATGGGTCTTCTGTATGTCTCTGTCACAGCCATCTTTTAAAAAAATATATGTGTATTAGGGATAAGCGAGAGTGCTCAGTGATACTCAGATGTTACTCGAGTATCTGGGTGCTCAGATGTTCTCGTTACTCAGCGAGTATTGAGTGGGGCTTGATTTAAAACTCAAAACCTCACCTTACATGTTTGGTGCCTGTTACACAGTCAATAAGCATGCGGAGATCATCTGTGCGTCACTGTAATGCCTTTGCCACCTTGGTTGTGGCATTACTGTGATTGGCTGGCTGTGTGACTTCATCAGGGATTACAAAAGGACAGGCGCCGCCCGGCTCATCATACTTAAGCCATTGCACTGCTCTGTGACAGTTGTCATAGGAGGGAGAGGGTGCTTATCCAGGCGTGTGTGTGCACAGTATAACAAAGGAAGCAAAAAAGGAATAACACCACCAAAAAGAGTCCCAGTACAACAATGGTGAATACAAACAATGCTTTATTTGAGAACCAGGTCATACATGGTTAACAGAACAATGATGGAATAGTAAAAACTATTAAAATATATATATACATAAAAACAAGAACGCACACCCAGGAGTGTAGGATCGTCCTGGAAGGAGACAACAGGCAAGCACAATGTTTCCATAATGGTATGAAGTGCATAGAAATCGGCACAGTGAAGTGTATAGCCAAAGAAGAACATTTGTATGTAAATTATACAAGAGTAGGTAAAGTGCAAGTACAATAGATGGTGATGTAAACAGTATCAGCTGAGTAGATTACATAAGGTCCATAAGCAGGTAAGTAAAATATTTGTGAGTACAGCAGTAACAAGAAAGTACAGCAAATAGCGAGACAGTGCTCAATGCAATATGGACCTAGTGCAGTAAATCACCTAACAGTGTAAGTCATATAGTAGTTAGGTAGTGGGAACAGCGGACTTACATTAGCAAAGGGGCGATTTCATCCGACTGTCATCCACACCGACGTACCTTTCGGCTTACGCCTTCGTCAGCATAATAAATCAGTGATCTGTAATGTTGACACTGGTGTTGAAGCTGAACTATCATACTAAAAGCCATTCTGAGGGATAATCATTTGCTTTGCTGTTTGTATCACATGCATTCTTCATTTAGTGTAGAGAGGGAAAGAGAGCCGCAGGAGCAGGGAGAGTAGCTGAATACAGTCTGTAGGCAGGGATTGGGGCTGTCCAGTCCATTGCCAAATATAAAGCTGCAACTATTTTGGGGGGTGAGGTGAAAAAATTGAATATATTTTGATAAATCGAGTATTAGGTGCTGTGTCTTACTTTTTTTGCGTTATATAACACTTCAAAAAATCGTTGAAAAATTCTCCTGGGTTAAATTTCTTACCCATATACTATTTTGTGTTCTGGAGTACATTTCTGATATATAACACTTCAAAAAAAGCATTAAAAATTTGGCAGGGTTAAATTTCTCACCCATACACTTCCGTGGTGTGGGGTACATTTCTGTGATCTATAAAACTGAGAAAAGCGTTAAAAAATCTTCGGGGTTAAATTTCCCAACCATGCAGTATTACATGGTGTGGGATACATTTTTGCGATATCTAACACTCCAAAACAGTGTGAAAAAAAATTTCTGGATTACATTTGTCACCTATACACTATTCAGTGGTCTGGGGTACATTTCTGTCATGTCTAACGCTCCATAAAAGCCATTGTCCAAATGGACAATGACCCAAAGCATACTGCCAAAATGGTAACAAAGTGGCTTATGGATAACAAAGTCAATGTTTTGGAGTGGCCATCGCAAAGCCCTGATCTCAATCCTATTGAACATTTATGGCCAAAGCTGAAAAGGCAGGTGGGAGCAAGGCGACCTACAAACCTGTTTCAGTTAGACCAGTTTTGTCAGGAGGAATGGGCCCAAATTCTGACCAACAATTGTGAGAAGCTTGTGGAAGGATATCCCAAATGTTTGACCCAAGTCATTCAGTTTAAGGGCAATGATACCAAATATTAATGAATTGTATGTAAACTTTTGACTTTGCAGTAAGTAATAAAAATGCTAAATGTTAAAACATTCTCTCTCTCATTATTCTGGCATTTGGCAAACATTAATAATTATGGTAATCCTAACTGACCTAAAACGGAAAAGGTTTATTTTGATTTCATGTCAGATATTGAGAAAGACATGCATATGTGTCTTTTTATATAGTGTATGTAAACTTCTGGTTTCAACTGTATATATATATATATATATATATATATATATATATATACTAGCAATGAACCCGTTCTACGCCCGGGTGGCAAGCATTTTTATAGGTATATGGTCTCCCATCCTGGTATGTGCTGCCCCCTTCTATCCTGGTATGCATGGCACCCCTCATCCCTATCCTGGTATGCATGGTACCCCTCATCCCTATCCTGGTATGCATGGTCCCCTCACCCTCACCCAAATCTGGTATGCATGGCACCCCATTCCTCATCCTGGTATGCATGGTACCTCCTCATCCCTATCCTGGTATGAATGGTTTCTGCTCATCCATATCCTGGCATTCATGGTCCCCTCACCCCCCAATCCTGGTATGCATGGTCCCCTCACCCCCAATTCTGGTATGCATTGTCCTCTCACCCCCCAATCCTGGAATGCATGGGTGTTGTGAATGAGCAGAGGCTCCCTCTGGTGGTTACAGACAGTACTGAACCTTCCAGAGAGGAATGGCAATCTGGGATCACAGACTGGACTGATATAAGGGAGGTTCCATCCCATGATGGTCGCCGGTGATCAATTGTTCTGGTCTCTATTGTGGTTCCTGGTTCATTTGGAAGTTTGCTGGTGTCTTGCCTGCATCTGCTGCTTTCAGATAAGATATTTTCTGCTTTTCTTTTTGTGCTTGCTATTTGCATTGTTTTCTGCACATTTGTGGAGGACAGCCAGGTCCCCTCCTGGGGCCTGAGCTCCTCACAGTTTGTCTGTAGCCACTGTTGTTTTTTCATTTGCTTTTTCCTGCTTTTTCAGCGGCTGCAGCTTCGTTTTGTTCACACTGAGATCTGATTTAGTGGGTGGCGAGATTGTGTGATCTCAGTATTTTTGTAATCAGAATTGTTGGATTTTTGTAGGGTTTTCTGGGTTGCAGAAAGTAATCTCTCCTGTCCTTTCCTATTTAGTCAGCTTGTGGCCCCAGCGTTTGCTCAATCTGTTTTCTGCCTGCGTTTGTGTCTTCATCTTGTCTAACCACCATTATATGTTTGGGGGCTGCCTATTCCTTTCGGGCTCTACTCCGGGGCAGTTAGCTTTCCTGTTTCTATCTTTAGGTATAGCTAGCTCTCAGGCTGTGACGAGGCGTCTAGGATCAACGTAGGAATGCTCCATGGCTACCTCTAGTTGTGTGGTTAGTTCAGGTTTCTGCAACCCATTAGTTACCAACATCTCAGGTGTTCGGCTGCCCTGCTGTCGTTCCTGTCCTCCTCAGCTACCGCACATAACACATGGTCCTCTCCCACCCAATCCTGGAATGCATGGTCCCCTCACCCCCTAATTCTGTTATGAATGGTCCCCTCACCCCCAATTCTGGTATGCATGGTCTCCCCTCATCCCTATCATAGGATGTATGGTACCGTTCACCCCCCAATATTGGTATGCATGGTCCCATCATCCCCAATCCTGGTATACATGGCACCCCTTACCTCCCAAATCTGGTATGCATGGTCCCCTCACCCCCCAATCCTGGTATGCATGGTATCCCTATATCCTGTTATGCATGTTACCCTTCATCACCCAATCCTGGTATGCATGGCCCCCTCACCCCCAATCCTGGTATGCATGGTCCTCTCACCCCCCAATCCTGTTATGCATGGTCCCCTCGCCCCCAATCCTGATATGCATGGTCCCCTCACCCCCAATCCTGGTATGAATGGTCCCCTCACCCCCTATCCTGGTATGCATGGTTCTCTCACCCCCCTATCCTGGTATGCATGGCCACCTCACCCCCCAATCTTGGAATGCATGGTCCTCTCCCCCCCAATCCTGGAATGCATGGTCCACTCACCCCCCAATCCTGGTATGCATGGTCCCTCACCCCCCAATGCTGGTATACATGGCACCCCTTACCTCCCAATTCTGGTATGCATGGTCCCCTCACCCCAGTCCTGGTATGCATGGTACCCCTCACCCACCTATCCTGGTATGCATGTTACCACTCATCCCCCATTCCTGGTATGCATGGCCCACTCACCCCCATCCTGGTATGCATGGTCCTCTCACCCCCCATCCTGGTATGCATGGTTCCCTCACCCCCCTATCCTGGTATGCATGGTCTCCTCACCCCAATCCTGATATTCATGGCCCCCTTCACCCCCAATCCTGATATGCATGGTCCCCTCTCCTCCTATCCTGGTATGCATGGTTCTCTCACCCCCTATCCTGGTATGCATGGTCCCCTCACCCCCCAATCTTGGAATGCATGGTCCCCTCACCCCCCCAATCCTGGTATGCATGGTCCCCTCACCTGCCAATCCTGGAATGCATGGTCACCTCACCCCCAATCCTGGCATGCATGGTCCCCTCAGCGCCCAATCCTGTTATGCATGGTCCCCTCACCTCCCAATTCTGGTTTTCATGGTCCCCTCATCCCTATCATAGGATGTATGGTACCCCTCACCCCCCAATCCTGGTATGCATGGTACCCTCATACCCAAGCCTGGTATACATGGCACCACTTACCTCCCAATTCTGTTATGCATGGTCCCCTCATCCCCTATCCTGGTATGCATGGTACCCCTCATCTCCCAATCCTGGTTTGCATGGTCACCTCACCCCCTAATCCTGGTATGCATGGTTCCCTCACCCCCCCAATCCTGGTATGCATGGTCCCCTTGCCCCCAATCCTGGTATGCATGGTCCCCTCACCCCCCAATCCTGGAATACATGGTCTCCACACCCCCAATTCTGGTATGCATGGTACCCTCACCCCAATCCTGGTATGCATGGTCCCCCCTCACCCCCAACCCTGGTATGCATGGTCCCCCCTCATCCCAATCGCAGGATGTATGGTACCCCCTCACCCCCCAATCCTGGTATGAATGGTCCACCCTCATCCTATTGTAGAATGTATGGTACCCCCTCACCATCCAATCTGGTATGCATGGTCCCTCATCCCAATCCTGGTATCTGGACCCCTCACCCCCATCCTGGTATGCATGGTTCCTCACCCCCATCCTGGTATGCATGGCCCACTCACCCACCTATCCTGGTATGCATGTTACCACTCATCCCCCATTCCTGGTATGCATGGCCACTCATCCCCATCCTAGTATGCATGGTCCCCTCACCCCCAATCCTGGTATGCATAGTCTCCTCATCCCCATCCTGGTATACTGGCACCCCTTACCTCCCATCCTGGTATGCATGGTTCCCTCACCCCCATCCTGGTATGCATGGTCCCCTCACCCCCATCCTGTATGCATGTCCCCTCACCCCCAATCCTGGTATGCATGGTCCCTCACCCCCAATCTGAGTAGCATGGCCCCTCACCCCCAATCCTGATATGCATGGTCCCCTCACCCCCCAATCCTGGATATGCATGGTCCCCTCACCCCCAATCCTGGTATGCATGGTCCCCTCACCCCCAATCCTGTATGCATGGTCCCCTCACCCCCAATCTGATGTGCATGATCCCTCACCCCCAATCCTGATATGCATGGTCCCTCACCCCCCAATCCTGATGTGCATGGTCCCCTCACCCCCAATCCTGTATGCATGGTCCCTCACCCCCAATCCTGATGTGCATGGTCCCTCACCCCTCAATCCTGATGTGCATGGTCCCCTCACCCCAATCCTGATGTGCATGGTCCCCTCACCCCCAATCCTGATGTGCATGGTCCCCTTACCCCCAAATCCTGATGTGCATGGTCCCCTCACCCCCCTATCCTGGTGTGCATGGTCCTCTCACCCCTATCCTGATTTGTATGGTCCCCTCACCCTTATTAAACTGCACACATACCCCAAAAAAAAAAACATTTATACTCACCTTTCTTCCCTGTGCTCCAGCGCTGTCCTGTTCTGCTGGACGCCGGGGGAGGAGAGCGGCGCCGGAGTACGCACATGCCCATACCGCGCTGTCCGGCGCCACCATAATGCTGAAGACATACTGTTAATGTGTCTTCAGCAAAATGGCATCGGATAGCGCTATGCGCATGCGAGATTCCGACATGCACTCCTGGTCTCCTGCCCCGGCGAGAAGAGAAGCACCGCTGCAACGCTCCTCCCGTCAGGTAAGTATGTGAGTATGGCGCCGGAGATCGCGTTATGAATCCAGTGTCTACGCATACCACGATCTCCAGCGCCATACACAATCCTCACCGCTGGATGCCATCTTCTGTCTGGAGCCAGATTGCGCAGGCGTGTCGATCTTGCACAGTCTATAAAGGCTTCAGACAGAGTGACGCTCCTAGCGTTATATTACATATATATATTATATATATATATATATATATATATATTGGCAAAAATTAAGAGACTACTGCACAGTTTTATAAAAATCAGCTTCTCTACATGTCTGACAGCCATTCCTGTGTTGAATTCCAGAGTACACCTCATTCTACTTAATGTGCTTCTGATTAGGTGATCACCTGAACCAAATCTTATTTAACGAAGGAAAGTATAAAAAACACTGCTGTGGTGTTCACAATCATCTTGCAATAGGACAAGCTGGATGGCAAAACAAGTGCTAGTAATATCCCAAAAGTAATTAGAATGAAAAAATAACTTTTAACCATGCCAAAGGAGTTGAAAAGAAAATTATTAAGTGAGGAAAAGAAGGCCTCAATTCTGGCTTTACTAGCAGAGTGATACAGTGAGCGTCATGTTGCCTCCATCCTTAAAATTTCTAAGATGGTAGTCCATTACAACAAGGTCAAGCCGCAGACATTGGGGACAACAAAGCTACAGACCGGCAGAGGGAGAAAACGACTCTCCACTGACCAGGATGACCATTGTCTTCTTCGAATGTCACTCAGCAACCGCAGGATGACATCAAGTGACCTACAAAAAAAATGGCAAATGGCAGCTGGGGTGAAGTGCACGGCAAGAACAATTCGTAACAGGCTCCTAGAGGCAGGGCTCAAGACATGTAAAGCTAGAGAAAAGCCTTTCATCATTGAGAAGCAAAGGAGAGCCAGGCTGAAGTTTGCCAAAGACCATAAGGATTGGACCATAGAGAACTGATTGGACCATAAAGAACTGGAGTAAGGTAAACTCTGATGAGTCTAATTTTCAGCTTTGCCCAACACCTGGTCGTCTAATGGTTAGATGGAGACCTGGAGAGGCGTACAAGCCACAGTGACTTGCACTCACTGTGAAATTTGTTGGAGGATCGGTCATGATCTGGGGATGATTCAGCAAGGCTGGAATTGGGCAGGTTAATCTTTGCGAAGGACGTATGAATCAAGCCGCATACAAGGTTATCCTGGAAAAACAGTTGATTCCTTCTGCTCAGGCAATGTTCCCCGACTCTGAGGACTGGTTTTTCCAGCAGGACAATGCGCCATGCCACACAGCTTGAAACTGTCATACCTGGAGCATGAGACAGAGGAGGAACCAGTGAGCACAGTGAACATGACTTCTTTTCTAATTTTGGAACATTCTAAGCTGTTTAGAAAGACATGGCTGGATAACAACCTCTATTAGTTGCCTTGTTGTTGGTGCAGTGATGATCTTTCTCAAACAAGGTTATGGTTATCTACCTGGTTGATCTTAGTTTTTATTGCCCTAAATGCAAATTGCATCTCCTCCAGAAGGAAGAAATCTGCCAACCAAGGGCCACCTTTGGAGGTAGCTACTGTATGTGTCGATATCTGCCAGCCTGTCAGTCTTGCAATGTGCCTAAAGGTTGCATCCAAATCCCAGTCTCCTCCAAAATGATGAAATAATGTCCTGTATTCAATCATGATGAATCAGTGTTGGGATTTTGGAGTAGAAATTATGATTGTATTCCCATTAAGAAGGATCTGTAAATGCAATCAGGGGGTAAATGTCATTGGCTTTTATGAGGGCTATAAACAATTTGAAATAAGATCTAAAAACACACAGAGCAAAGATGAATCTGATCATTTATATTCAGATGTGGGTACTGATACTCAGGGATGGACTGGGACTGAATTTCAGCCCTGGCGTTTGAAATCACAGAGGCCCATGCTGTCCCTGTCCCCAAACTACAGTAATATTACCCAGCCTGGAGGAAATCCAGATTTATCACAAGACCAACATTTCTAATAATGCCAATAATATTGCTATATAAGATTAAATAATTATAATATCAAAATAATAATATTGCAAGATTACAAATACCAACAAATCATAACCAAATATTACCAGCATGTACAGTAATAATAATATCACAATACTGATCGTTAAAGGGGTTGAGGTTAAAGTCTATGTAACTTCAGACTTCTGACTCCTCATAGCGCACGCTGTGAGGATTCTCCGGTGCCGGCATTGGGAGTGGGCCGTCATGACTTTGCTAATTTCACTTGTATTGATCGAGGCCGTGCACATCTAGTCAGCACGTGACCGCATTTATGAAAATCTCATACTTGAGGTAAAATGATAAGGGGCGAAATTACAATAGGTGCAAGGGTTGCAATGGCACCCGGGCCCTGGAGACATATATTGGCCAATCTATGCGCTAAGTACCTTCTTTTTTACTGTATATAAAAATTGGCTGCGAGAGAAGGGGTTAAAGAGACTACGTATGAAGTCAGTTTTAGATTTTGAGTGGGGTCAAAAATGATAAGTTTTCTAGCGTAAACTGCTTAAACGGATTGTCCGGTCCACACCAATAAGTCTGCAGTCACCACTGGAGTATGTATAACTCATATATACCTGCCAGTCCCAGGTCAGAAACTGGCAAATCCCCGCAGTGCACAGTATGTGCACTGGGGGGATTCATAAGTCTGCAGTCACACATAGTGACTGCAGACTTATCAGTTTGGAGTGGACAACCCCATTAAGGAAATGCTCCTCCTTTAGGTATTAATTTAAGGAGTTTTTTAGTTTCCTTAAACAGTTTTGAAATTTTTTAAAGCTTTTTTGCTCAGTTTGTTTCCTGAATAGTATTATTTTTGTAGTCTTTTGTTTGGACAGCGCCTAGGTTGGAGCGTTTTTTATCTGAAAATGCAACACCTAGCAATCTTTGACATACACTCTCCCATCAAGTGTTTTCCACAACCTGATGTGGAAGAAAAACGTGTAAAAAGACTGAACATATGATGAGCAAAAGAAAAGGTAATAATAAGTAAAGATGCAAAAAAATGATTTAAACAAGTTTTGTTTGTTTATTCGATGATAAATTCACGGAGTATTTGGTGAGTTTTTGATGTTGCAGATCTTCTGTAAGGCACTTCTGTACCTATTACGGTATATACATTAGGTTATTTTCATTTTTGAATTGCGTTCTTGAGTTTGTTATTATTACTTGTGTTTTTATCATCGGTTTTTGTATTTGGCTGTGACAACTTTATTGATACAGTAATATGTGCTTTAGTGCACACATGATATGCATATATGGAAACTGTAACTATTCATTTATATATACACGTGGTCAAAATTGTTGATACACCTCATTTAATGACAGAAAAACCCACAATGGTCACAGAAATAACTTAAATCCGATAAAAGTAATAATAAATAAAAAATCTATGAAAATGAACAAATGAAAGTCAATCATTTCTTTTCAACCATGCTTCCACAGAATTAAAAAAAAAAATAAAACTCATGAAATAGGCCTGGACAGAAATGATGGTACCCCTAAAAATAATGTGACAAAAGGGACATGTTATATCAAAGTATGTCCACTAATTAGCATCACAGGTGAGTACAATCTTGGAATCAGTGAATGTGCCTGTATATATAGGGCTACAGATACTCACTGTGCTGTTTGGTGACATGGTGTGTATCACACTCAACATGGACCAGAGGAAGCGAAGGAAGGAGTTGTCTCAGGAGATTAGAAAGAAAATTATAGACAAACAAGTTAAAGTTAAAAGTTATAAGACCATCTCCAAAGAGCTTGATGTTCCTGTGACTACAGTTGCACATATTATTCAGAAATTTAAGCTTCATGGGACTGTAGCCAACCTCCCTGTATGTGGCCACAGGAGGAAAATTGATGACAAATCAAAGAGACGGATAATGCTAATGCTAACAAAAGAGCCCAGAAAAACTTCTAAATAGATTAAAGGTGAACTTCAAGCTCATGGAACATCAGTGTTAAATCGCACCATCCGTCGTTGTATGAGACAAAGTGGACTTCATGGGAAATGACCAAGAAGGACACCATAGTCGAAAAAAAATCATAAAAAAGCCAGCCTGGAATTTGCCAAACTACATGTTGACAAGCCACAAAGCTTCTGGGAGAATGTCCTATGGACAGATGTGACAAAAATGGAACTTTTTGGCAAGGTACATCAGCTCTATGTTCACAGATGGAAAAATGAAGCATATCAAGAAAAGAACACTGTCCCTACTGTGAAATATGGTGGAGGCTGTTATGTTCTGGGGCTGCTTTGCTGCATCTGGCACAGGGTGTCTAGAATCTGTGCAGGGTACAATACAATCGCCAGACTATCAAGGGATTCTAGAGAGAAATGTGCTGCCCAGTGTCAAAAAGCTTGGTCTCAGTTGCAGGTCATGGGTCTTGCATCAGGATAATGACCCAAAACACACAGCTAAAAACACCCAAGAATTGCTAAGAGGAAAACATTGGACTATTCTGAAGTGGCCTTCTATGAGCCCTGACCTAAAACCAATTGAGCATCTTTGGAAAGAGCTGAAACTGCCGTCTGGAAAAAGCAACCTTCAAACATGAGACAACTGGAGCAGTTTGCTCTCGAGGAGTGGGCCAAAAGACCTGTCTAGAGGTGCAGAAGTCTCATTGGCAGTTACAGGAATCATTTGATTACAGTGATTGCCTCAAAAGGTTATGCATCAAAACATTAAGTTAAGGATAGCATCATTTCAGGCCTATCTCATGAGTTTTATTTTTTTTAAATTCTGTGGAAGCATGGTTGAAAAGCACTGTCTGACTTTCATTTGTTCATTTTCACAGATTTTTCATTTATTGTTACTTTTGTCAGAATCAAGTTATTTCTGTCACCATTGTGGGTTTTTCTGTCATTAAACGAGGGGTACCAACAATTTTGACCACGTGTGTATATACTAATCATCCCCTTTTTCTCAAACTAAAATTAAATAAATTAAAAAACATATTTGGTATCGCTTCAAACTTAAAAGTTAAAATGGTTTGAAACCATACAGTAAACATCATAAGAAAAAAATAAAGAGATCAGAATTAACATTTCTTATTTCTGCACCTTGTTGAAAAAAAAGAAGAAAGAAATAGAATCATAGAATCATAGAATGGTAGAGTTGGAAGGGACCTCCTGGATCATCTGGTCCAACCCCCTGCTCAAGGCGGGATTCTCTAAATCATCCCAGACAGATGTCTGTCCAGCCTCTGTTTGAAGACTTCCATTGAAGGAGAACTCACCACCTCTCGTGGCAGCCTGTTCCACTCATTGATCACCCTAACTGTCAAAAAGTTTTTTCTAATATCTAATCTGTGTCTCCTCCCATTCAGTTTCATCCCATTGCTTCTAGTCTTTCCTTGTGCAAATGAGAATAAAGATGATCCTTCTACAATGTGACAGCCCTTGAGATATTTGTAGACAGCTATTAAGTCTCATATCAGTCTTCTTTTTTGCAAGCTAAACATTCCCAAATCCAGCAACCGTTCCTCATAGGACATGGTTTGCAGACCGGTCACCATTCTGGTGGCTCTACTCTGAACTTGCTCCAGTTTGTTGATGTCTTTTTAAAATGTGGTGTCCAAAACTGGACACAGTATTCCAGATGAGGTCTGACCAAAGAGGAGTAGAGGGCAATAATGACCTCACGTGATCTAGACTGTATGCTTCTGTTGATACATCCTAGAATTGCATTTGCCTTTTTTTGCTGCTGCATCACACTGTTCACTCATGTTCAGTCTGTGATCAATTAGTATACCCAAGTCTTCTTCACATGTGCTGTTACTTAGCCCTATTCCTCCTATTTTGTATATGCTTTTTTCATTTTTATTGCCCAGATGTAGTACTTTGCATTTTCCCTGTTAAAATCCATTCTGTTAGTTGCTGCCCACTGCTCCAGTTTATTTATATCTTTTTGAATCCTCTCTCTCTCTTCTCTAGTATTAGCTACCCCTCCTAGCTTTGTGTCATCAGCAAATTTGATCAGTTTACCCTCAATTCCTTCATCTAAATCATTGATAAAGATGTTGAACAATACAGGGCCCAAAACAGAGCCTTGTGGTACCCCACTTGAGACATTCTTCCAACTGGATGTGCAGCCATTTACGACCACTCTTTGGGTCCGATCACTAAGCCAGTTATGAATCCACCTAACAGTTGCCTTGTCCATTCCATACTTAGTCATTTTTTCAATAAGGATTGTGTGAGATACTTTGTCAAATGCTTTGCTGAAGTCAAGATATACTATATCTACAGCATTTCCCTGATCCACCCAGTCAGTGATTCTGTCATAGAAGGAAATTAAGTTAGTCTGACATGACTTATTAGTTACAAACCCATGCTGACTCTGTTTAATCACTTCATTCTTATCCAGGTACTTGCATACATGTTCTTTAATAATTTGTTCAAAGATCTTTCCTGGTATAGAAGTCAGACTCACCGGCTTGTAGTTCCCTGGGTCCACCTTCTTCCCCTTTTTGAAGATAGGAACAACATTTGCTCTTCTCCAGTCTTCTGGGACTTCTCCTGTTCTCCAAGAATTTTCAAAGATTATGGACAGTGGTTCAAGATTTTCTTCTGCTATCTCCTTCAGTACTCTGAGGTGTAATTCATCTGGACCTGGAGACTTGAATTCATTTAGGTTAGCTAAGTGTTTCCTCACTGTCTTTCTGTTTATAGATATCCTGGATTCTTCTATTCTATTAATAGGACAGTGAAGATCAGTTGATGTTACATTTCCTTTCTGAGAGAAAACAGATGCAAAATAGGAATTTAAAAGTTCAGCCTTCTCAACATCTTGTCTTACCATTTCATCATTTTCATCCTGTAAAAATCCTATAGCATCTTTGACTTTTCTTATTACTTTTGACGTATCCCCAAAATCCTTTTTTGTTGCTTTTGACATCACTTGCAAGCCTTAATTCATTGTCAGCTTTAGATAATCTGATTTGTGCCCTGAAGGTTCTGCAGACGGCATTATATTCTTCTTTAGATATGCCTCCCTCTTTCCATTTGATAAACATTTCTTTCTTCCTTTTTAGCATGTGTTTAAGTTCTGTGTTCATCCATCCTGGTTTCCTTAAATGCTTCCCATTCTTCCCTCTTTTCGGAATTGTCAACGATTGTGCTTTGAGAATCTCATTTTTCAAGATTTTCCATCCTTCCTGGACATTTTTGTCCTTAAGGATATCCAGCCATTGGATCCCTCCAATTCTCTTTCTGAGTCCCTTAAAATCTGCCTTTCTGAAATCTAACCTTGACGTCTGAGTCTTCACAGGTCTTCCTCCTCTTGTTATCCAAAATTCTAAAATAGCATGGTCACTACCTCCTAGAGTCCCAGCCACTCTTACCTCCTCCACCATTTCCTCCCTGTTTATGAGGATTAGATCCAAGGTAGCAGATCCCCTTGTTTTCTCCCCTACCTTTTGGAAGATAAAGTTGTCAGCAAGAGAGGATAAGAATTTCCTTGACCTGTTAGTTTTGCCTGAGAGAGATTCCCAACAAATGTCTGGATAGTTGAAATAATCTCCTGATGAAGTAGGAACGAAACGTGCATTGGGAGTCACACGGATTTGTCTGTAAGTTTTCTTCATTTTTCCTCTCTTTAACATTTTCCACAAGATTCAAGTTTATTTGGAACAACTGTTATGCTCTACTTCCTGGGCGCACATGTTGTTTTGGCTGTATTCAGCCTCCATTGTGTTTAAGCCATGATTAGTGATGCTGTTTGCACTTGTTCCCAAAGTTGATTTACTTAACATGGATCAACTGAATGTGGGTTGTTCTAACTACAACTTTATTGATTTTTCATGATGGAAACTTTGTAGCAATTTGCACAACAAATTTTTTATACTACTTCGCACTTTGCACTTTATTCAGTCAGTGTGTTCTCCTTTGCGTAGCTTGGCAGCCTCTGTATTTTATTATAAAGAAAAAAATTATATTTGATATTTTGGATTACACTCTATGAGCATTTTAGTTCCTTGTTTTGGTTGAAGTTCTGATTATGAGTTGAGTTCTCAGCTCAAATAATTTGATTGAGTTGTGGGCAACTAGTTGTATAATAGGTGTTATTGCTGTATCGCAGCATAATACAAGTGAACCAGGTCGCATTGCAACCCTAATGGTAATGAGACCATGACAAACAAGATGCAAAGATCATACCCAGTTGAATTTTTTGCAACTGGTTTGTCTCAGCAGTTTGTAGCGGTTGCAATCCAATACTTGTGTTGCAATTGTGCTACATGACGTGTGTTGCTGCCAAAGTCACTGTGTTCATCGGCTGTAGCAGAGGACCATTCCTCTGAGCCGTTACTTCCAGCGTAGACAAGGTACAGGGTGTGGGCTGTGGCCACGCTTCGGAAGAGAACGATCATGCATAGTGTGGCGAGCATATGCATAGTACTAAGTGACTCACTTATGAAGGACTTGCGGCCTAGTGGCAAATACTGGTGTCCCCTGTTGCTGCCAGTGTAAGGCCAGCATCACACTAGCGAGTTTGATGCGAGTTAGTCGCACGACTTACTCGCATCAACACCCGGCACGGCCGCCCGCTCTCGGACCAGAGTGCGCGGCTGCATGTATTTCTATGCCGCCGCGCACTCTGGTCCGAGAGCGGGCGGCCGTGCCGGGTGTTGATGCGAGTAAGTCGTGCGACTAACTCGCATCAAACTCGCTAGTGTGACGCCGGCCTAACAATCAAAAACGCTTGTAGAGAATATGACAGCAACAGGTCTAGTGTGGAGAGTGGTGCCCATGAAGCTAAGACAGAAATATGTATATATTCGCTTGACTTTTGAACCATAAGGATAATGTATACAAATAGAATGTTGTATAAGGAATTGCATTAAAAGGAATCTGTCACCCCAAAATTGCCATATCAGATAAAGATATGGCTGAATAGTGCGTCCCATAACAAAGCTAACGGTAGGTATCATATATCCTGATACCCCCGCTTTGATATCAAAATACCTTTGTAAAGTTGGTTATTTTCTGTGTCATTCACTGCAGTCAGGTCAGGAGGGCGGCGGTTTTCATGTCCTCCCCCCCACTCCTCTTCATCAGTTGCGTATCGCCGTCTGTGAATCCCACAAACGGCGTTCGGCTTCCCGCAATTGCGCAATTCAAAATCCGGCCAGGCGCATGCGCAGTGTGCTTTGCCCAACATTGGGCAAAGCATAAAATCAGTACAGCGCATGCGCTACTCTTTCCTTGCCCCGGAAATGACTGCTTGCCTTGGACGAGTAAGTGTCGTAAAGAACTATACTGCTCTTATTGTTATTACTCCTAACATTGCTCACCTGATTCTATCTATATATATATACAGCTCTGGCAAAAATTAAGAGACCACTGCAGAATTTTCAGTTTGTCTGATTTTTCTCTTTATAGGCATATTTTTGAGTAAAATGTAAATTGCTATTTTACTCTATAAACTACTGACAACATGTCTCCGAATTTTCAAGCAATAAATTATGTATTTATTTTCAGAAAATGAGAAATGGTCAAAATAACAAAAAAGTGCAGTACTTGCAGACCTCAAATAATGCTAAGAAAACAAGTTCATAATCATTTAGAAACAACAATACTAATGTTTTAACTCAGGAAGAGTTCAGAAATCAATATTTTGTGGAATAATCATGATTTTTAATCACAGCTTTCATGCGTCTTGGCATGCTTTCCACCAGTCTTTCACACTGCTTTTGGGTGACCTTATGCCACTCCTGGTACAAAAATGTAAGCAGTTCTTCTTTGTTTGATGGCTTGTGACTATCCATCTTCCTCTTGATTACATTCCAGAGGTTTTCAATGGGGTTCAGGTCTGGAGATTGGGCTGGCCATGACAGGGATTTGATGTGGTGGCCCTTCATCCACACATTGATTGACCTAGCTGTGTGGCATGGCGCATTATCCTGCTGGAAAAAACAGTCCTCAGAGTTGGGGAACATTGCCTGAGCAGAAGGAATCAACTGTTTTTCCAGGATAACCTTGTATGCGGCTTGATTCATACATCCTTTCGCAAAGATTAACCTGCCAAATTTCAGCCTTGCTGAATCATCCCCAGATCATGACCGATACTCCACCGAATTTCACAGTGGGTGCAAGACACTGTGGCTTGTACGCCTCTCCAGGTCTCTTTCTAACCTTTAGACGATCAGGTGTTGGGCAAAGCTGAAAATTAGACTCATCAGAGAAGATTACCTTACTCCAGTCCTCTATGGTTTAATCCTTATGGTCTATAACAGTCCAAAGAAAGGACTGTTCCTTTCTTTGGAGTGTTATATTGCAAGGTTTGGGATTTGCCTGTTGGAACTTGTGCACCCCCGGACTTCTTGCTTTTTTCTCTTTTGTGCTGTTCTAATTCTTTTTTTTATATATATATATATACACAAGGTGGGCCATTTACATGGATGCACCTAAATAAAATGGGAATGGTTGATGATATCAACTTCCTGTTTGTGGTACATTAGTATATGGGAGAGGGAAAACTTTTCAAGATAGGTGGTGACCATAGCTGCCATTTTGAAGTCGGCCATTTTGGATCCAACTTAATTGTTTTCAATGGAAAGAGGACTTATTGAGAATTTCACTAGAAAAACAATGGTGTTCTTGGTTTTAACGTAACTTTATTCTTTCATGAGTTATTTACAAGTTTATGACCACTTATAAAATGTGTTCAAAGTGCTGCCCATTGTGTTGGATTGTTAATGCAACCCTCTTCTCCCACACTTGGCACACTGATAGCAACACCACAGAAGAAATGCTAGCATAGGCTTCCAGTGTCTGTTGTTTCAGATGCTACACATCTTGTATCTTCACAGCATAGACAATTGCCTTTAGATGACCCCAAAGATAAAAATCTAATGGGGTCAGATAGGGAGACCTTGGTGGCCAATCAACTGGCCCACGAGGACGACCAATCCACTTTCCAGGAAACAGTTCATGTAGGAATGCTTGGACCTTACTCGGGTCATCTGAAGGCAATTGATCATCTACTGATCATGTGTCACTGGTCTTGAAGACCCTCAGCAATCGGCTGTTTTTTCCTCTGTGACACCCATGTGCTCTAATAAAAGCATATAGAAAGGGGTTGGCCAGGTGAGACAACTCCGTTAGGGTCCATTTTTGGGTAGCTTTGCCATTAATGTTGTGAAAACGTTATCATAACATAAATTTAATTGCAGACTGCTACAATTCTCCATTATCGGCTCCTTGGTCCTGTTGGATCAGTGGTGACCGGGAACTGATGGTTTATCGTGATCAGGAATTGCAGTATGGCGTCCTGTGTTTTCCTTTAGTTCATAGAACAGTAGGTGATACGGATTAGAATAAAAGGGTGGAAATGTTTAGGTTTTAACATGCGTCTTGATTCAATTAAAAATGAGGTTGGTGGTTATTTGCAGCCTGTAATTTTGTTTTATTAATTTTACTCTTGATGTTGAAAACTTGATATATAACACACCAGTGGCAGGTATTACGACAGAGGACATGAGATCACAAGGTGCATGACATCATAGATATCACAATACATCACAGGGCATATGACATCATAGATATCACATGACATCACAATTGCTACAGAATGTATACAGTTATTATCCTGAACCACCTTGTGCCCCCAGAAGCAGCAGCTTGATGAAGACAAGTCCCAGTAGGTAACTGTGCACTTAACACTAAGGCCCCATTCACACATTGTGTAGCTGTGGGGTGTTCATAGTGAAGTTTAGAACTGCACCATTTACCCCTAAAAAAAATCTCGTAAAATATCTCTGAGTGACGTGTTCTCTCTTGTGTATCAGAATGATTCCTTATATAGGAACTACCATTTAATCCTCTTTTTTGTAATGATAGGTGTTATGTGTCATCTAGCTCAGATGAGCCGCTGTAATTAAGCACGGACAGATGACGGTGGAGCAGCAGGAAGGCTGAGCAGAAACAATGGAGAACGTAGTAGCTTGATGATAGCAGGAGAACCAGAACTGGAACCACAGGATACCATGAGTAGAATTGATTAAATGGCAACTGGCGTAATAGAGTTACAGACTCTGATCAATATTACATCAGAGTTTGATCAGAATGGCATCAGTTTTTCTCGGACGTGGAAAGGGGAAAAAAAAGGTTTCTCCACCTTCTCCATTATGTCAGTCTGTGAAAATCAGATCTCACTCAGATGTCATCCAAGTGAGGTCCAAATTTTTCACGGGCCCATAGATTTGCATTGCCGGTTTTGATCTGACACTGGGATCAAAAGCAGACTTGTCTCCAATTTTTTCTGTGGACCACTGTCATTTACAATATAGAATATCATAGGTACGAGTGCTATCCATCAAAACCACGGATAGCATTCAGATGACAAAATTGGTAGTTTTCACAAGCCCTTATGTGGACTTGATCAGTGGGCAACTGGATCCTGAGAAACCCACTGATCGCTCCAAACAGCTGCTCTATAGCATGCTGATCAACAGACAGAAGCACAGAGCTCTGCCTGAGCGGGCTCAAATCTATGTACAGGCTCAATAGACGGTCTATTAGCCTGTATTCTACTCTGTGCACAGGCTTATAGAGTTGCACAAATACACACAAACACATACAATACAGACCAAAAGTTTGGACACACCTTCTCATTCAAAGATTTTTCTGTATTTTCATGGCTATGAAAATTGTAGAATCACACTGAAGGCATCAAAACTATGAAATAACATATGTGGAATTATACATTACACTTTACAAAAAAGTGTGAAACAACTGAAAATATGTCTTATATTCTAGGATCTTCAAAGTAGCCACCTTTTGCTTTGATTACTGCTTTGCACACAGAAAAGGTGAATGGATGGATTCTACAGTCATGGCCAAAAGTTTTGAGAATGACACAAATATTATATTTTCACATGATCTGCTGCCCTCTGGTTTTTATGTGTGTTTGACAGATGTTTTTATCACAGACAGAAATATAATAATTGTAAACATATGAGTAAGAAAAGCTTATATCGACAGTTAGAATGAGTTAATGCAGCAAGTCAATATTTGCAGTGTTGACCCTTTTTCTTCAGGACCTCTGCAATTCTCCCTGGCATGCTCTCAATCAACTTCTGGACCAAATCCTGACTGATAGCAGTCCATTCTTGCACAATCAATGCTTTCATTTGGTCAGAATTTTTAGGTTTTTGTTTGTCCACCCGTCTCTTGATGATTGACCACAAGTTCTCAATGGGATTAAGATCTGGGGAGTTTCCAGGCCATGGACCCAAAATCTATGTTTTGTTCCCTGAGCCATTTAGTTATCACCTTTGCTTTATGGCAAGGTGCTCCATCATGCTGGAAAAGGCATTGTTGATCGCCAAACTGCTCTTGGAGGGTTGGGAGAAGTTGCTCTTGGAGGACATTCTGGTACCATTCTTTATTCATGGCTGTGTTTTTAGGCAAGACTGTGAGAGAGCCGATTCCCTTGGCTGAGAAGCAACCCCACACATGAATGGTTTCAGGATGCTTAACAGTTGGCATGAGACAAGACTGGTGGTAGCGCTCACCTTGTCTTCTCCGAATGAGGCGTTTTCCTGATGTCCCAAACAATCGAAAAGGGGATTCATCAGAGAAAATAACTTTACCCCAGTCCTCAGCAGTCCACTGCCTGTACGTTTTGCAGAATATCAGTCTGTCCATGATGTTTTTTCTGGAGAGAAGTGGCTTCTTTGCTGCCCTCCTTGAGACCAGGCCTTGCTCCAAGAGTCTCCGCCTCACAGTGCGTGCAGATGCACTCACACCTGCCTGCTGCCATTCCTGAGCAAGCTCTGCACTGCTGGTAGCCCGATCCCGCAGCTGAAACACTTTTAAGAGACGGTCCTGGCGCTTGCTGGTCTTTCTTGGGCGCCCTGAAGCCTTTTTGGCAACAATGGAACCTCTCTTCTTGAAGTTCTTGATGATGCGATAGATTGTTGACTGAGGTGCAATCTTTCTAGCTGCGATACTCTTCCCTGTTAGGCCATTTTTGTGCATTGCAAAGATGACTGCACATGTTTCTTTAGAGATAACCATGGTTAACAGAAGAGAAACAATGATGCCAAGCACCAGCCTCCTTTTAAAGTGTCCAGTGGTGTCATTCTTACTTAATCATGACAGATTGATCTCCAGCCATGTCCTCATCAACACCCACACCTGTGTTAATGGAGCAATCACTGAAAAGAGGTTAGCTGGTCCTTTTAAGGCAGGGCTGCAATGATGTTGAAATGTGTTTTGGGGGATAAAGTTCATTTTCTAGCCAAATATTAACTTTGCAAGTAATTGCTGTTAAGCTGATCACTCTTTATAACATTCTGGAGTATATGCAAATTGCCATTAGAAAAAGTGAAGCAGTAGACTTTGTAAAAATTAATATTTGTGTCATTCTCAAAACTTTTGGCTATGACTGTACATGCCTAGTTCCCACCGTGAAGCATGGAGGAGGTGGTGTGATGGTGTGGGGGTGCTTTGCTGGTGACACTGTTGGGGGATTTATTCAAAATTGAAGGCATTAGTGAACCAGAATGGCTGCTACAGCATCTTGCAGCAGCATGCTATTCCATCCGCTTTGCGTTTAGTTGCACCATCATTTATTTTTCAACAGGGCAATGACCCCAAACACACCTCCAAGCTGTGTAAGGGCTATTTGACCAAGAAGGAGAGTGTTGGGGTGCAACGCCAGATGACATGGCCTCCACAGTCACCAGACCTGAACCCAATTAAAATGGTTTGGGGTGAGCTGGACCGCTCACCGCTTCAATTTTGAATAAATCCCCAACAGTGTCACCAGCAAAGCACCCCCACACTATCACACCACCTCCTCCATGCTTCACGGTGGGAACTAGGCATGTAGAGTCCATCCGTTCACCTTTTCTGTGTGCAAAGCAGTAATCAAAGCAAAAGGTGGCTACTTTGAAGAACCTAGAATATAAACATATTTTCAGTTGTTTCACACTTTTTTGTAAAGTGTAATGTATAATTCCACATGTGTTAATTCATAGTTTTGATGCCTTCAGTGTGATTCTACAATTTTCATAGTCATGAAAATACAGAAGAATCTTTGAATGAGAAGGTGTGTCCAAACTTTTGGTCTGTACTGTATATATATATTTACTCATTTTACTCGCGTACATAGTGCCATTAAATCCACAGCATTATGTATGCATACTATATATAAATTAAATATATATAAATAAATATATTTATACATATATATTTATATATGCTCTCCGATCTTCACAGACTGACAAAATGGAGAAACTTTTTTCCCCTTCTCCACCTCCAAGAGAAACTGATGCTGCTCTTATCACATTCTGATTAAAGCCTGTTCGGAGTCTGCAACATATATATAGTAAACACCAAATGTCCTGTATATGGTATAACAAGACACAAACAGAGCAAAATAATGCAAATATATATTTTTTATTTATCAAAAATTGTCTTACACATATTAATAATTCAGCATTGATTTAGCATATTAACAATTCAGCAATAATATTTAATATACAAA
>JARQOD010000006.1:368438581-368545344 GCA_033576555.1 Oophaga sylvatica
ATAAAACAAATTTTTAATTGTTAAAATAAAAATAACCTAACAAAACTATTTCAGTGCCATTAAAATACACTGTTTTGGATAAATCTGAGGCAAATGATATGGAAAAAACCCAAACAACAATTTCCTTGTATCCATATGGACGATGGCAATCCATAAAAAATCGATTGCACAAGACCCCATGTTAATCTATGAGTTCCTGCTCATCTGTGATTTTTTTTTTCTCACTGTAATCGTACTGAAAAAAATCGTAGTAGGTTGTGATTGTCCTCGTAACTCGACGAGACTCGCCATGCAAGTACATGGGTGTGATAAAAAAATTGCACTGCACTCGGACCCATGCGAGTGCTGTCCGATTTTTAAAGGCACGTCCTTGAAAACCAGACACTTCACTGCACGTAAAGTAAAATCACAGCATGACTCAACAGAATAGAATAGATATATCACAAGAATAGATAGATATAAAGATGTCTGTGACACATATAATAGTACAGTGCTTGTGTGAAAAATGAAGCGGGATCACCTGATATCTATAACCACAGAGGGAAAGCGACAGCTGGCAGCAGACGTTTACAGCCCATTTGACCTGGTGCGGTGGCAAGTGGGGTAAATATTTGTAGGTGATGTCAGCCGTTTCTGGCTGCTGACATCAACCTACAGGTTATAAATGGAGAAGCGTCTATAAGATACCTGTTAACTCGGTCCCAGCGCTGGCTCTGCACTCCGTTCTGCTCACTTACCTGTCCCATCTGCTCCTCGGCGTCCTGTGTCCTCCTCCACTTCCTTACACGCTGCTGGCAGGCCTCCAGATGGTCCTCTTAGGACGCGAGGCCGCGCCCACCGTCTTCTCTTAAAGGGCAGCGTGCATTTTTTGAAATAGCAAATTAACCAATGGCTGCACACTCATACTATATCTGGTCACTCCCACCATAGGGAGTGCCGGAGCAACGTGTTCTATCATTGCTTACATCCGGTTCTGTTCCTGATCTGTTCTGCGCTGCGTCTGCAGTCTCTGTGCTTCGCTGATACTGTATGTCTCCTCAATCATTGCTAACCCTAATCTGGCTAACCTGGACAATCTCGCTATTACTGGCGCAAGTGTCATCCCGTTCCGCCATCAGCCATCTGTACCCGTGGACCGTGACAAGGTCACTGGAGCCAGCCTACTACCATCCGTTCAGGATCAGACCTTACCTTCTCCGTCAAGAACCCTCCACGGACTCTGTAAATACCTGTTACCCTTTGGTCCCTCTGGGACAGCTGCCACTGTCCGGGGTCTAACGGAGGTAGCACCTGTGTCCTCCGGTATTCCATTCTGGTCCTGTTCGAGGGGCCTTACTACGGGTACCCGGGACTCACTAGTTACGCCCCCTTCGGAGCCCCCCGGACCGCGTCTCGAGGTTCCACATTAAAAAATAAAAACGAATGTGAACTTCACCACCTCTGCCTCCGCTTCCATTCGTTACAGATTGCTCCGGCCATGAACCCGCTGGATCCCAGAGATCTCCGACCACGATCTGTGCCAGGAGGTGACCCGTTTGGGAGTTCAACAGGACAAGATCACGACTTATCTACGCAGCTTGTCTACCCGCATGGATTCCTAGGGTCCCGTCTGCACCTGACTCTCTATCAATAATCAGGTACCAGTTTCCCAGGCAAGTCAAGGTCCCCGTCTGCGGCTCCTACCCTTTCCAGGGTGACCCTACTCTTGTCGGGGTTTCCTCAATCAGGGCACTCTACACTTCGAAATCTGGGGCATATGTTTGCTCTGACCGCCAAGGTGGGCTTCACATGTCACACCTGGGAGGAGAGGCCCTCGCCTGCTAAATTCCGCTATGGAGAGAGGGGACCCGCTGGTTAACGATCTCAATCTTTCCTAGAGGATTTCGCAGGACTTTCGATGAACCTGGTCGCACCACTTCGACTGCCTCACTCTGCTCCGCCTGCGCCAAGGTACTCCACGTAGCTCAGTATGCTGTTAAAATTCCGCACCCTCTCGTCTGAATTATGTGGAACAATGAGGCACTGGTTGCTAACTGCTGGGAAGGCCTATCCGAAGAATCAAGGATGAGCTGCGGGACGGGACAGACCTACCCTCTGGAAGAGCTAATATCCTTGGCAACCCGAATTGACCTGCGTTTTTTAGAGCGCTCCATGGAGATCAACGGACAAAAGGTCCTATCACCTGGACTCTAGTTTGTACAAAACAGGTATTTCGCCCTCCGCCTCCGAGGCCATGGAGGTGGACCATGTAAGTTTGGCCACCCACCGCCGGGAGGCACGTCGCAAGGAGGGAAGTTTTACTACTGCGGTAGTTCTGAACATTTGATCCATTTCTGTCCTAAAAAGTCGGGAAACTCCAGTGCCTAGGTCCGGTAGGAGGGGCCAACCTAGGTAGAGAACAGTCCTCTCCCTCTTTACACATCTCATCTCCGTCCTATGGACAATAAAATTCTCCGAACATTGTCTACGGATTCTGAGCTGCAGGGAACTTCATCCAGCAGGCGGTTTGTGGATCATTACCGCTTACCAGTCCAGCGTCTTCCTGATTCCGTTACAGGTGTCCGCCGGGATGGCAAACCGCTGACCGAGCCCGTCCATTTCAAACTGAGTTGGTGAACTCCAGTAGGTCTAATGCATACTGAGCGAAATGCGATTTTATGTATTTCCCGGTTTATCCCATCCCATGCTTTTAGGTTTACCTTGGCTCCAGAATGCATGAACCAGTCCTTAATTGAAAACTGGAGAAGTTCTGCGTTGGGGAGATACCTGCATGAACGTTGCTTAACCCGATTCAACCTGTTTCGCCTCCATCCAGCCTGAACCCTGCCAGGTTTGCCTTCCGCTATTGGTCCTTCTCTGGCGTCTTTGGGAAAAGGAGGCTGAGAGACTACCTCCAAACAGGTCGTATGACGTCAGATAGAGCTTCTTCCTGGCATCCCTCCTCGCGGGAGAGTTTATCCCCTTTCACAGCAGAGACTCAGCCATGTCGGACTACATCCAGAGAATCTGGCTAAGGATTTATCCGAAAGTCATCGTCACTGGCAGGAGCTGGATTCTTCTTTGTGAAAAAAAAGGATGGATTCCTTGCAGCCCTGCATGACTATCGGGGTCCTAAATCAAATCACGGAAAAAAACAGGTATCCATTACCTCTTATTTCAGAGCTGTTTGATCGTCTTCCGAGGGGCCAAGATCTTCACCAAATTGACCTCAGAGGGGCCTACAACCTATCCGAGTCAGAGAGGGGACGAATGGAAAACAGCCTTCAACACCCGGACGCACTATAAATACCGGTAAATGCCATTCGGCCTAAGCAATGCACCTGCGGTTTTTCAGTAATTTGTTAATGACATTTTCAGGGACTTGCTCTATACTGTGTCGTGTTTACCTGGACGATATTTTGATTTTTTCTGCTGACTTGACGTCACACTGGAGCAAGTACGCCTGGTCTTACAAAGACTGAGAGAGAACAGGCTATATGCCAAATAGAGAAAAATGCCCTCTTTTGAGCAGTCTTCTTTGCCTTTCCTGGTACATTGTATCTTCCACAGGATAAGATGGATCCGGAGAAGTTGTCTGCAGTTCTCAACTGGCCTCGTCCGTCTGGGCTAAAAGCCAACAAAGTTCCTCGGTTCGCCAATTACTACCGGGCAATTTATTCCACACTTTCCACCCGAGTGCTCCAATCACAGCCTTAACCCCGAAAGGTGTAAACTCTAAGGAATGGTCCTCCGAGGCAGAAGAGGCCTTTGTTTCTCTCAAAAAAGCCTTCGCTTCCGCACCCGTTTCTCCATCGTCCTAATTCAAGTGAGCAATTTTTTCTTGAAGTTGACGCTTCTTCCATAGTTGCAGGAGCAGTTTCTGACCCAGAAGTCGTCTACCGGCGATGATCTCGTGTTTTTTTTTCTCCTGCAGAAAGGAACTACTCTGTCGGTGATCGCGAACTGTTGGCCATCAAATTGGCTCTGCAAGAAGGAGACATCTTCTTGAAGGAGCTCATCACCAGTAATCATATTCACCGACCATAAAAACCTTGCCTATCTCCAATCTGCTTTAAGACTGAATCCCCTCAGGCCCATTGGGCATTATTTTTGCCCGTTCAATTTTGTACTTCATTTCCATCCAGCTGACAAAACACAAGGCAGACGCACTCTCTAGAGCCTTCTTGCCTCCTAACTGGAGGAGGAACCTCAGCACATTATTGAACCTTCTAAGTTGATCTCTTGCCTCCACTGATCTGCCCGCTTCCCCTGGGAAGACTTTCGTGTCCGCCCTGATCGTAGTCGTGTTCTGCCGCTGAGTCATTCTTCTAAGTGGCTGCCAGCTGGTCAAGAAAGACGCAGCAACTCATCTCCCCGTTATTACTGGTGGCCTACCATGGCAAGGATATCCAGGAGTTCGTCGCAGCCTGTCCTTCATGTGCCCGTAACAAACTGTTAAAACATCTACCACCGCAGGCTTCTGCCTCTTCCGATTTCGTCCGCTCCCTGGCAGCACATCGCGATGGATTTCATCACGATCTTCCCATTTCTTCTGGCTGCTCAGTGGTATGGGTTTGTGGTGGACCGCTTCTCTAAAATGGCCCACTTCGTTCCGCTATCTGGCCTCCCGTCTGCTCCAGAACTGGGCCACCTCACTTCATTCAGCACATCTTCCGTCACATGGATTTCCTCTCCACATCGTGTCCGACAGGGCGTCCATTCACCTCTAAGTTCTGGAGAGGACTCTGTAAAATGGTAAAAATTGAACTAGATTTTTCTTCTGCATATCATCCCTCTAATGGGCAAGTGGAAAGGATCAATCAAATCTTGGCTGGATACCTGCGTCACTTCGTCAACGCCATCATAATGACTGGGTAGAATTACTGCCCTGGGCGGAATTCTCCTACAACCAAGTAAGAATCTTCTGGAAAGTCTCCCTTTCAGATTGTGTTTGGACTGCAACCCGGAATTCCTCTTCCTGTCTTGGGATTGTCTGATGTTCCAGCAGGCGATACCTTGTCTAAGAATTTCTCGGACATTTGGAGAGAGACCAGGTCGGCTTTGGAGAAAGCTCTCAACGTAATGAAAACGCATGCGGACAAAAGACTTTGGAGGCCCCATCTTTCGCCAGAGACAAGGTATGGCTCTCCTCCAAGTACATCCTCTGAAGTTACCATCGTACAAAATTGGTCCCCCGTTTCATTGGTCCCTTTGAAGTCTTGAGACAAATCAACCCGGTCTTCTTATAAACTAAAATTGCCTAATTCTCTACAGTACCTAACTCCTTTCATGTTTCCCTCCTCAAACCAGTAGTGTTGAGCTCCTTCTTTAAGGACCCGGTACCACTCCTGATCCGGTCTCTGAGGATGATGTTTTGAGTAAAACATATCTTGGCCTCTAAGAAGTAAGAGTAGGATCTAGTACCTGTTGGACTGAAAGGTTTTGGTCCCTGAGGAGAGATCTTGGAGCCTAAAAGAGAACAACCAGGCTCCTCTTCTTCTTAAAAGATTTCACGCAGGCTTGAAAAAGAGGGGAGTAAAGAGGGGGAACGTTACACTCGTCCCAGCGCTGGCTCTGCACTCCGTTCTGCTCACACACCTGTCCCATCTGCTCCTCGGCATCCTGTGTCCTCCTCCACTTCCTGCACGCTGCTGGCAGGCCTCCAATGTCTGCTTAGACGCGAGGCCCGCGCCCACCGTCTCTCTTAAAGGGGCAGCGTGCATTTTTTGAAATAGCTAATTAACCAATGGCTGCACACTCAGTAACTATATCTGGTCACTCCACATTAGGGAGTGCCGGAGCAACGTGTTTCTATCATTGCTACACCAGTTCCTGTTCCTGATCTTCTGCGCTGCGTCTGCAGTCCTCTGTGCTTCGCTGATACTGTTTTGTCTCCTCAGATCATTGCAAACCCGTATCTGGCTAACCTGGACAATCTCGGCTATTACGCGCAAGTGTCATCCCGTTCCGCCATCAGCCATCCGTACACCGTGGACCGTGACAAGTCACTGGAGCCAGCCTACTACCATCCGTTCAGGACCAGACCTTACCTTCTCCGTCAAGAACCCTCCACGGACCTGTAAATACCTGTTACCCTTTTGGTCCCTCTGGGGACAGCTGCCACGTGTCCGGGTCAAACTGGAGGTACACCTTGTCCTCCGGGTATTCCTTTTTTCTGGTCCGTTCAGGGGCCTTACTACGGGTACCCGGGCTCACTAGTTACACCCCCTTCGGAGCCCCCCCGACCGCGGTCTCGAGGTTCCACATTAAAAAATAAAAACGAATGTGAACTTCACCACCTCTGCCTCCGCTTCCATTCGTTACAATACCCCTATAACTAACCCCCATAGTTAGATTGTAAAAAAGAGACAACCAGAATAAAATCCTTTAATTGAAATAATGGCACAGACTCCTTTATTTTGAATAAAAAAAAGCACAGCTAGGTCGGTTTTTCACACGTCCTGATTAGAGATGGGAGGACTCCTGATATTCGGGTCCGGCCGAACAGTTACAAAAAGTTCGGGTCGGGTATGGCATGGCAGCACGGCAAACACCACACTGATCGGCGTGAAATCATCCCCGCCATAAGAGAGCTGCAGTCCCAAGCTGTCAAAAGATAGCGGAGCGCTCAGCTGTGATTGGAGGTATAAAGTTTACTTCCGGTCACTGGTGTCCAGTGATGGGACTACGCTCCCATCATCCGACACCTGCAGCCGTTAATAACAGTGAGAGCAGTGCAGTGGATGGGAGTATTTCATCACCGCTTCTGTGCTGTAAATAAAAATTTAAAAAAAACGGCGTAGGTCCTCCTGTATTTTGATAACCACCAGACAAAACTCACAGCTGGGGGCTGAAAACCCAGCTGTCAGCTTCAACAAGCTAGTTATCAAGAATAGAGAGGTCCCCACGCTGGTTTTTTAATTATTTAAATAAATAATTAAAAAAACGCATGGAGCCCCCATTTTTGACAACCAGCCAGAATAAAGCAGACAGCTGGGGCTGGTAATTCTAGGCTGGTAAAGGCCATGGATATTAACCCCCCCTCAGCCTAATAATAGCAGCCAGCAGCTGACCAAAAGGCACCTCTATTAGATGCGCCAATTCTCGCTTTGCCCGGCTCTTCCCACTGCCCTGTAGCGATGGCAAGTGGCGTTCATATTTGTGAGGTTGATGTTCACCTTTGTATTGTCAGGTACATCAACCCCCAGCTTAGTGATGGAGAGGCGTCATAAGACACCTAACATTAATAAACCTATAGTTACATGGTAATTAAAGACACAGCCAAATAAAGTCCTTTATTAGAATTAAAACAAAACAGTTTTTCCAATTTTATTTAAAAATAACAAACACATTATACTCACCAACACCTAATTCCACTGTAGCTCTCCATCTCCTTGTAAACCAAAAAAAAAAAACAACAATACACCATACCTGTCTGTTGTTCGTCCCACGCCGTAATCCATGTCTGGGGATAAACAGTTTTTCAACCTGGACGTGCCAAGATGCTACCTTCCAGGCTGAGAACCACTGGTGACTGAACTGCTGCAAGCGCGCAATCAGTGGCCGGTAGTGACGTCATAGAGGTTACCTCCGTCAATGAGCTCCGTTTCCCAGCCGGTTAACTAACCATGACCCGGTAGATCTCCGCTAGCACCATGATTTTCAATGTCAAAAATGGGGTGTGATCCCACGCTGTTTTTAAAATTATTATTTAACCCCTTTCTGCCATCGACGTACATCCCGTCCAGGTGACCTGGGCCTGTATGACCACGGACGGGATAGTATGTCACATGCGATCGACGCGCTCCCGGGGAGCGCATCCGGGTGTCAGCTGATTATCACAGCTGACACCCGGCTGTGTGCCAGAGCGTCACGGACCTCACCCGGCACGTAACCCCTGGCACACTGCGATCAAAGATGATCGCAGTGTACGGGCACAAGGAAGCACCCACGGGGGGCTCCCTGCGGCTTCCCGGAGACCCTCAGAGCAGCGCGATGTGATCGCGCTGTTCTGAGGCCTTCCCCTCCCTGCAGGATCTCGGATCCAAGATGGCCGCGGGTCCTTCCGGGTCCTGCAGGGAGGCGGCTTCCTCATGCCTGCTGAAAGCAGGCGCTGAGAAAGCCTGCAGCAGTGCCTGTGACATCGCTGGTCTGACAGAGTGCTGTACACACTGCCAAACCACGATCTGACCTTATACATGATGTCCCACCCTCGACAAAGTGAAAAAGTTAAAAAAATAAAAATAACTGTGAACAAAAAAATTCCAAAATAAAGAAAAAAAAAATTCCCCAATAAATTCATTTCTTCATGTATATAAAAAACCAAACAATAAAAGCACCCCATATTTGGTATGGGCCGCGTCCGTAACGACCCGCCCTATAAAACTGTCCCACTAGTTAACCCCTTTAGTGAACCCTTAAAAAAAAAAAGGCAAAAAACAATCTTTACCATCATACCGCCGAACAAAAAGTGGAATAACACGCGATATAAATAAACATGGTTCCCCTAAAAAACTCATCTTGTCCCGCAAAAAACGGCCACCATACAGCATCATCAGCGAAAAAATTAAAAAGTTTATAGCTCGCAGAATAAAGCGATGCAAAAAAAATTATTTTTTATTTAAAATAGTTTTTTGTATAAAAGCGCCAAAACATAAAAAAAAGATATAAATGAGGTATCGCTGTAATGTACTAACCCGAAGAATAAAACTGCATTATCAATTTTACCACACGCGAACTGTAAAAACGCCCACCCAAAAAAAATTCATGAATTGCAGTTTTTTTGTTCATTCTAACCTCCCAAAAATCGTAATAAAAAGTGATCAAAAAATGTCACGTGCCCAAAAATGGTACCAATAAAAATGTCAACTCGTCCCGCAAAAAATAAGAGCTCACATGACTCTGTGGGCCAAAATATGCAAAAATTATAGTTCTCAAAATGAGGTGATGCAAAAACAATTTTTGCAATAAAAAGCGTCTTTTAGAGTGTGACAGCTGTCAAACATAAAAACCCCCGCTATAAATAGTAAATCAAACCCCCTTTAACACTCCCTTAGATAGGGAAAAATAATAAAATTAAAAAAATGTATTTATTTCCATTTTCCCATTAGGGTAGGTTGGGGCTAAAGTTAGGTTAGGGTTGGAGCTGAAGTTAGAATTAGGGTTAGATTGGGATTAGGTTTAGGGGTGTGTTAGGGTTAGTTTGTGTTAGGGTTATGGCTAGGGTTTTGGGACTAGGGTTAGGGGTTGTTGGGGTATAGGGTTGGAGTTAGAATTGGGGGGTTTCCACTGTTTAGGCACATCAGGGCTCTCCAAATGTGACATGGCGTCTGATCTCAATTTCAGCCAATTCTGCGTTGAAAAAGTCAAACGGTGCTCCTCCCTTCTGAGCTCTGCCATGGGGCCCAAAAAGTAGTTTACCCCCCACATATGGGGTATCACGTACTCAGGACAAATTGCACAAAAACAATTGGGTCTAATTTCTTCTGTTACCCTTGGAAAATAAAAAATTGGGGGCGAAAATATCATTTTGTGAAAAAAATTAGATTTTTTATTTTTATGGCTCTATGTTATAACTTCTGTGAAGCACTTGGGGGTTCATTTCTCCCCACACATCTAGATAAGTTTCTTGGGGGGCAGTTTCCAAAATGGGGTCACTTTGGGGGTTTCACGTTTAGGCACATCAGGGCTCTCCAAAGGGCGACATGACGCCAAAACCATTCCATCAACGTCTGCAATCCAAAACGCCACTACTCCCTTCCGAGCCCCGATGTGTGACCATACAGTAGTTTTCTCACATAACGAGGTATCACGTACTCAGGACAAATTGGACAACAACCGTTGGGTCCAATTTCTCCTGTTACCCTTGGAAAATAAAAAGTTGGGACTAAAAGATCATGTTTGTGGAAAAAATATGTTTTTTTTTATTTTCATGCTCGGCAATATAAACTTTAGTGAAACACCTGGACCTGGGGGTTCACGTTCTCATCACACTCTAGATAAGTTCCTTGAGGGGTTTAGTTTCCAAAATGGTTCATTTGTGGGAGGTTTCCACTGTTTAGGCACATCAAGGCTCTCCAAACACGACATGGCGTCCATCAATTCTGCGTTGAAAAAGTCAAACGGCGCTCCTTCCCTTCCGAGCTCTGCCATGCACCCAAACAGTGGTTTACCCCCACATTTGGGGTATCAGCGTACTCAGGACACATTGCACA
The DNA here is from genome assembly GCA_033576555.1 of Oophaga sylvatica. Classification (NCBI taxonomy): domain Eukaryota; kingdom Metazoa; phylum Chordata; class Amphibia; order Anura; family Dendrobatidae; genus Oophaga; species Oophaga sylvatica. Next base: position 368,448,775 of record JARQOD010000006.1, read on the forward strand.
ATAACCTTTGGGTCTTGTTACCCTTCAGAAAATAAAAATTGGGGGGAAAAGATCATTTTTGTTGAAAAAATATGATTTTTTAATTTTACGGCTCTACGTTATAAACTTGTGTGAAGCACTTGGAGTTCAAATTGCTCACCACAGATCTAGATAAGTTCCTTAGGGGTCTAGTTTCTAAAATGGGTCACTTGTGGGTTTTTTCACTGTTTAGCACATCATGGCTCCCAAATACAACATGGCATCCAACTCAATTCCAGCCAATTTTTTGGGTTTGGAAAAAGTCAAATGACGCTTCTTCCATTCCGAGCTCTGCCGTGCGCCCAATCAGTGGTTCCCCCCACATATGGGTATCAGCTTACTCAGACAAATTGAACAACAACTTTTGTGGTCCAATTTCTCCTGTTACCCCTTTGGAAAAATTGTTGACTAAAAGATAAATTTTTGTGGGAAAAATAGAATTTTTTTATTTTCATGCCCGGCATTATAAACTTGTGTGAAGCACTTGGGGGTTCAAAGTGCTCCACCACAGATCTAGATAATTCCTTAGGGGGTCATTACCAAAATGGGGTCACTTGTGGGGTTTTCCACTGTTTTAGGCACATCTTGGGCACTGCAAATGGAACATAGACCCCCAACGTCTGCATTCCAAAACATATTACTTCCTTTTCTGGGTATCAGCGTACTCAGGACAAATTGGATAACAACTTTTGGGGTCCAATTTCCTTGGGAAAAATGAAAAATTGGGGACTAAAAAAAATCATTTTTGTGGAAATTTTTTTTTTTCACACCCAGGCATTATAAACTTTTGTGAAACACTTTGGGGGTTCAAAAGCTCACAACAGATCTAGATAATTCCATAGGGGGTCTAGTTTCCAAAATGGTGTCACTTGTGGGGTTTCCACTGTTTAGGCGCTTCAGGGGCTCCCCAAATATAGGAGGGTGCCTTTCGTCAAACTCAGTCTGACAGGTCGTCACGCCCCCTATCATTTTATCCGTCTACTTGTGGATTTGGATTTGATCTGTCTGGGAAATCAGGACTGGGAAGCTCTATCAAAGTGATTCATGATTTTATATTCCTCTATTTATATTTTATCCGTCTCCTTGTGGATTTGATCAGTCTGTGGTCTGGGGGAAAGCCCTATCAAAGTGATTCTTGATTTTATAAGCCTCAAAACTTTTTGTGGGAGAGATTTTAAGTCCAGCAGTAAATGTATGTAAAAGATAGACTTTTTTTTAGCCTGCCACAGCCGCAGAAGTGGGTTTGTGAAATGAAGGACAGGTTTTATTTGAAGTCTCGCCTTATAACACATTTTGGTTTATATCTTAGTAGTCTATGTACAGCCTAAAAGGATTTTATTGTACAGTATCATTCAGTATAAAACGATTGTTTTATACGTATGTAAAACACTAAATGTATGTGAAAGATAGGGTTTTTTAGCCAGCCAAAGCCGCAGAAGTGGGTTTATATATATTTATTTTCTAGAAAGCTTATGAAATAGTAATCTATTTGCTAGAAGTGATTCTCACCTTGATTTTATAGTAATAACTATTTCATGTATGCTATAGCGAGAGGTTACCATAGTCCAAAATGAGTCTGTTTCACTTGATAGAAACTTATATCTTAGTAGACTATTTACAGAGACCAATTATCACATAGGCGAAAATGAGGAGCTGAAGTTTCTGAGTGATTTTAAAACAATTGGTTTCAGTCCAGAATAATTTAAATTCAAGAGTTAGACCAATTATCATATAGGCGAAAATGAGGAGCTGGAGTTTCTATGTATTTTTAATTGCAGAACTTTCTGTGGGGAGCATAAAACTGGTTTCTATTAGGTTTCTGCAGGTGGGGGCATAAAACACATTCTGTGGGAACCTGTGTGGGAATGACATGACAGAGATCATTCATCTTAAAAAAAGCATTTATTGTACGAACTAATTGTGACAGCAAAATGGAGATACAGACAGGTTATGGGATTCTCTCTACACAGGCACAATCAAATGTGGCTACTTGGTCATTATATGTTGGAGTAATTCTCAATATTATATGATAGTATGCATCTCATTTTATATTCATGTATGTGAAAGACAAACTTTTTAGCATGCCGCTGTATCTACTCTCACGTTATTTTAAATAGTTACCATACGAATATTGTAGCGAATCAAGCTGTATTAAATTGATTACTAACGTGATTCCAGCAACTTGATAACAAATTCACAACAAATTCATTATTTTGGGACATGCCCAGTCCTATTTTTAAAGATGGTAACCCCTCAGATATAAAAGACAGACATGTTGGGACATGTCCAGGCCTATTTTGGGACATGCCCAGTCCTATGCAACGATTTTGCCCAGCATTCAACAAAAATTGGGTTACGTGTGCTTTTATACTAGATTTTACTGTAATAAATAAATTAACATATAGCATTACACACCCCGAAGATATCATATGGCTAGCGCAGCGCATTAAAATGTATTAAAAGACCCGACAACAGCGCTGCTGCGTGTTAGATTAGGCCGCTGAGCAGGCTTTCCCCATAAAGAATTTAAGAAAAGTTTGGAGATCTGCCTTTTAGCAGGGGTGACGGCTATATTTTCAGGCCGTAACCGCACACCCTCTTTTTCAAGAAAACTGTCAATGTACTGCTTTTTTTCTTGCCTTCATCAGTGCACCAGCTAGGATACCCTGAGGCCTCCTGCTTAGCCCCATGGAGTAGTTTAATCTAGCGAGCAAACAGATCATCGCTGGTGTTTGGAAAATGCCATATTTCAAAGATGCGGGCGATCCGGTAGCCTTTATCTATTGACAGCTCAAGCTCTATAGTGCAGCAGGTACCTGTCAGGGAGCGTTCTTCATCACTATGTCTGCACTCCTCTGCCTGTGAATTTACAGCGCATGTATAGCAAAGGGGGAACATTAATTTTTTGTCGAGTTTTAGTGTGTGAAGGGGAGAAAATAAATCTCTCTGCGGGTAGACGTTGACTTTAGCAAAGCCAAAGTATTTTTTAATGAAACCAAAATTGTCGTAGATGATGTCAGGGTGCCCTACAGGGTATGTTTTAGTTTTGTTTACAAAGGGGTACAGGCTGCTGAAATCGTAGTAATGTAAAGTCTCATCAGCTTCCACCTGGTGATAGAGCATAATGGCATTAGTTCGACCCCCATAAAGCGCATTGCGGGGGTCTAAGGGAGCTGGGAACTCCATTTGATGGAGAAATGCCTGAAGGTTAGAATCATTTTTAACCATTTCACGCCACTCATGTTCCCACATCACCCTTATGCTGTAGCCGCGGGTCTGTAGCTAGCGTTTTTTAGCTAAAAAGGCATGATATCATTGCCTGTAGTTAGTGTTTGTGACCTTATTTGCATCATTTTCATTATAGCACGACGGGCACCCGTGGAAAAAACAACCCTGAAATTCAAAAGCTATGTGCTGGTCGTTAACATAGGCATTAGTCATCTAGAAAATACTGCACGAGTTGTTTTTCACCCCCTCTCAAGGCATGCTGAATATCAATGTTCTCGGTATGCGCTACATACATGAGCCACTGTATAGCCGGGGATGAGCAGCGCTTTTTCGCCTTGTGATAATTATCACCAGACAGAGGCCAGGGTGTGAGTTGAAAAGGGTCAATACAGCTGCTCTCCACAACCATTTCTTTTGAATCTCACAGATTTTTTAACATTTTTCAGCGTCATTTCCATATTGCGCTCTCTATAGATCTCACAGGCTCGTCTCAAAATTTCAACATCCTGTTTGCAGTAAGATTATAGTTCACTCTTGAAGTCAAAAAGTGTGCGTTTCTGACTCTCATGACAAGCCAGGAACTCTACCTTCGCACCCTGTGCCATGTACTTTAACCCATAATATTTCACATCGGGTATGGGACCTACATAGTTTTGGTTTTCTCGGGTATTAAAAAAGTGTGGAAAATTGAAAATCCCATGGCCGGAGGTAATTTACTGAGCTACATGGGGATAAAATTTAGCGAGTCTATGAACCTTATAGACAAATCGGGCAGCGTCACACACAAGAGCCGGCCACCTTGGCTATCAGCTTTACCTGTAGTTTTTCAAAAATCAGCTCCTTAACAATAAAGTAAGAATCATACCGTCCAGCATTGTGGGCTATAAATGTTTAGCCTGAAAATTTCCCGCTGGTAAAGAACAGTAAAAGTCGTGTGTACAACTATCACCTTCAAACTCCCATCGCTATCACAAGCACTATTACCTACAGAGGCGGCCTCATGAGAATTTTTTTGTATGTGTGTATCAAGATGCTCGCTGCTTTGACCGATTGTTCGCTCATGAATGTTGACATCTCCAGGGGCATCATAGTTGTAACAACCCCTAGGGGGTAATGCGTGATCATTTTAATTATTTTTTCAACTCATAATCATCAGTTCTTAGTCAGACAAGTTTATTTAAATTCACAGAAGTTGACTGTACATTTGCATAATTTTGGTTAAAATCGTATAGTTCGGCGATAATGTCTGGTGTTGGACACGCACTTATCAGTCTTTCATACGTGTCGCAGAAAGATTTTAGTCTGTTCTGCGCGAGTTTGTTATGCGCGTACTGTGCAGACATGTCAAGAAACATTTTGACGTGTTCATCAGTCCATACGGGTGTTGGTGTGTAAGCTGATCGACCATCATCCTTCTGCTTCTTACAGTTATATGAAAAAGTTTGGGCACCCCTATTAATCTTAAGCTTAATGTTTATAAAAATTGGTGTTTTTGCAACAGCTATTTCAGTTTGATATATCTAATAACTGTTGGACACAGTAATGTTTCTGCCTTGAAATGAGGTTTATTGTACTAGCAGAACATGTGCAATCTGCATTCAAACAAAATTTGACAGGTGCATAAGTATGGGCACCTCACCAGAAAAGTGGCATTAATATTTAGGAGATCCTCCTTTTGCAAAAATAACAGCCTCTAGTCGCTTCCTGTAGCTTTTAATGAGTTCCTGGATCCTGGATGAAGGTATTTTTGACCATTCCTCTTTACAAAACAATTCCAGTTCAGTTAAGTTTGATGGTCGCCGAGCATGGACAGCCCTCTTCAAATGATCCCACAGATGTTCAATGATATTCAGGTCTGGGGACTGGGATGGCCATTCCAGAACATTGTAATTGTTCCTCTGCATGAATGCCTGAGTAGATTTGGAGCGTGTGTTTTGGATCATTGTCTTGCTGAAAGATCCATCCCCTGCGTAACTTCAACTTTGTCACTGATTCTTGAACATTATTGTCAAGAATCTGTTGATACTGAGTGTAATCCATGCATCCCTCAACTTTAAACAATCCGATGCGGATTGCCACACAGCCCCAAAGCATGATGGAACCTCCACCAAATTTTACTGTGGGTAGCAAGTGTTTTTCTTGGAATGCTGTGTTTTTTTGACGCCATGCATAACGCCTTTTTGTATGACCAAACAACTCAATTTTGGTTTCATCAGTCCACAGGACCTTCTTCCAAAAAGAAATTGGCTTCTCCAAATGTGCTTTTGCATACCTCAGCCGACTCTGTTTGTGGCGTGCTTGCAGAAACTGCTTCTTTCGCATCACTCTCCCATACAGCTTCTCCTTGTGCAAAGTGCGTTGTATAATTGACCGATGCACAGTGACACCATCTGCAGCAAGTTGATGCTGCAGCTCTCTGGAGGTGGTCTGAGGATTGTCCTTGACTGATCTCACCATTCTTCTTCTCTGCCTTTCTGATGTTTTTCTTGGCCTGCCACTTCTGGCCTTAACAAGAACTGTCCCTGTGTTCTTCCATTTCCTTACTATGTTCCTCACAGTGGAAACTGACAGGTTAAATCTCTGAGACAGCTTTTTGTATCCTTCCCCTGAACAACTATGTTGAATAATCTTTGTTTTCAGATCATTTGACAGTTGTTTTGAGGAGCCCATGATGCCACTCTTCAGAGGAGATTCAAACAGGAGAACAACTTGCAAGTGGCGACTTTAAGTAGCTTTTCTCATGATTGCATACACCTGGCTATGAAGTTCAAAGCTCAATGAGGTTACAAAACCAAAAAAAAGTGCTTTAGTAACTCAGTAAAAAGTAGGTAGGAGTATTTAAAACAAGAAAATGATAAGGGTGGCCATACTTACGCACCTGTCAATTTTTGTTTGAATGCAGATTGCAAATGTCCTGCTAATACAATAAACCTCATTTCAAGGCAGAAACATTACTGTGTCCAATAGTTATTAGATATATCAAACTGAAATAGCTGTTGCAAAAACACCAATTTTTATCAAACATTAAGCTTAAGATTAATAGGGGTGCCCAAACTTTTTCATATAACTGTACTTACATGACGTCGCGATACCGCGCGTTTCTTTGGCGGTAATGCATCGGCTGAATTGGTAGCTGCTTCTGCCGCGTTGCTATTTGCAGATTGTGTAGCTTGACACAGACGTATATTCTTACGCCTACTACTCTCCGTATTCCCGGGGTGTGCGGTTGTCGCTGCGCTTTCTTCACGATCGGCGACACACCTGAGTGAAAGAGGCTCTGTTCTCACAGCCGCTCTGTTCTCAAATCCGAAATTGCGCTGTTGCAGAACTCGCGATTGAAGATCCTCCGTAACTAAAGAAAAGATACATGGTGTAGTTAACCGCTAATCGGGCGAAATATAGGAAAAGCTACAGCCCACTTTACTCTGATTCAATGCATATTTGTAAAGCTACCAGCACCGATTATCTGTGAAACCGATTCATGATTGTTTGTATAAGTACAGTATAGAGGGCCTAGACATATATAACTTACAAGTATGCCCCGGTGCTGATCTTCAGAGAATGCTGAATTAACAGACATCTCGCTGCTCGTTCGGCACCGTATGGGGCTGTTTTCTTTTTCAAATTGCAGCCTCATGGCCGATTCTTTAGCAGCTGCAAATAAAATATAACATACATGAATGCACAAAACATTCACAAAGCTAGATTGACACACGTAAATAAAATATATCTACTAGTTATCGCAGAAATGATATTTACATGTATAAGTACACTATAGAGCGGCGTAGACATATATGCTTACAAGTATGAGTCGTGTAGTGTACTTCAGAGATTGGTGAATTAAACGGTGTGGAGTTGCTCGGTCGCTGTCGTATGGGGATGCTTTATTTTTTCAAACTGCAACCTCCTGCACGCTAGTTTAACATCTGTAAATAAAATATAACTATTAGAAATATATCTACACGGGCCACATTCAAAAGCTCATTCACAAGCTACAGTAACGCGCGTAAATAAAATATATCTAGTAGTTATCGGGGGGATGCAGGCTACAGAGGATACAAACACATAAAAGTGAGAATCGTGTGTGTTTCAAGGACCCGCTACCTTTTCTATTCCTGCGCGGTGTGCTTATCGAATCACCCCATCTTTTAGAAGCGAGGGTATCGTGCGAGTTAGAGGATTATAGTCCGATTCTACGAACTCGACATCTGAATCCTGGGGATCCTCCACGATCTCAACATCGGAATCGCGATGCTCGAGCGGCTCAGCCGCTGCAGTGTTTCCAACCACCCAGTCCGCCTGGAGTCGAGCTGTATCTGTATGAGAAAATGTATTTAATTCCCCATCTAGATACATAGGTTTAAAACATCTGATATAGCTATAGGTTTCTTGCCTGTGACAGACTGGTGAGAGCTGGATGCTCGTCGCTCGCTAGCAGAGTTGCTATCCTCTAACAGGTTCTGCGTAATGAACAGATTCCCATAGGCACAGTCGTGAAGCGCACTCTCTTCTTAAATAAGAATGAAATATATCATTTATATATACAAAGCGCAGACTCAGACAGCACGAGACAATACGGCGTACACTATATACGGTATAAAACTTACCCGATTGTTCGGGTGAAAGCAAAGTATCATATTGACCGCGAGAATATCTGGACTCCATCTTGAATAAAAAGGGTCCGGTATTGAGTAGGGCATGCATTGTTACACCTTATCAACGCAACGTATATAACTACAAGTTTATATTAATAAAACAGATCTAGCTAACGCCCCTACCACCTAAAATAAAATTAACTGTATGAATTTTAGCGCCAGTCTATGTTAATTATTAATATTAATAGTAAGCGACCTATAAGTGCGTGTCCAACACCAGACATTATCGCCGAACTATGTGATTTTAAACAAAATTATGCAAATGTACAGTCAACTTCTGTGAATTTAAATTAACCTGTCTGACTAAGAACTGATGATTATGAGTTGAAAAAATAATTAAAATGATCACGCATTACCCCCTAGGGGTTGTTACACGATCTCACAACCCGTTTACACAACTATGATGCCCCTGGAGATGTCAACATTCATGAGCAAACAATCGGTCAAAGCAGCGAGCATCTTGATACACACATACAAAAAAATTCTCATGAGGCCGCCTCTGTAGGTAATAGTGCTTGTGATAGCGATGGGAGTTTGAAGGTGATAGTTGTACACACGACTTTCTACTGTTCTTTACCAGCGGGAAATTTTCAGGCTAAACATTTATAGCCCACAATGCTGGACGGTATGATTCTTACTTTATTGTTAAGGAGCTGATTTTTGAAAAACTACAGGTAAAGCTGATAGCCCAAGGTGGCCGGCTCTTGTGTGTGACGCTGCCCGATTTGTCTATAAGGTTCATAGACTCGCTAAATTTTATCCCCATGTACTGTAGCTCAGTAAATTACCTCCGGCCATGGGATTTTCAGTTTTCCACACTTTTTTAACACCCGAGAAAACCAAAACTATGTAGGTCCCATACCCGATGTGAAATATTATGGGTTAGAAGTACATGGCACAGGGTGCGAAGGTTAGAGTTCCTGGCTTGGCATGAGAGTCAGAAACGCACACTTTTTGACTTCAAGAGAGAACTATAATCTTCCCTGCAAACAGGATGTTGAAATTTTGAGACGAGCCTGTGAGATCTATAGAGAGCGCAATATGGAAATGACGCTGAAAAATGTTAAAAAATACTGTGACATTCAAAAAGAAATGGTTGTGGAGAGCAGCTGTATTGACCCTTTTCAGCTCATCACCCTGGCCTCTGTCTGGTGATAATTATCACAAGGCGAAAAAGCGCTACTCATCCCCGGCTATACAGTGGCTCATGTATGTAGCGCATACCGAGAACATTGAATTCAGCATGCTTGAGAGGGGGTGAAAAACAACTCGTGCAGTATTTTCTAGATGCTAATGCCTATGTTAACGACCAGCACATAGCTTTTGAATTTCAGGGTTGTTTTTTCCACGGGTGCCCGTCGTGCTATAATGAAAATGATGCAAATAAGGTCACAAACACTACCTACGGCAATTATATCATGCCTTTTTAGCTAAAAAACGCTAGCTACAGACCCACGGCTACAGCATAAGGGTGATGTGGGAGCATGAGTGGCGTGAAATGGTTAAAAATGATTCTAACCTTCAGGCATTTCTCCATCAAATGGAGTTCCCAGCTCCCTTAGGGCCTGTGCACACATTGCGGATTTGCCTGCGGATTTTTCCGCGGCGAAACCGCACCTCTTGGCAGAAAACGCAGGCGCGGTTTTTGGCGCGGTTTTGACACGGTTTTTCATGATTTTTCTCATGCGGTTTTGACAGCTAAATAAAGATATGTTGTTTAACAAAAAAAAAAGATTTGTGATGTCATTTCTTGTCCAACCTCCTCTTTTACATTATTTGTCCAACCCACACTCCATTACACACACACAGAGATAGGCCGGCGTCACACTTGCGAGTGTGATGCGAGTAAGTCGCACGACTTTCTCGCATCAACACCCGGCACGGCCGCCCACTCTCAGACCCGAGTGTGCGGCTGCATGTATTTCTATGCAGCCGCACACTCGGGTCCGAGAGCGGGCGGCCGTGCCGGGTGTTGACGCGAGAAAGTCGTGCGACTTACTCGCATCACACTCGCAAGTGTGACGCCGGCCATAGATAGATAATAGATACCAGTAGTTAGATAGATAGATAATACATAGATAGATGGATAATAGATAGTTAGAAATATATATTATATAGAAAGATAGATATATAGATAGACAGAAAGATATATAAGTAGATAGATAAAATGGTACATAAATAGTTAAAGACACACATGCGTACACACACACAAAATAACGCAATAGTTAATAAAAAAAAAAATAGGAAAAAAAATGGCGTGGGCTCCCGCGCAATTTTCTGCGCCGGAGGGGGAAAGCCGACAGCCGGAGCCAATATTTCTAGCCTGGGAAGGGGTTAATACCCATGGATCTTTCCAGGCTATGAATATCAGCCCGCAGCTAGCCTTCACTGGCTATTAAAATAGGGGGACCCCCCCCAAAAAAAATGACGTGGGGTCCCCCTATAATTTATAGCCAGAAAGGCTAGGCAGACAGCTGCGGGCTGATATTCATAGCCTAGGATGGGGCCATGGATATTGGCGCCCCCCCTGGCTAAAAATACCAGCACCCAGCCGCCCCAGAATTGGCGCATCTGTACAATGCGCCAATTCCGGCACTTAGCCCCTCTCTTCCCACTCCCCTGTAGCGGTGGGATATGGGGTAATAAGGGGTTAATATCACCTTGCTATTGTAAGGTGATATTAAGCCCGGTTAATAATAGAGAGGCGTCAAAAAGACGCCTATCCATTATTAATCTTATATTAATAAAGGGTTAAAAAAAAACCCACACGCATAAGAATAAATTATTTTAATGAAATAAAACACAAGACGGTTTTCATATCTTTATTATACGTTCAGATCCAAGTGACGCCCTCGATCTCCTGTAATAAAACGTAAAAAAATAAAACAACTGTATACTCCCTGTCCGACGCAGTCCAATTAATAACGAGGGTCCCACGACGGTCTCCCCTATAGAACAGTGACATCAGGTGATGCCACTGCTCTGTAGGGCCTCCCAGTGATGCACTGACAAGAGACAATGGCTCCTGCAGTGCATCACTGAGGTTACCTGAGTTCAGAGTTTCACTTTATGGCAATGCTGCGTGGGAATTTTCTCACCCAGCATTGCCGTGAGAGAATGAACTGTAGTGACGTCATTCTCTCCTGGCGGCAGAGCGGTACACAGATGGATGGCGTCGGAGAAGAGGTGAGTATATACTCTATGTTATGTGTTGTATGTCATTGTATGTTCTGTATGTCATTGTATGTTATATGTTGCATGTCATGTGTATGTTATATGTTGTATGTAGGGTTGAGCCATGTGTATGTTATATGTCATGTGTATGTTATATGTTTTATGTCATGTGTATGTTATATGTCATGTGTACGTTATATGTTGTATGTAATGTGTGTTATATGTTGTATGTCATGTGTATATTATATGTCATGTGTATGTTATATGTTGTATGTCATGTGTATATTATATGTCATGTGTATGTTATATGTTGTATGTCATGTGTATGTTATATGTCATGTGTATGTTATATGTGTATGTCATGTGTATATTATATGTCATGGGTATGTTATATGTTGTATGTCATGTGTATGTTATATGTCATGTTGTATGTTATATGTTGTATGTCATGTGTATGTTATATGCTGTATGTCATGTGTATGTTATATGTTGTATGTCATGTATGTTACATGTTGTATGTCATGTGTATGTTATATGTTCTGTATGTCATGTGTATGTTATATGTTCTGTATGTCATGTGTATGTTATATGTTATATGTTGTATGTCATGTATGTTATATGTTCTGTATGTCATGTGTATGTTATATGTTGCATGTTATATGTTGTATGTTATATGTTGTATGTCATGTATGTTTTTTTTTTTTTTTACATTCAGCACATTAGCCGGATGATGGGACTACTACTGTCCCATCATTGGCTAATGTGTCAGTCACTGTCATTGTAGCAGGCATAGCCGGATGGGACTTGTAGTCTCATCCGACGATGCCTACATACACGGAGACACGCACACAGCCCCGCACACCGCCGCACATACACAGCCCCGCACACCGCCGCACATACACCGATCACGCACACAGCCCCGCACACCGATCACGCAAACACCGGCACACAATCACCGCCCACACACACAGCGCCGCACACTATACACGCCCACGCACCGCCCACACACATAGCGCCGCACACTATACACGCCCACGCACCGCCCACACACATAGCGCCGCACACTATACACGCCCATGCACCGCTCACACACACAGCGTCGCACACTATACACGCCCACGCACCGCCCACACACTTCCCTCCTCCCGAACTTTTTTAGATCTGCGGTTTTGCTACGGAAGTGCCCGACTCAATGCAAGTCAATGGGCGCCGAACCGCTGCAGTTCCGCACAAAGAATTGACATGCTGCGGAAAATAAAACGCGGCGAAACCGCGCGTTTTTTTCCGCAGCATGTGCACAGCAGACATGCGTTTCCCATTGGATTACATTGATAGTGCACTGTGCTGCGGGTTGGATGTGTTTCCGCACGTTGAAAAACGCAGCGGAAACGCATCTAAAAACGCAAAGTGTGCACAGGGCCTTAGACCCCCGCGATGCGCTTTATGGGGGTCGAACTAATGCCATTATGCAATATCACCCAGTGGAAGCTGATGAGACTTTACATTACTACGATTTCAGCAGCCTGTACCCCTTTGTAAACAAGACTAAAACATACCCTGTAGGGCACCCTGATATCATCTACGACAATTTTGGTTTCATTAAAAATACTTTGGCTTTGCTAAAGTCAACGTCTACCCGCAGAGAGATTTATTTTCTCCCCTTCACACACTAAAACTCGTCAAAAAATTAATATTCCCCCTTTGCTATACATGCGCTGTAAATTCACAGGCAGAGGAGTGCAGACATAGTGATGAAGAACGCTCCCTGACAGGTACCTGCTGCACTATAGAGCTTGAGCTGTCGATAGATAAAGGCTACCGGATCGCCTGCATCTATGAAATATGGCATTTTCCAAACACCAGCGATGATCTGTTTGCTCGCTACATTATTCTACACCATAGGGATAAGCAGGAGGCCTCAGGGTATCCTAGCTGGTGCACTGATGAAGGCAAGAAAAAAAGCAGTACATTGACAGTTTTCTTGAAAAAGAGGGTGTGCGGTTACGGCCTGAAAATATAGCCGTCACCCCTGCTAAAAGGCAGATCTCCAAACTTTTCTTTAAATTCTTTATGGGAAAGCCTGCTCAGCGGCCTAATCTAACACGCAGCAGCGCTGTTGTCGGGTCTTTTAATACATTTTAATGCGCTGCGCTAGCCATATGATATATTCGGGTGTGTAATGCTGTATGTTAATTTATTTATTACAGTAAAATCTAGTATAAAAGCACACGTAACCCAATTTTTGTTGAATGCTGGTCAAAATCGTTGCATAGGACTGGGCATGTCCCAAAATAGGCCTGGACATGTCCCAACATGTCTGTCTTTTATATCTGAGGGGTTACCATCTTTAAAAATAGGACTGGGCATGTCCCAAAATAATGAATTTGTTGTGAATTTGTTATCAAGTTGCTGGAATCGTGTTAGTAATCAATTTAATACAGCTTGATTCGCTACAATATTCGTATGGTAACTATTTAAAATAACCGCTGAGAGTAGATACAGCGGCATGCTAAAAAGTTTGTCTTTCACATACATGAATATAAAATGAGATGTGAAACACTCATTTTGGACTATGGTAACCTCTCGCTATAGCATACATGAAATAGTTATTACTATAAAATCAAGGTGAGAATCACTTCTAGCAAATAGATTACTATTTCATAAGCCTTCTAGCAAATAATTATATATAAACCCACTTCTGCGGCTTTGGCTGGCTAAAAAACTCTATCTTTCACATACATTTAGTGTTTTACATACGTATAAAACAATCGTTTTATACTGAATGATACTGTACAATAAAATCCTTTTAGGCTGTACAAAGACTACTAAGATATAAACCAAAATGTGTTATAAGGCGAGACTTCAAATAAAACCTGTCCTTCATTTCACAAACCCACTTCTGCGGCTGTGGCAGGCTAAAAAAAAGTCTATCTTTTACATACATTTACTGCTGGACTTAAAATCTCTCCCACAAAAAGTTTTGAGGCTTATAAAATCAAGAATCACTTTGATAGGGCTTTCCCCCAGACCACAGACTGATCAAATCCACAAGGAGACGGATAAAATATAAATAGAGGAATATAAAATCATGAATCACTTTGATAGAGCTTCCCAGTCCTGATTTCCCAGACAGATCAAATCCACAAGGAGACTTATAAAATGATAGGGGGCGTGACGACCTGTCAGATTGAGTTTGACGAAAGGTATCCCTCCTATACTACTCCAGCCAATTTTGGTTTGAAAAAGTCAAACAGTGCTTCATCCCTTACGAGCTCTGCCGTGCGCCGAAACAGTGGTTTTCCCCCACATATGGGGTATTGGCGTACTCAGGAGAAATTGCACAACAACTTTATCTGTCCATTTTCTCCTTTTACCCTTGTGAAAATAAAAATAATGTTTGTAAAAGATCATTTTTGTGACTAAAAAGTTAAATGTTCATTTTTTTCCTTCCACGTTCCTTCAGCTCCTGTGAAGCACCTGAAGGGTTAATAAACTTCTTGAATGTGGTTTTGAGTACCTTGAGGGGTGCAGTTTTAAGAATGGTGTCACTTTTGGGTATTTTCTGTCATATAGACCCCTCAAAGTGACTTCAAATGTGAGGTGGTCTCTAAAAAAATGGCTTTGTAAATTTTGTTGTAAAAACTTTTAACCCTTATAATTTCCTAATAAAAAAAATTTTGGTTCGAAAATTGTGCTGATGTAAAGTAGACATGTGGGAAATGCTATTTCTTAACTATTTTTGTGACATATTTCTCTGTTTTAAGGGAATAAAAATTCAAAGTTTGAAAATTGCAAAATTTTCAAAATTTTCGCCATATTTGTGTTTTTTTCAAAAATAAACGCAAGTTATAGCGAAGAAATTTTACCACTAACGTGAAGTACAATATGTCACGAGAAAACAATCTCAGAATTGCGAAGATCCGTTGAAGCGTTCCGGAGTTATAACCTCATAAAGAGACAATGGTCAGAATTGTAAAAATTGGCCCGGTCATTACCGTGCAAACCACCCTTGGGGTAAAGGGGTTAAATAATTTAAAAAACAGCGTGGGGACCCTTCTATTCTTGAATAACAAGTTGCAGCGTCCAGCTGTGAGTTTTGCCTGGCTGGTTATCAAAAATACAGGGGAACCCACGAAGGTTTTTTTTTTAAATTATTTATTTATAACGTAGGAGCAGCTGATGAATACTCCCATCTGCCGCTCCTGCTCTCACTGTTATTAGCTGCAGGTGTTGGATGATGGGAGCTGTAGTCCCATCAGCTGACATCAGTGACTAGAGGTAAACTTTCACCTCCGATCACAGCTGAGCGCTCACGAGGGAACCGAGGCTCTCTGACCGGCGGGGATCAGAAGCAGTATTTGCTGCGCTGTCATGCACATGACAGTGCGACAAACACCCGGTGTTCGGGCAACCGAACCTGCACAGTAACACGGACTTCCTGGTGAAGTCCGTGCCTGAATCGTAGGTGTTCGGTATGGACGCCGAACTTTACTGTTCGGTTTCGCCCATCTCTAGTCCTGATATTTCCGGTACCGGAAAAAAACGGTACTGGAGATGTCAGTGTCCATGTGTGTAATACGTGTGGCAAATGTGTGGCAATCGTGTGCCGCATCAGTAAAACCACACGGACGAGAGCCAGGAAAGCAGCCATACAGTAAGTACAGCCTCGTGCTGAAGAAGACTCTCATCATTCTCCCCTGCTCTGCCGGCGAGCAGCGCTAGCAGGAGAGAATGATGAGAGTTGTATTCAAGTGAGAACAATTTCTCACTGTGATCTGCGGTGATCTCAATGACTTTTTCCCACTGTGCTGAGGTCACTGCAGTTCAGCCCGGCTGGGAACGCAGCCTCAGTGACTGGCAGTAACCTCAATGACGTCACCGCTAGCAACTGACTCTGCGCTCGCAGCAGCTCAATCTCCAGTAGTTCTCAGCCTGGACGGTCGCATCTTGACACCGTCCAGGTTGAAAACTATTAATCCTCCAGACATGGATACAGCACCTCTGCCGGTCCTCAGTTCTGCAGCTCCTCACCTCTGCCAGTCTTTAGTTCTGCAGCTCCACACCTCTGCCAGTCTTCAGTTCTGCAGCTCCTCACCTCTGCCAGTCTTTAGTTCTGCAGCTCCTCACCTCTGCCAGTCTTTAGTTCTGCAGCTCCTCACCTCTCCGGTCCTCAGTTCTGCAGCTCTTCACCTCTGCCGGTCCTCAGTTCTGCAGCTCCTCACCTCTGTCGGTCCTCAGTTCTGCAGCTCCTCACCTCTGCCGGTCTTTAGTTCTGCAGCTCCTCACCTCTGCCGGTCATCAGTTCTGTAGCTCCTCACCTCTGCCAGTCTTTAGTTCTGCAGCTCCTCACCTCTGCCAGTCCTCAGTTCTGCAGCTCCTCACCTCTGCTGGTCCTCAGTTCTGCAGCTCCTCACCTCTGCCAGTCTTTAATTCTGCAGCTCCCCACCTCTGCCAGTCTTTAGTTCTGTAGCTCCTCACCTCTGCCAGTCTTTAATTCTGCAACTCCTCACATCTGCCGTCCTCAGTTCTGCAGCTCCTCACCTCTGCCAGTCTCTAGTTCTGCAGCTCCTCACCTCTGCCAGTCTTTAGTTCTGCAGCTCCTCACCCCTGCCAATCTTTAGTTATGCAGCTCCTCACCTCTGCCAGTCTTTAGTTCTGCAGCTCCTCACCTCTCCGGTCCTCAGTTCTGCAGCTCCTCACCTCTGCCGGTCCTCAGTTCTGCAGCTCCTCACCTCTGCCAGTCTTTAGTTCTGCAGCTCCTCACCTCTGCCAGTCCTGTAGTTCTGCAGCTCCTCACCTCTGCCAGTCTTAGTTCTGCAGCTCCTCACCTCTGCCAGTCTGTAGTTCTGCAGCTCCTCACCTCTGCCAGTCTTTAGTTCTGCAGCTCCTCACCTCTGCCAGTCTGTAAGTTCTGCAGCTCCTCACCTCTGCCAGTCTTTAGTTCTGCAGCTCCTCACCTCTGCCAGTCTGTAGTTCTGCAGCTCCTCACCTCTGCCAGTCTTTAGTTCTGCAGCTCCTCACCTCTGTCAGTCTGTAGTTCTGCAGCTCCTCACCTCTGCCAGTCTTTAGTTCTGCAGCTCCTCACCTCTGCCGATCCTCAGTTCTGCAGCTCCTCACCTCTGCAGTCTTTAGTTCTGCAGCTCCTCACCTCTGCCAGTCTTAGTTCTGCAGCTCCTCACCTCTGCCAGTCTTTAGTTCTGCAGCTCCTCACCTCTGTCAGTCTTTAGTTCTGCAGCTCCTCACCTCTGCCAGTCTTTAGTTCTGCAGCTCCTCACCTCTGCCGATCCTCAGTTCTGCAGCTCCTCACCTCTGCCAGTCTTTAGTTCTGTAGCTCCTCACATCTGCCAGTCTGTAGTTCTGCAGCTCCTCACCTCTGCCAGTCTTAGTTCTGCAGCTCCTCACCTCTGCCAGTCTTTAGTTCTGCAGCTCCTCACCTCTGCCAGTCTTTAGTTCTGCAGCTCCTCACCTCTGCCAGTCTTAGTTCTGCAGCTCCTCACCTCTACCAGTCTTTAGTCGATCTTGACACCGTCCAGTTGAAAACTATTAATCCTCAGACATGGATACAGCACCTCTGCCGTCCTCAGTTCTGCAGCTCCTCACCTCTGCCAGTCTTTAGTTCTGCAGCTCCTCACCTCTGCCAGTCTTCAGTTCTGCAGCTCCTCACCTCTGCCAGTCTTTAGTTCTGCAGCTTCTCACCTCTGCCAGTCTTTAGTTCTGCAGCTCCTCACCTCTCCGTCCTCAGTTCTGCAGCTCTTCACCTCTGCCGGTCCTCAGTTCTGCAGCTCCTCACCTCTGCCGGTCCTCAGTTTCTGCAGCTCCTCACCTCTGCCGGTCTTTAGTTCTGCAGCTCCTCACCTCTGCCGGTCACAGTTCGTGCTCCTCACCTCTGCCAGTCTTTAGTTCTGCAGCTCCTCACCTCTGCTAGTCCTAGTTCTGCAGCTCCTCACCTCTCGGTCCTCAGTTCTGCAGCTCTTCACCTCTGCCGGTCCTCAGTTCTGCAGCTCCTCACCTCTGCCGGTCCTCAGTTCTGCAGCTCCTCACCTCTGCCGGTCTTTAGTTCTGCAGCTCCTCACCTCTGCCGGTCATCAGTTCTGTAGCTCCTCACCTCTGCCAGTCTTTAGTTCTGCAGCTCCTCACCTCTGCTAGTCCTCAGTTCTGCAGCTCCTCACCTCTGCTGGTCCTCAGTTCTGCAGCTCCTCACCTCTGCCAGTCTTTAATTCTGCAGCTCCTCACCTCTGCCAGTCTTTAGTTCTGTAGCTCCTCACCTCTGCCAGTCTTTAATTCTGCAACTCCTCACCTCTGCCGGTCCTCATTCTGCAGCTCCTCACCTCTGCCAGTCTCTAGTTCTGCAGCTCCTCACCTCTGCCAGTCTTTAGTTCTGCAGCTCCTCACCCTGCCAATCTTTAGTTATGCAGCTCCTCACCTCTGCCAGTCTTTAGTTCTGCAGCTCCTCACCTCTCCGGTCCTCAGTTCTGCAGCTCCTCACCTCTGCCGGTCATCAGTTCTGTAGCTCCTCACCTCTGCCAGTCTTTAGTTCTGCAGCTCCTCACCTCTGCTAGTCCTCAGTTCTGCAGCTCCTCACCTCTGCTGGTCCTCAGTTCTGCAGCTCCTCACCTCTGCCAGTCTTTAATTCTGCAGCTCCTCACCTCTGCCAGTCTTTAGTTCTGTAGCTCCTCACCTCTGCCAGTCTTTAATTCTGCAACTCCTCACCTCTGCCGGTCCTCAGTTCTGCAGCTCCTCACCTCTGCCAGTCTCTAGTTCTGCAGCTCCTCACCTCTGCCAGTCTTTAGTTCTGCAGCTCCTCACCCCTGCCAATCTTTAGTTATGCAGCTCCTCACCTCTGCCAGTCTTTAGTTCTGCAGCTCCTCACCTCTCCGGTCCTCAGTTCTGCAGCTCCTCACCTCTGCCGGTCCTCAGTTCTGCAGCTCCTCACCTCTGCCGGTCCTCAGTTCTGCAGCTTCTCACCTCTGCCAGTCTTTAGTTCTGCAGCTCCTCACCTCTGCCAGTCTTTAGTTTTGCAGCTCCTCACCTCTGCCAGTCTTTAGTTCTGCAGCTCCTCACCTCTGCCAGTCTTTAGTTTTGCAGCTCCTCACCTCTGCCAGTCTTTAGTTTTGCAGCTCCTCACCTCTGCCAGGCTTTAGTTCTGCAGCTCCTCACCTCTGCGTCTTAGTCTGCAGCTCCTCACCTCTACCAGTCTTTAGTTCTGCAGCTCCTCACCTCTGCTGGTCCTCAGTTCTGCAGCTCCTCACCTCTGCCAGTCTTTAGTTCTGCAGCTCCTCACCACTGCCAGTCTGTAGTTCTGCAGCTCCTCACCTCTGCCAGTCTGTAGTTCTGCAGCTCCTCACCTCTGCCAGTCTGTAGTTCTGCAGCTCCTCACCTCTGCCAGTCTGTAGTTCTGCAGCTCCTCACCTCTGCCAGCCTGTAGTTCTGCAGCTCCTCACCTCTGCCAGCCTGTAGTTCTGCAGCTCCTCACCTCTGCCAGTCTGTAGTTCTGCAGCTCCTCACCTCTGCCAGCCTGTAGTTCTGCAGCTCCTCACCTCTGCCAGCCTGTAGTTCTGCAGCTCCTCACCTCTGCCAGTCTTTAGTTCTGCAGCTCCTCACCTCTGCCAGTCTGTAGTTCTGCAGCTCCTCACCTCTCCTCGCTCCTGTGCTTCCCCGGAGATCCTCTGCTGTCACATGTCACTCATCGTCCTGAGCGCTGAGCACCAGTGGTGGGCGGGGCTTCTCAGCAGGTGGGGAGGGCTGAGAGAGAACAGACGGACAATAGGAATGCTGCGCGCTGATTGGCTGACAGTCCCTGCTCTCCTCTCTCTGATTGGCTTACAGGGCTGTGCTTGCCCCTTGCATCCCACTAGAGCAGATTGTGAGGCAGAAGAGAGTGGATGTGTGGCCGGAGATTCCCCTGGTCCTGGGGATAAACGGGAGCAGTGACCGGGCAGCACGTCAGGGCTTCTCCTGCTCCCTGTGGTAAGCGGCTGTGCCCGGCGGAGCACGCATGGTGACTGTGCACACGCAGCGGTCACGGCTCGCACGGTGAGTAGTTGAGCTCTGCCACATCTCTGCATTTTGCACTTTCTTTGCCCCATAACTCCGTTATAACGCGCTGGTGCCTGTGTGTGAGCTGTGCCTGTGCTGCACTCATCCCTCCAGCCCCACTGCTGAGGGGGAGACAAAGACACAAGCTGAGGATGGGATTACAGGAACAAAGGGGGCAATGCTGGCACGGGTGGGCTGTGCTGCCACTGATAGGGTGCTGGGGACAGATGGTGCACTTCACAGGACAGCAGTTAACCCTTGCTTGCCTGCATGTAGCCTCATGGTCTGTGCAGGCATGCTCCTGTATAGCACTCACATAGCAGAATCTGCGGTCAGTCACCTGGTGTGCCCTGATACAGTCTGTTCATTGTCGCCCTCTCCTTCTCACTGTGTCCTGCCGTGTTCCAGCTCATCTCCATTGCAAAATCTGCCAGAACACTTAATATGATCCCCTTAGTCCTTGGAGGAAACAAGGAAGCTGTCAGTGCTATATAAAGTCACTAAGGCACCAGTGGTGTAGAGTATGGTGCCGCCTGGCAATGGGCTCCGCTTACCATGTGTTACATGCATCTATTCATTGGGAACCAAACCCGGGCCATTTATTCTTTCTCACCCTCAGGCATGGTGGCGTTGGCTCTAGTTGTCTTTTTATTTTATTCTGCATGGCCCATCCATGTCGCCACATAACTACCCTACATGCTTCTTGTGGGATTATTTGCTGGGATTTAACAAAACAAAGAACTTGATACTCAATTAGAGATGTGAAATAACGTTCCTTTTATTATGGCATTCAAGGTTGCGTGAAAAGTTTTCGGTCTTACATCAGACCTTCATCAGAGCTAAAAAAGGGAGGAGGGGGAAATATACAGAAAAAAGAGGGATCATATAGCACATGTAAATGATAGACTCATAGTACAAGGGAACAAAATACAATCATGCAGTTTGTCTAGTAGGATCTCAGACATTAATAAATTCATAAGTCTGTCCTTCATGTATAGAACAATTAGAGATCAATTGTAGGAACCTAATGTATTATTTTTCCTTGCACTTATCTGTCTGATCTGTTAGTTTAATTGTTCTATACATGAAGGACAGAGTTATGAACTTAATAACTTCTGAGCTCCTACTAGACAAGTTGCATGATTGTATTTTGTTCTCTTGTACTACGAGTTTATCATTGATATGTATTATATGATCCCTCTTTTTTTCTGTATATTTCCCCTCCTCCCTTTTTTAGTTCTGATGAAGGTCTGATGTAAGACCAAAAACTTTTAACACAACCTTGAATGCAATAATAAAAGGAACGTTATTTCACCACATCTCTAATTGAGTGCCAAGTTCTTCTTTTTGTTAGTAAATACGGGCTGGATACCCTACTTGTGCGCCAGCCACACCAACCACAAGATTGCCGTATATGCATCCTTTTATTTGCTGGGATTTGTCATAGGATATGTGTCTGGGATTGAACATAGGACATATATGTGGGATTGGCTGTAGGACATGTATGTGGCACTGGCCGTGGGACATGTATGTGGTACTGGCCGTGGGACATGTATGTGGCACTGGCCTTGGGACATGTATGTGGCACTGGTCGTGGGACATGTATGTGGCACTGGCCGTGGGACATGTATGTGGGATTGGCCGTGGGACATGTATGTGGTACTGGCTGTGGGACATGTATGTGGTACTGGCCGTGGGACATGTAAGTAGGATTGCTCGTGGGATTGGCCGTGGGACAAGTATGTGGCACTGGCCGTGGGACATGTATGTGGTTGAAGGGAACACACATCTGTAGAGGCTTCTTGTGGATAGATTTGTATCTTTTGCTGCTTGTGGATTGAACACAGATTGTCTTAGGTCATCTTGGTTGTTCACATCACATCTTTTGTTATTTCTAGGGGCAATAGAAGTCTCTATATTTATAGGAAAGATCTAGATGCCTGAAGCTTAAGATTTTCATTTATGAAGAATGTTTTCATTGCCACATACAAAGTCATGTCATCACATATGTTCTTTACGATGTCACTAACTTGCCCTGGGCGGATTGGACATTATAGTCATATCCTTGACCAAAGTTATTGTATTAGAGTAGGATATTCCCTAGTTCAAGGATAATAATCAAAGTCATACAAAACAATGCACATATACAGTATAATATGCAAGAAGAACGGGAGTGGTGAAAACCTTCTACCTATTGTGTAGGGTTGGTACATATATGGTTATTGAAAGTAAATGCAGCCCTTAGATGTTTCCTTATAGATTTCATATTTCCATAATTACCCTAAAGTGATATACTATACAGTGTCCTTGAACTTTCCTATACATGCAGCAAGATTGCTATGGTTATATATGAAAATTCATGTATGTGAATTTCCTCAGTAGTGTCAGATATACCGTGCAGCCAAGAAAAATAATACTAAGAGCTCTGCTGACAGATCTGAATACCATAAGATCCCATTTCTCCATATAGATAAGCATGCATAGCTAGAAGCCTTCCTCCTTCAGTTATCCATACATAGTTGCCTTATTTAGGGCACCATTTCCAAAGCATTGACAGGAAAGATGTTTTATTAAAAAGCAAGTTTCTCTTCCCAATTGGAACTAATTAAAGTGACCCTTTGGGCAAAAGCTGTTCTATCCCAATGCATTGCTTACCTGAGGCCCCACACTGCAGGGTGTCTTTGGTCAGCTTACACTGTGTTCCAAATTATTATGCAAAAATTGTTTAGGAGTGATAAGGTAAGAATTTTTTTGTTTGTCAATTAAACTCATTGGTGGTGATGTGTGTCAGGGCTCTTTATATCACTGTAAGCAATTGCAGACACCTGTGCTAATTAGTTTGGCAGATGTGTCCAATGAAAGGCAAGACTACTTAAGAAGGCTGTCCCACATTATTAAGCAGCCTACATTTTCTGCCAAAATGGGAAAGAAAAAGGATGTGTCGGCTGCTGAGAAGCAACAAATTGTGGAGTGTTTAGGTCAAGGCATGACTACAATCAACATTGCCAAGACACTTCATCGTGATCATCGCACAATCAAGAAGTATGTAGCTGATTCACAGTACACACGTGTGCGTGCTGATAAGGGAAAATTGAGGACTCTTTCCTACAGGCAATTACGTCAGGTTAAAAGAGCAGCGGCAAAAAAGCCTTGTCATAGCAGCAGACAAGTTTTTGAAGCTGCTGGTGCCTCCAACGTCCCCTGAACAACAAGATGCAGGGTCCTTCAGAGGTTTGCAGCTGTGCGTAAGCCATCCTGTCGACCTCCTCTATCCACTGCACTCAAAGCAGAAACGGCTCCAGTGGGCCAAACAATACATGAAGACTGACTTCAAAACTGTTTTGTTCTCCTATAAGTGCCGTGCAACGCTCGATGGTCCAGATGGATGGAGTGGAGGATGGCTGGTTGATGGACACCATATGCAAACACGGCTACGGCGCCAACAAGGAGGAGGTGGAGCAATGTTTTGGGCTGGAATCATGGGGAGAGAGATTGTCGGCCCCTTTAGGATCCCTGAAGGGGTAAAGATGAACTCCATAGTGTATGTTGAGTTTCTCAAACAGCACTTCCTGCCATGGTTCAAGAAGAAGAACCGTGCATTCTGCAGCAAGATCATTTTCATGCATGATAATGCACCGTCTCATGCTGCACATAACACATCTGCATCTCTGGCTGCTATGGGCATAAAAGGGGACAAACTTATGGAGTGGCCCCCATGCTCGCCTGACCTCAACCCCATTGAGAACCTCTGGAGCATCATCAAAAGGAGTGTCTATGATGGCGGGAGGCAGTTCACATCTAAGCAACAGCTCTGGGAGGGTATTCTGTCCTCATGCAAAACAATTGAAGCAGAAACCATCCAAAACCTGACAAATTCAATGGATGAGAGAGTTCAGAAGCTCCTTTCCAACAAGGGGTCCTATGTGCAAATGTAACATCACCTAGAATAAAGTTTTGAGTTGAAAACTGTTTGATTTCAGTTTGTAATAACCTGCTAATGATTATAATTTCAAAAATGACCATTTTTTTGGTCTTTATTACAATGAAAAGGTTGAAAACTCTGCTGTGCATAATAATTTGGAACATGCATTTTGAGTGCAGTTTTAGTGTTTTATTTTTTAAAAAATATACTGTTATCATAGGCAGTTTGTACAAAAACCTTTCAATTGTACTCTAATAGTTATTTGACTGGAAAATTACAATGACTGAAATTCATATAGGTAATTTGGGAAAATCTGAGAAAATATTATTTGTATAATAATTTGGAACACAGTGTATTTTAGATCATGACCTCTCGGGACCTACAAGTAGCCATGACGTGATCCTCCCTGGGTAGTCATGTCAGGAGAGATCTATGAGGTGGGAGACTGAATATTTCTTTGCTTTGAATTTACATTTTAATGTTTTGATGATGTTAATATAATTCACGAGTGGCCCAGTTTCCAGAGACATTAGGCTTTGAAGCTGAATTTTTTTTGTCACTGAACATTTACACCGTTCTCTAGTTCTGAACTTATATCCAAATTCTAAGATGCCAGGTAGTATTTTTTATTTTCATGTACCTGTTTGTTATTAGAATCTAGCCTCCAGTGTGTTATTTTTTTTTTTAAATAAATTTCTATTAAAGTGATATTACAGTAAATATCTATGATCTATCATGTACAGTAAGGTTAGTGTGGTACTGCAGAGTAAAGAGCTTTATATAGATTTGTTGTTGTTTTTATGTTACACTTTCTTACAACATTGACTTTGAAAATGGTAAATATGTAATGATGCTATAAGTTTAATATAAATGTATACATTCTTATATTTATAAGGCTGGAAACAGACATTTAGTTTTTTATACTCTTTTTGGGCCACAACCAGGAGTGAATCCAGAGGAAAGCAGTTAAAGTATAAAGTGATAAATATAAAGGTAAAAATATAAATGAATGACTGATACTTATGTTCTCTTTTATACCCATTCTTAGGTTCAGATCAAAAATAATGTTCACAACTGCAACAAAAAACTGCACGTGTGATTCCAGCCTTAAATGTCTATCCATGTAATTAAGGGAGTATTTTTATCTTGGACATTTATTTCAAATCCACAGGATGTGCCTTTAAAGGTTTGTCTGGTCCAAAAAATGACAAGTTTGCAGTCCCTTTGTGCCACTGTATGTGACTGCAGACGTGCAAATCCTCATGCCTCGCTAGTGCACACTGTGAGGATTCTCCAGTGTCAGCCCTGGAAACAGCTTTAGGCTGGAGTCACACACACCGTCTAAAAAATCAGACCGTTTTTGACGGCCGATAATCGCACAAATGTTTCCTGAACATTGCTCCGTCTGTCATCCGATTGTAATGCGAGGATGCGATTTTCTTGCATCTGAGCGTCCGTTTGACATCCGTGTCACATACGTCTTGCGACATTTTGTCGGTGGCTAGCAAAACCGACATATAATGGATCCAAATGATAGTTTTTAAATCACAAAAGAAAGAATAGATATATACACATAGAATGCATATATATATATATATATATAATATATTATATAATTTAGACATATACAGTACAGACCAAAAGTTTGGACACACCTTCTCATTCAAAGATTTTTCTGTATTTTCATGACTATGAAAATTGTACATTCACACTGAAGGCATCAAAACTATGAATTAACACATGTGGAATTATATACTTAATTTCAGTTGTTACACACTTTTTGTTATGTCTTTTATTCTAGGTTCTTCAAAGTAGCCACCTTTTGCCTTGATTACTGCTTTGCACACTCTTGGCATTCTCTTGATGAGCTTCAAGAGGTAGTCACGGAAATGGTTTTCACTTTACAGGTGTGCCCTGTCAGGTTTAATAAGTGGGATTTCTGGCCTTGTAAATGGGTTTGGGACCATCAGTTGTGTTGTGCAGAAGTCTGGTGGATACACAGCTGATAGTCCTACTGAATAGACTGTTAGAATTTGAATTATGGCAAGAAAAAAGCAGCTAAGTAAAGAAAAACGAGTTGCCATCATTACTTTAAGAAATGAAGGTCAGTCAGTCCAAAACATTGGGAAAACTTTGAAAGTGTCCCCAAGTGCAGTTGCAAAAACCATCAAGCGCTACAAAGAAACTGGCTCACATGAGGACCACCCCAGGAAAGGAAGACCAAGAGTCACCTCTGCTTCTGAGGATAAGTTTATCCGAGTCAACAGCCTCAGAAATCGCAGGTTTACAGCAGCTCAGATTAGAGACCAGGTCAATGCCACACAGAGTTCTAGCAGCAGACACATCTCTACAACAACTGTTAAGAGGATACTTTGTGCAGCAGGCATCATGGTAAAATAGCTGCTAGGAAACCACTGTTAAGGACAGGCAACAAGCAGAAGAGACTTGTTTGGGCTAAAGAACACAAGGAAGTCCAATTAGACCAGTGGAACTCTGTGCTTTGGTCTGATGAGTCCAAATTTGAGATCTTTGGTTCCAACCACTGTGTCTTTGTGCGACGCAGAAAAGGTGAATGGATGGACTCTACATGCCTGGTTCCCACCGTGAAGCTTGGAGGAGGAGGCGTGATGGTGTGGGGGTGCTTTGCTGGTGACACTTGGGGATTTATTCAAAATTGAAGGCATACTGAACCAGCATGGCTACCACAGCATCTTGCAGCGGCATGCTATTCCATCTGGTTTGCGTTTAGTTGGACCATCATTTATTTTTCAACAGGACAATGACCCCAAACATATCAAAGAACTGACCGGCACATCCAAACATAGATCCAGTGTGAACAAGTGCTAAAACCTAGAGTCACCAACTCATACACATTCAAGAAAAAAAGGTAGCACACTGTAGCGCTATAGCTTGCGGACACAAAATATGAAAAATATGAAAAATGAACTGCATCACTGCCTTAGAAATATGAAAAATTGAGAAGTCTTAGCGCATAAAAAGGCCAATTTATGTGTACCTGGAAGCCACGTTAAGGCTCTTCTCTTATTCCAGTTCCTAACTATGCCAATCCTCACTTAGAAAAGTCTGTCTGCATGGGAACATATGAATCCTCTCTCTCTTCAGACTAAAATCTACATCTCTGTGGAGGGGTAATGAACCTGGTATAATTAAAACGCCTGTGATGAACAGGTGGAATGCTCAGGTAGAAGGTAAATGAATACATATAAAAAAACTGACCGGCACATCCAAACATAGATCCAGTGTGAACATGTACTAAAACCTAGAGTCACCAACTCATACACATTCACGATAAAAAGGTAGCACACTGTAGCGCTATAGCTTGTGGACACAAAATATGAAAAATATGAAAAATGAGCTGCATCACTACCTTAGAAATATGAAAAATTGAGAAGTCTTAGCGCATAAAAAGGCCAATTTATGTGTACCTGGAAGCCACGTTAAGGCTCTTCTCGTATTCCAGGTCCTAACTATGCCAATCCTCACTTAGAAAAGTCTGTCTGCATGGGAACATATGAATCCTCTCTCTCTTCAGACTAAAATCTACTTCTCTGTGGAGGGGTAATGAACCTGGTATAATTAAAATGCCTGTGACCAACAGGTGGAGTGCTCAGGTAGAGTGTAAATGAATACATATCAAAAAACTGACCGGCACATCCAAACATAGATCCAGTGTGAACAGGTGCTAAAACCTAGAGTCACCAACTCATACACATTCAAGAAAAAAAGGTAGCACACTGTTATGTTTTGGTAGCTGAGGAAAAACAGCAAAAATAGCCAAAGTAGCAGTACACCAGAGAGGCTGGAAACTACTGGGTTGCAGAACCCTAAACTAACCGCAAAACTAGAAGTAGCTGTGGAGCGTACCTACGGTGATCCTAGACGCCTCGTCACAGCCAGAGAGATAGCTACACCTATAGACAGAAAGATGAAAGCTAACTGCCCCGTAGCAGAACCCCCAAAGAAATAGGAAGCCCCAAACATGTAATGGCGGTTAGACAAGAAGAAAACACGATCACAGACAGAAATTAGAATGAGCAAACGCTGGGGCCCAATTCTGTCTAGATAGAAAAGTATAGGAAAGAATTCTGACTGCAACCCAAAAAACCCTGACAAAAATACCAACACTTCTGATTAACAAAAAAACCTGAGATCACACGATCTCTACCACCTAAATCAGATCTCTGGTGTAACACACAGCAATTCAGCAAATAAAAAGTGACACAGGAAAGAGCAAAAGTGCAAACACAAACTGAGCACAATTGCAGAGCCAGGCCCCAAAAGGGGACCAGGCTGAAGTCAACTGGAAGGCAGGAAACTAGCAAGAAAAATCCAACCAGAGGAAAAAAAACAGCAAATCACTTATCTGAATGATAGCAGGAATGCAAGCTGAGCTCCAACCAAGACCTGGAAGAACAACTGATTATCGGCAAGGCTGATGGGATTTCAGGTCACTTATATCAGACCATTCGGACCCAACTGAAAGCCATTCAGCAATTGGTTCATTACCCTCAGCAACCACCTGAGGGAGCCCCAGCTCCGAAGTCGCCTCCAACGTGTTCACAACAGCACACTAGCGCTATAGCTTGCGGACACAAAATATGAAAAATATGAAAAATGAACTGCATCACTGCCTAGAAATATGAAAAATTGAGAAGTCTTAGCGCATAAAAAGGCCAATTGTATGTCGTACCTGGAAGCCACGTTAAGGCTCTTCTCGTATTCCAGGTCCTAACTATGCCAATCCTCACTTAGAAAAGTCTGTCTGCATGGGAACATATGAATCCTCTCTTCAGACTAAAATCTACATCTCTGTGGAGAGGTAATGAACCTGGTATAATTAAAACGCCTGTGACCAACAGGTGGAGTGCTCAGGTAGAAGGTAAATGAATACATATCAAAAAACTAACCGGCACATCCAAACATAGATCCAGTGTGAACAGGTGCTAAAACCTAGAGTCACCAACTCATACACATTCAAGAAAAAAGGTAGCACACTGTAGCGCTATGGCTTGCGGACACAAAATATGAAAAATTTGAAAATGAACTGCATCACTGCCTTAGAAATATGAAAAATTGAGAAGTCTTAGCGCATAAAAAGGCCAATTTATGTGTACCTGGAAGCCACGTTAAGGCTCTTCTTGTATTCCAGGTCCTAACTATGCCATCCTCACTTAGAAAAGTCTGTCTGCATGGGAACATATGAATCCTCTCTTCAGACTAAAATCTACATCTCTGTGGAGGGTAATGAACCTGGTATGATTAAAACGCCTGTGACCACCAGGTGGAGTGCTCAGGTAGAAGGTAAATGAATACATATCAAAAAACTGACCGGCACATCCAAACATAGATCCAGTGTGAACAGGTGCTAAAACCTAGAGTCACCAACTCATACACATTCAAGAAAAAAAGGTAGCACACTGTAGCGCTATAGCCGATGGCGAGTGGGCCCCCCGCCTGACAATCGCAGCATGCCGAAAACGGAAAACGGCCTAGAAAAAATCGGATACTGGGAGCTGCCCCATAGATAAACATTGGTCCGAGTGCAATGCGACATTTAATTGCATTCCATCGTCCGTTTTTGTCACCAGTTGACTCCGGCCTTACCGCAAGTATGTGGTACGCATACTCCCGGCCAGAATCAGACTTGACAGTTTTCGGTGCGCTCAATGCATTGTATTGCGTGAGGCCGGAAGCAGTCTAGTCAGATTCTTGCCGGGGTATGCATATCGCATACTTGCATTCATGCCGTTCCTGGCGCTGACATTGGAGAATCCTCACAGCGTGCAGAGCGCGAGCTGTGAGAATTCACAAGTCTGCAGTCACATAAAGTGGCTATAAACTTGTTGTTTTAGACCGGACAACCTTTAAATGCCTTTTAGATGCATACCTACTGTTTGTCCAGAACAGCGGTCACCCCCATCCCCTGTCCTTCCTGATACGATGGCCACTGCGAGTGGAGCGGTGGCTGAGAAAATGAGAATATGCGCGTCTCGGTTCACTTCTATTGGCGTTCTGAATATTGCAAAGCCAATGTGCTCTTTCGTAACTTTTGTCCAAGAAAACAGAGAGGAACCATGCATATGGAAGGACAGAACTAGGGAATTGGGAGGCACTTGATTTGGAATTAGCAATATAAAAAATAGCCTCCCACGATCCGGAAGTAGCAGTGCAGATATTACTACAAGACCTCCGCCAATAGGCAATGCCACATACCGTAGAAAAAATTAGATAACCATTTTGTATGATATGTATATACAGGGGTGGAATTATCATTGGCTTAGCCTGTGCGGCTGTGCAGCAGTACAGGGACCCAAGAGGAAGGGGCCACTTCCACCTCCAAAGCAGGTGAAGTTGTATATTATAATGAGCTATTGGACTGCAAAGGGCCCATATTCTGTTCTTGCACAGGGGTGCTCTTCTGTCTGTGTCTTGCTTTCCAGATCTACACCTGCCTTTTACTTTCACACACTACTGTGTATATATATACATATATACACAGTGGGGAAAAAAGTATTTGATACAATGCCAATTTTACAAGTTTTCCCACCTACAAAGAATGGAGAGGTCTGTAGTTGTTATCGTAGGTACACTTCACCTGTGAGAGACAGAATCTAAAAATAAAAACAGAAAATCACATTGTATGATTTTATATACCGTAATTAAAATGAATTTTATTGCATGAAATAATTATTTGATCATCTACCAACCAGCAAGAATTCTGCCTCTCACAGACCTGTTAGTTTTTCTTTAAGAAGCCTCCTACTCTGCACTCATTACCTGTATTAATTGCACCTGTTTAAACTTGTTACCTGTATAAAATACACCTGTCCACACACCCAGTCAATCACACTCCAACCTCTCCACCATGGCCAATACCAAAGAGCTGTCTAAGGACACCAGGGACAAAATTGTAGACCTGCACAAAGCTGGGATGGGCTACAGGACAATAGGCAAGCAGATTGGTGAGAGGGCAACAACTGTTGGCACATTTATTAGAAAATGGAAGAAACACAAGATGACTGTCAATCTTCCTCGATCTGGGGCTCCATGCAAGATCTCACCTCGTAGGATAAGGATGATTCTGAGAAAGGTCAGAAATCAGCCCAGAACTACACGTGAGGACCTGGTCAATGACCTGAAGAGAGCTGGGACCACAGTCTCAAATATTACCGTTAGTAACACACTACACCATCATGGATTAAAATCCTGAAGGGCACGCATTGTCCCCTGCTCACGCCAGCACATGTCCAGGTCTGTTTGTAGTTCGCCAGTGACCATCTGGATGATACCAGAGGAGGCACGGGAGAAGGTCATGTGGTCAGATGAGACCAAAATAGATCTTTTTCGTATCAACTCCACTCGCCGTGTTTGGAGGAAGAAGAATGAGTACAACCCCAAGAACACTAGCCCAACCATGATGCATGGTGGGGGAAAGATCATACTTTGTGGGTGCTTTTCTGTATTGCGAGATTTTGGCCAACAACCTCCTTCCCTCAGTAAGAGCATTGAAATGGGTCATGGCTGGGTCTTCCAGCATGACAATGACCTGAAACACACAGCCAGGACTACTAAGGAGTGGCTCCATAAGAAGCATTTCATGGTCCTGGAGTGGCCTAGCCAGTCTCCAGACCTAAACCCAATAGAACATCTTTGGAGGCAGCTGAAACTCAATGAGTGTTGCCCCGTGACAGCCCCGAAACCTGAAAGATCTGGAGAAGATCTGTATGGAGGAGTGGGCCAAAATCCCTGCTACAGTGTGTGCAAACTTGGTCAAGAACTACAAGAAACATCTGGCCTCTGTAATTGGCAAACAAAGGTTTCTGTACCAAATATTAAGTTCTGTTTTTCTGTTGTATCAAATACTTATTTCATGCTATAAAATGCAAATTCAGTATGTAAAATTCATACAATGTGATTTTCTGGATTTTTAAAAAAATATTTTGTCTTTTACAGTTGAAGTCACAGACCTCGGCATTCTTTGTAGGTGGAAAAACTTGCAACATCGGCATATACTTATTTCCCCCAATGTATGTTTTGTGTGTGTATATTGTATATATATATATAATATATATTATATATATATATATATAATATATATATATTATATATACATATATATATATATACAGTACTGTGTGAAAGTTTAAGGCAGGTGTAGGTCTGCAAAGTGAGAATGCTTTAAAAAGAGTGTTAATGGTTTATTTTTGTCAATTACCAAAAAGCAAACTGAATTGCCAAAGAAAAAATGTAAATGAAATCGGTATTTGGTGTGACCAAAACGTCATCAATTTTTCTAGGTAAACTTGTACATAGTTTTTGATGGAACTCGGCTGGGAGATTTTTCCAGACATCTTGGTGAACTAACCCCAGATCTGTTGATGTCGCTTGTGCAAATCCTTCTGTCTCTTCATGTAATCCCAGACAGACTTGGTAATATGAGTTCACAGGGCTCTGTGGTGGTTATATCATCACTTCCAGGACGCCTTGTTTTTCTTTATGCTGAAGATAGTTTTTATGACATTCGATCATTGGTGGATATATGTTTGGTATTTGGTATGTACTGTATATCTTTGCAGGCAGCAGCTGAGGATAATGACGATTTTATGTTTTATGGTGGGTCTCGAATTGTTAGCATAAAAAATACAGTTTATTTACAATTTTATAATCTACAGGCATTTTCACAGTTTTTTTATGGATTTTTCTGGCTCAAAAATCCACTTCTAAAAACTGATTTCAGGCACATTGTTTTGTAAGAAAACCTTCGCTTTATGTTGTACTTTTGACGCATTTTTAATTATAATATGTAGAGTATATTGTAGAAATAGGGTGGTTTTTGATTCTGCTGCGAAAACCTAGCCAAAAAAACTCATCAAAACCTGAGATAAAATCAGTATTGACATTTCACTTTTTCTTTTTTTTTTAAACACTCAGAAAAAGCCAATGATGGGTACTATAGGAATATTTTCTCATTCAAATGAATGGAAAGATTGTTGCAAGCAGATTTGAAGTTTTTTAATGTGGATTTTGGTGCAGTATTCACATAAAAAAAGTTTAAAAAACTGTTAATATTTTTTATTTTCCAACTTACTTACAAATTCAAGTTACGAACAAGCCAATGGAATCCATCTAGTTCGTAACCCAGAGACGGCATGTAGTGGTAATATTAGCAATTATTTTGTAACAGACTTTTGTTGTTAATGAGTGTTTTTAGTGGTTCTTAAGAAAATTGTTTGACAAATTTAATAAATATTTTATTTACCGTAATTGTTTCCAGCTCTAGTATTCCAGGAAAGAATATAGTATTAGAAATGTGTGAATTTGGCCTGTTGTGACTTCATAGAATCATAGAATCATAGAATGGTAGAGTTGGAAGGGACCTCCTGGGCCTTCTGGTCCAACTCCCTGCTCAAAGCAGGATTCTCTAAATCATCCCAGACAGATGTCTGTCCAGCCTCTGTTTGAAGACTTCCATTGAAGGAGAACTCACCACCTCTGTGGCAGCCTGTTCCACTCATTGATCATCCTAACTGTCAAAAAGTTTTTCTAATATCTAATCTGTGTCTCCTCCCATTCAGTTTCATCCCATTGCTTCTAGTCTTTCTTGTGCAAATGAGAATAAAGATGATCCTTCTACAATGTGACAGCCCTTGAGATATTTGTAGACAGCTATTAAGTCACCTCTCAGTCTTCTTTTTTGCTAGCTAAACATTCCCAAATCCTGCAACCGTTCCTCATAGGACATGGTTTGCAGACTTAAACATTTACAGTATACTTCTTCCTGCCACTGGAAAGATTCAAGATCTAGGGACAAAGACAACAGAGCTACATGGATTGCAGCAAAAGTTGTCAAAACCATCCTCTAATTTAATATTTAGTGTAGGTGTTAGGCTGAAACCGTTAATAAGGGGTAATATTTCTCGTTGGCATAGCGTGACAAGGTGGTGTGGTGAGACCTATCGCCCAAGTTAAATACCTCTGTTAAAGGCCTCTCACTCAGCCAACTAAAATCCCAATTTTCACTGATGAGGGGCAAGAACCCTGAAACAGCTGTTTGAAGATGAAGGTATTTTCTTTTTGAAGTAGACTCTGGTTTGGCTGAAAATCCTAAGACATGTGAAAGGGCTCCTTATAGGTTTGACATAACTTCTAGGTTGGCTACCTCCATTATTTAGCCAGCTTTCTTTCTTTGCTCCTCAATTTTTAGGGAATTTAGGAGAATCGCAAAGTAAGAAAATGTATTGGCTGTTGAGTGGGCAGATGTTTCCTGGCATGATGTAAGATCTGTGTTATGTGCTCGGCGCAAAACAGATTTTTCTTCAGACACATGGAAGCAATGAAATCATTTTCATGCGTATGGAGAGCGAGAGATCTGTGGTCAATCTTGTAATATAGAGCAAGCACAGCGATTTAAGTGTGACCTTCCACAGCATTTGCAGCAGAAGGTTTACACATTCAGAGGCCCGACTAAATAATTTTCAGCTTATTTATTGACAAATACTCTTCCTCTGCTAAAAATACAATTTTGTACAAAAAAAATGCCTCACTCTGTCGCAGAGATGTTCACATTTGTTTCTTCTGGACCGCAGCATGTGAAATTTCTGCTTGCAGTCCTACTGGGAATTTCATCAGAGTCTTCTCTGGGGGTGTAGGCTTTCATCCCACCCAGACGTTGACAATCATAGCCTGGAAGCTTCTGAGACTGGAAGACTGCTGAGCTGTGAATTGGCAGCTTATGGGAGAGGTTGAACGTACATGCCCCACAGAAGATTCTGAAGAAACACACAGTTGGTCTGCAAGCAGAGATTTCACATACTGCGCTCCAAAAGCAATAAATGTGAAAATCTCTACAATGGAGTGACGCAGTGAAAAAAGGAAATGTGTGGGAGAATCAGGGGTGCTCTGGGAATTTTACAAGGTATTTTGTGTTTTTTGTGCATTCTTCTGTCTGGCTTTTGGGAGGAAATAAACTCAGCATTTTAAAGTACAACAAAATGTCTGAAAGGAATCTCTAAAATTTCATTCAGATGTTGTGTTCATTGACCTGCAGTATGTGATTTTTTTTTTAAACCAATTTGACAATTTTCCCCATCTGCTTCATTTCCCCCATTGAGATCAATGAGGCAGAGTAGGAAAAAAAATGCATCCGCAATGCACTAAACTGCATATTTCAAAGCATTATTGCTGTTACATATTTCCTGTACTGTCTGCTTTTTTTCTGGGCAAAAACACCCAGCAAAAGCACTGCACGACAACATACTACCGGTAGCTCCTCTCAGCATTTTTATTAGGCAGATAAACATTTAGTGCAACGTGTGGAATAGAGGCTGCAGTCGCATCTCCCCTTCTCCATTTACTGTAAATTGATTTTTTTTTAGAAGAGAAGGAAGGTTCTGAATAAACAGAGATTATTAAGTAATATATTGATTCCAGCTTATTATTATATAGAAAAATAAATAAAAGAAATAAAAACAAGATATAGTGATAGGAACACTTTAAAGCCAGTCTGGTGGTGCAGGGTCTTATCCTCATAAATTCTATAATACATAAAATGGCTAAATGATTGGTATGTGTCAGAAAGATTTTTTTGTAAAACTCATGTCAGTATATATTTATTTTTTGTATGTGTTAAATAAGGTAAAATATATGGTAACCTTATGGTGCAATCTTATTGCCTACAATTGCATCTGGACTTGTCTTTATCAGCTGAGAAGTCTGGAGTTATACTGTTTAATGTTATTTATTTGGTACTTGATGGACAAAATAGAAATTTTTGATGTCTTTGTGGATTTCTGGCTGCAGTTGCGTTCTACTTGGAAAACTTTCTCACTTTTGCAGATCAGGTATTTTCTTAATAAGTTGTGCAATAAAGAAGAGTTAGCACATATACTGCAGCACTTAAGATTCCCATAAGCCTCGTCGGTGTTTTGCTGACAGAAGCACAGCGCTGACCTTCTTTGCTTTTTCTCTATGCATTACAGATCAGCACAATCGCCGGTGGAAACATTTACTAGAGACAATGGGGACGAAAGAACTGCTGTCTATGGTGGAACCAGAGATGTGAAAGATGACGGTGACTGCAGAATGGCGACGTATTGTATCACAGCCTGAGGCCTCATCTCTTCTAATGCCTCTTCTTTGTTGATCACCATCTTATCCGGATGGAACAGCGTACAGGAAATCAGGGCAGGGACAGCTGCTTGGCTGTTTTTCTGTTAATCCTAAGGACATGTATTCTAAAGACTATTAAGTTCATTATACCACCTTTATGGTAGCCAGTTCAGAATCACTACTGTTCTATAAGGTAGCGGGACGATGAGCCATGAACATACGTGAAATGGTTTAGATGATGACATTAGCCTTTCTAGACATTTTTATATCATTTCACTTTTTAGTCGTTTTCTGGCCATGGAAGATCCAAATCCACAATTATTCAGCGTCACTTACTACTCTAGTGAGGGTCATCAGGATGAACGATTGGGGCCCACAGAGATAAATGACACTTATCGGTCACTAAGTTTGCCTGTCTTAAATGGGTTTTGTAAGGCAAACTTTCAAGCATTTCAGCCGATGGTGGTAGATACGTCACAGACGGCAGTTATTGAGAAAAGAAGTTTCCTACATAGTCAAAGAGAATCAAACTTGAAACGTGGCCATCACCGGACCTTGTCATCTCAAAGCAGTGCGCCTTCCTCTAGGACATCTTTTCTTTTACAGCATCTGGTTTTCTAAGTGCGGAGAGAGCTGAATGCAGTGGCACCGCTAACAATAAAAAAGGCATTTCTCCATCAGTAACACTCTCTACAATAAAGAGTAGCCGTGGTCTTGGCATAGCACTGACAGATTCCCGATGCTTTCTTGTCTGTATGTCCTTTTTGACTTTCATCCAGTCATTGATGGTGTCTGGCTACTTAAGCAGTGTGATAACTACTATTGAAAGAAGGTATAGTCTAAAAAGCTCAGAGTCTGGACTTCTAGTGAGTTGCTTTGATATTGGTAGCCTTTTAGTAGTGGTTTTCATCAGTTATTTTGGTGGAAGAGGACGTAGACCACGTTGGCTCGCCATCGGTGGCTTGTTTATTGCTATCGGAGCAGCTCTGTTTTCCTTACCTCATTTCATTTCTCCACCATATCAAATCACGAGCTGAACTCTTCTATTTCAAATGAAGGGTTGTGCACAAATGGCAACACAATGCCAAAGATCCCTCAGAGTCATCCATGTGTCCCGCAGACTCGAGTGGAAAAGACCATTCTCTCTATGTAGCTTTATTCATCTGTGCTCAGATTCTCATTGGCATGGGATCGACACCGATCTACACCCTGGGCCCAACCTACTTGGATGACAATGTTAAAAAGGACAATGCTTCACTCTACTTAGGTAAGTGTATAAAACACATTATTTTGTCAATTATTATACTTTTGGTCATTATACGTGGAGAAATTGAAGGAGAGTAAAAAATAAAAGCCTATTGTTGGATGGAATTTATGTTCTGAAATGAGGCGAAATGGTTACACATAAGGGGTCGTGCAGACAACCATAATAATTGGGGAAGTGCTATCAGGATGGCACTCCTCCCCATGTTATTCTATGGGGCTGTGAACATGTCTGATTTTTTTTTCCCAAAACAGAGCCCGACCAGGGAAAAAATTTCAGCAATCTTGAGTTTGATCCAAAATTCGAGTCACACTCGATCATGCAAGTAAATGAGTCGGTGGAAAATATCGGACTACACTCGGATGACACTTGCAATCAGATTTTCACGGACTAACACAATGGAGAAGATGGAGACATTTTTTTCTCCATCTTCCCCTCATCCGAGAGGATCAGATGATACTGTGATCAGAGTGTGATTTGCATAATCGACCCGATTTTCTTGGATGGATGAGAAAACATATGGTCGTTGGACCTGGTCTAAGGGAGACTTATTTACCTTCTTCTGGATCAAATTGCTAGGTCTGAGTGAGGTTACATTTGATGTGTTTGTGGGTTTAACATGATATTTTAGACTTACAGTTTTCTGCATTGATTGCTTTGGATTTTTATTTCAAGATGTTTAAAGATGTTTTTCAAGAATATTTTTCGCCCTGTTGGTTTTCTCTAGATTAGCGTAATTAACTTTATTCCCTAATCCAGAAATGCTGGTTTTTGTTGACAAGGTGCTATGGTGACTTCAAGACTACAGCCATGTGACCACTACAGCCCATGTGACCGCTGCAGCTAATCACTTGGTTCTGCATCACTGCCAATGTAAATAGCAATCATATGCAATGCACTGCAGAAAAAAAAAGCTAGAACTGCTATTTTTTTTGTCACTTCACGTTGAAACTATTTTATAAAAAAGTGATGAAAAAGTCAACCAGCCCCATAATTATACCAGCTAAAATTAAAGTTCATCCTACAAAACAATCAAACCTTCATACACCCTTGTCATCCAAAAGTAAAAAATTTAATATGGTGACACAAAAAAACCCAATTATAATGAGATAACGTTGGTATAAATAAACAATACATACATGGCATCGCTATATGTAGGATAAAATGAGCACGCTGTTTATCCTATCCAGTGAACACCAAAAAAATAAAGCCAGAATTGCCTTTTTATAATCGTTTTGCTTAAAAAAATTGAATAAATAGCAATCAGAAATTTTCACGATCCCCAAAATGTTACCAATAAAAACCAGAGTTCGTCACTAAAACAACAAGCCCTCATACAGCTTTGTCAGAGAAAAAAAAAGTTACGCTTACAATATAGCGACAAATAAAAACATTATTATTTATATATATTTATTTTTTTTTTTGCAAAATTGGATTTTATTGGCATAAAAGTGATAAAATATACATGCTATTTATCCCACACACTGAACACCGTAAAAAAAAGTCAGAATCGCTGCTTATGTGTCATTCATTTGAAGAAAAGATGCTTGCACTGCAGCTTTACAATTACAATACAATAAAAGCAAGCAGGGGTTCACAAGCTTTTTGTCAGTGCTGCTTTGCAATATGGAGACACTCCTGGGAGTATGTGCACATGAGGCTGGATTCCACCTGGAACCTGCTTGGAAAAGCGCTAAAAAAATGCTCAAAAGATAAGAAGAATGCCACATGTGCCCGGCAATGTAAAAAGAACTCGCTGCTCACATGTTCAGTTCTC
The DNA here is from genome assembly GCA_033576555.1 of Oophaga sylvatica. NCBI lineage: Eukaryota > Metazoa > Chordata > Amphibia > Anura > Dendrobatidae > Oophaga > Oophaga sylvatica. Next base: position 368,487,978 of record JARQOD010000006.1, read on the forward strand.
TTTTAACCGTCTGGCAGCTTACACATGGAAAGCCGCTCACTTTTAATACATACAGTTTGCAATACCAAAAAACAAAACAGCAGCAAAGCAGCTGCAAATGATTATTAGAGAAGACGTAAAAAATAAAAACATGAAGAAAAACACTACTGGTGTTTTCCTGAAGCGGCTTATGAAGGAAAAACTCAGTGCGCTGTGTGCACATGCGCTAAACTTCAATCACTTCAATCCCAGGAGATATGGAAAGTGCGGCACTGTAAACTGACGTTTTAATCCACTGTATTCCAGTATAAAGCATAAGTTCCACGACGTTATAAAAGAGGCATACAGTTTACAGCTGTCTCTTCTCTAAAGGGGTTGTCCACTACTAGGACACCTTCTTAAACTAAATGTTTGGCCCTGATAAAATAATAAAGCCTGTACTCCCCTCTCGTGCCGACTCCTTTCCAGCGGGGTCAACACTCGCGATCCCGGGGCTGTGATGTAGTGGAATGACACGTGACGCCCGGTGCCCAATCAGCGAAGTCTGGGATCAGCTGCAGCCTTGATACCCAAAAAGCCATGAAAAAGTTATGGCTCTTGGATAAAGGGAGGAAAAAACGAAAGCCAAAAGAAAAACAAAACAGAAAATCACCCTGGGGTGAAGGAGTTAAATGTACATTAATTGTAATAATCTAATGACTTTTCTAATATACTTTAATTAAAAAATCCCTATAATTTCCTCTCTACTCTGCTTTCTTTTTTATTTCTTTACCTACTTCCGGTTTGATCACATTTTGCTTTAGAATACTCAAACGGATGTCATCATAGAATCATAGAATCATAGAATGGTAGAGTTGGAAGGGACCTCCTGGGCCTTCTGGTCCAACCCCCTGCTCAAAGCAGGATTCTCTAAATCATCCCAGACAGATGTCTATCCAGCCTCTCTTTGAAGACTTCCATTGAAGGAGAACTCACCACCTCTTGTGGCAGCCTGTTCCACTCATTGATCACCCTAACTGTCAAAAAGTTTTTTCTAATATCTAATCTGTGTCTCCTCCCATTCAGTTTCATCCCATTGCTTCTAGTCTTTCCTTGTGCAAATGAGAATAAAGATGATCCTTCTACAATGTGACAGCCCTTGAGATATTTGTAGACAGCTATTAAGTCTCCTCTCAGTCTTCTTTTTTGCAAGCTAAACATTCCCAAATCCTGCAACCGTTCCTCATAGGACATGGTTTGCAGACCGGTCACCATTCTGGTGGCTCTTCTCTGAACTTGCTCCAGTTTGTTGATGTCTTTTTTAAAATGTGGTGCCCAAAACTGGACACAGTATTCCAGATGAGGTCTGACCAAAGAGGAGTAGAGGGCAATAATGACCTCACGTGATCTAGACTGTATGCTTCTGTTGATACATCCTAGAATTGCATTTGCCTTTTTTGCTGCTGCATCACACTGTTGACTCATGTTAAGTCTGTGATCAATTAGTATACCCAAGTCTTTTTCACATGTGCTGTTACTTAGCCCTATTCCTCCCATTTTGTATATGCTTTTTTCATTTTTATTGCCCAGATGTAGTACTTTGCATTTTTCCCTGTTAAAATCCATTCTGTTAGTTGCTGCCCACTGCTCCAGTTTATGTATATCTTTTTGAATCCTCTCTCTCTCTTCTCTAGTATTAGCTACCCCTCCTAGCTTTGTGTCATCAGCAAATTTGATCAGTTTACCCTCAATTCCTTCATCTAAATCATTGATAAAGATGTTAAACAATACAGGGCCCAAAACAGAGCCTTGTGGTACCCCACTTGAGACATTCTTCCAACTGGATGTGCAGCCATTTACAACCACTCTTTGGGTCCGATCACTAAGCCAGTTATAAATCCACCTAACAGTTGCCTTGTCCATTCCATACTTAGTCATTTTTTCAATAAGGATTGTGTGAGATACTTTGTCAAATGCTTTGCTGAAGTCAAGATATACTATATCTACAGCATTTCCCTGATCCACCCAGTCAGTGATTCTGTCATAGAAGGAAATTAAGTTAGTCTGACATGACTTATTAGTTACAAACCCATGCTGACTCTGTTTAATCACTTCATTCTTATCCAGGTACTTGCATACATGTTCTTTAATAATTTGTTCAAAGATCTTTCCTGGTATAGAAGTCAGACTCACCGGCCTGTAGTTCCCTGGGTCCACCTTCTTCCCCTTTTTGAAGATAGGAACAACATTTGCTCTTCTCCAGTCTTCTGGGACTTCTCCTGTTCTCCAAGAATTTTCAAAGATTATGGACAGTGGTTCAAGAATTTCTTCTGCTATCTCCTTCAGTACCCTGGGGTGTAATTCATCTGGACCTGGAGACTTGAATTCATTTATGTTAGCTAAGTGTTTCCTCACTGTCTTTCTGTTTATAGATATCCTGGATTCTTCTATTCCTTTAATAGGACAGTGAAGATCAGTTGATGTTACATTTCCTTTCTGAGAGAAAACAGATGCAAAATAGGAATTTAAAAGTTCAGCCTTCTCAACATCCTGACTTACCATTTCATCATTTTCATCCTGTAAAAATCCTATAGCATCTTTGACTTTTCTTTTACTTTTGACGTATCCCCAAAATCCTTTTTTGTTGCTTTTGACGTCACTTGCAAGCCTTAATTCATTGTCAGCTTTAGATAATCTGATTTGTGCCCTGCAGGTTCTGCAGACGGCATTATATTCTTCTTTAGATATGCCTCCCTCTTTCCATTTGATAAACATTTCTTTCTTCCTTTTTAGCATGTGTTTAAGTTCTATGTTCATCCATCCTGGTTTCCTTAAATGCTTCCCATTCTTCCCTCTTTTCGGAATTGTTAACGATTGTGCTTTGAGAATCTCATTTTTCAAGATTTTCCATCCTTCCTGGACATTTTTGTCCTTAAGGATATCCAGCCATTGGATCCCTCCAATTCTCTTTCTGAGTTCCTTAAAATCTGCCTTTCTGAAATCAGAGAGCAGAGGCTGCGGTCACTGTAGCAGCCTCCGTCCCCACCCTGAAGCTAGGCGCCAGTGACGTCTGTTGCAGGGGCTGGGTTAGTTCCTGCCGTACTGAGCATGTGTCAGTTGTCAATTGCGGAGTATGCTCACTATAAGCTCCCTGGCCACTGTGTGATATTCTTTTCGTTGTACCGCGCCAGTTCTTATGAGAAGTAATGAGCTGGCAATTTGTGGAAAATATATTAATCAAATGCTGGTTACTCACTCAGAAATTTGTCGAGAGCATCACACTGCCTCTTCCAGCTTGTTTTTTACCTATAGAACATATCAGTACAGTCTATTCCTCAAGCACACCCCAATCTGTCAACATACAATAAAAAAAATGTGATTCTTTATATCAGACCACCAGGTTCCATTTCCCTTGTCCAGTTCTGATGTTCACATGCTCATTTTAGGACCTCTGGGTAGTGGACTGGTAACACCTATGTAGCATATTGTGATACACCTTGGGTTCTGACAAATTTCTCTCATATTAAGCATTAATTATTTCAGCATTTTCTGCTACAGTATCTATTCAGAAGGTTTGGACAAGATTGGCTAGCCTTTCCTTCCCATTCACATTAATGAGCCTTGAGCGCCCATACCACTCTCACAGGTTCACAAGTTGTCCTTCCTTAGACTACATTTTATAATTACTGACCATTGCATACCGGGAACTCCTCAAACCTGTCATTTTGTAGATGCTCTAATCCAGATATTTTTCCAGTAGTTTTTGGCCTTTATCTTTCAGATTGTGTTACCTTTGTCCATTCTTTCTGGTTCCAACATGTCAATATTAAAGAGGACGACCACTATTTTTTTTATTGATGGCCTATCCTCAGGATGGGCCATCATTGTCTGATAGGTGGGGGGTGCGACACCTGGCACTCCCACCCATCGCCTGTTACTTGCGGTGGCCGGAAGCTCTGGGATGCTGCCGGAACACAGCAGCTAGGTGGAATCTATACTGGCCTTCACCAGGTACTACAGATTGTCGCACCTCCACCTATCAACTATTGGTGGCTTATCCAAAGGATAAACCCATCAATATGAAGTAGTGGCCAACCCCTTTAAGAACTGTTAATTTGCTTGATTAAAACATTTCAATCTTTGATAAATACCATTGCAATGAGGCAACCAATGTCAGTGGTGTTCGTTGTGGCTGACTGAAGCATATCACTACTGTCAATCTTCTAAAAACGTTTCAGGCAACTTGAGCCGTTGGTATTTAATAGTGGAGACATTTATTATAAGAACAATTTCTTTTTAAAGTGACGCCAGTCTGGCGATCAGATGGTCTTTTTAGATGACATTTAATATTAGGGACTTGTGGGACAACTTCTCTAATGTTGATAGGATTTCAATAGGATTGTGCTTTACAGCGATGATACATATTTATCAGGGCCGAATGAAGAAATGTCATTTTCCAATGTATGGACATATTTCTAATGAGCCAAAAAAGTAGATCTGATCCTGTGTGTTTGGGAGTCAAGTATTTAAATATTTGCTTTTTACAAAAGTTAAGCAAAAATTACTGTAGAAAAATGTTGATTACTGACACCTCACCCTCCATCACGTCACGCATTAAACAGTTTTACACCCAGGTCATGAATTTCAAAGTAGTGGACAAACCCGTTAAGACATGGGAAAGAACTCGAACAGCTAAAAGTTAGCTTATTCCTGACTTTAAGGCTACTTTCACACTTGCGTTTTTTTGCGCAGCGCATCTTGCGCTATCGGACGCATGCGCAATGTTCCCCTATCTTTAACATGGCGGGCGCAGGGTCTAGCGCTTGTGTGTGGCCCAGCTGCGCTTGGTACACATGTCTCCAGGAGGATGCACAGGAAGGTAATTGTGAAACCTGATATTCATTCACAACACACACTTCCCAGTACTACCACTAGAGGGAACCTTAGACTATTTAAGGGTGTGTTAGGTAGCATTAGCCATTCAAGTCTAGGGTGATTCAGGAGTGAGTCATTCAGTAGTGGAGATCTCCTCAGGACACTAAGAGATCAGTTTCCTGTCAGAGTCTTGGAGGGAGAGGAGAGAAGACTGATTCCTGACAGAGCTTATGTAGCTCATCTTGAACTGAAGTGGAGGCTAGTACGAGTAGAAAGGAAATTACTCTAGCCTAGTCAGAGCTATAACTGAATCTGCTATCTCAGAACAAGCTGCCTGAGTTCTCTAGAACGTGGAAAGTGACTCTCGGAGCTACAGCGTGTATACAGCCTGACGAATGTCCTGTGAGCTGCTCTGGACAGAGTTTTGAAGGGAAAGAAGGAAGGGGACTACAGCTTGCAGAACATCGAGTTAACTGAGAGCAGGTCAGTGAGCTTGGAAGAAAAGCTGACTACTACACCTACTGCTACCCGTGCTTATGTTAAGGGTGAGAGCAGGGCGACAGGCGAGGGGAGAAAGAAGGAAGAGTGTTTTCGGTGACAGATCACCTTCACTCAATTTAACCGGACACCGGGTCCGAAGCATTGCTAGTACTTCACGGCTAGTGATAGAAAAACCGGAATCCTTGCTGGACTTCAAGTCGCAGAAGGTAGCCCTAAGTGTTGATACGTAACTGGAGTCAGGGAGAACAAGGACTTTTAGCAGTGCACTGCATAGGAGGACTTCGTTCTTGCCAACATCTGATTATCAGAGACAGAAAAGGCTCTACCACAATGTCGACCGGGCGTAGCTGTTGCATCTGGAGTTAAACTTGACTTTATGCAAGTTAGGACTCACATACATTTCAAAGGTAAAGGAGGCCTCAAACCTGCTCAGCGATTACCTGAATGTGCATTCTCCACCCTAACCAGCTTCCCGGGATATACCTGCAACCATCTACAGTAAAGGTATGGAAAGAGAACAACTTGTGTGTGACTGACTTATTATCTGCACCACCATAGACTTTGAGGGAACAGTCCCACCTGTGGGGGACTTAACATCTAGCTGCCTAATAACATCCCCTCAGAAGATTTACCCTGCAGCGCTGGTTTACTTGATCAGAAACCACAGGTGGCGTCACAAACTATTCTAAAATCCCCTGTAAATATCTCCCTTTGAATGAGAGCCCAGGGCTACGGGCCGAGCTGTGCTGCCAGTGACATCCCCATAGACTTCCATGGGCTCGGTGCCGAGTACCCCATAACCCTGGTGTTGTGCGACTCATCTTTGGCGTCACGAACAGGATACGAAGCTTACAATTTGTGAGTCCTGTGTGCCTAATTGGACTGTTTTTGTGAAAAAGACTGTGTGCAGTTTCTGTGATTTTTGGCGCCATTTTCCGCCATTTTGCCGCCATATTCGCCCCTGAGGCGCTGGTGAAGAAGGTGGGCGTGCATTCGTGGGCATGCCCCCCCCTGTGGTGCGAAAGTGATGGGCGCCTTATCCAAATGCTATTATAATACCAGAGCCTGCCCTACAGCAAGAGAAATTCGCCTCCTCTTCATCCTCTATGCTAAGAAGAGGAAGCGCAAATCCCGCCTCCACGGAAAAGACCAGATTGTTCCTGATGGAAAACACAGTCTGGCCTGGAGTGAGATGGCGGAAGGACAGGAGGTGTTGTGTGGAGGAGCGGCGGCGCGCAGGCCCTGTTCCCCAGAAGAGCTGCCGCCTGTGCCTGAGCCGTCCCCAGGTCGGGACACCGACCAAATTATGCTGGAATTGGAGGAGGTGAATGCGGTGCTCAGGGACATGGTCCAGCGCCGTGAAGAGATGGACGAGACGGAGAGAAGCTGGCATGCCCGGAAACAGCGGCTGCTGTGGGACGCAATGATCTCTCCCCCAGGAACGAAGCCATTAACTGTGCTCCCTGTGCCACCACAGCCAGCGGCTGATGAGAAACCGGAGGCCGGCCCCGAAAGAGCTGATCCCGACTCCACCGATGATGCGGTCAGAGGGAAGGATGCTGAGGAGGCCCTGCCCGTTCCGGAGTGCCAGCCAGGCCAGGAGGCCGCAGCGGAATGCAGTCCCCCGGTAGGGACACCGGAGGGGACCCAGCCGTCCATGATGGAGGTCGACTGGGACGATATGGAGTACCTGGACGACATCGAATATTGCCACCCAGGTGGAGAACGAGTGGCGACGCCGGGAGCAGGAGCGGCAACGGCAGCAGGAGCAGAGGGAAGTGCAGCAGTTCCGTCAGCGGTACCAGGAGGAGACTCTCGCTGAAAAGGAAAACATCAGGCGAGACAAAGGTACGCTCCGGGAACCGCGGCGCCAGGGGACGGTGTGTGCCTCTAAGGCCCGAGGAGTTTGGGGTTACATATGTGAGCCCGGGTTCTCTCCAAAGATCTATGTTCACTGCTGCGATGCGGGGTTCCACCTGTTAAAAGGGGATGTTGTCACCTACACACGACACTGTAGACGTCAGGGGTGGTTTGCCTTAAATGTCTCCCGTGTCTCAGTGTCCCAGGCCTCAGCTATGTCAGCACCAGGCCGTGCACCAGCATCGCAACCTGCATCCCATTCTGAAGTGCAACAGGGTTGTGCGTCTTATTCAACAACGCAGCAAGAAAGTGCGCTTCAACATGAGCCGAATCTATATTCTGGTGAGGCACCTGTTAGGCCCCTAGTGGATCGCACAAGGACTGTAGCCACGCAAACGCAGATTGCAGGCCATGACCTTCTGGTAATGAGTTCCAGAGGACATCGCACACTTCCAGCCCCAGGAGTGGAAGATGTCACTATCATCTGTAAAGAAAAAAACCAGTAGGACCCAGACAGGGTTTACTGCACCTGTATAAAGTTAGAAGAAGTTGGATGAAGAATTTGCACTTTATTGAAAAATGTTTGATAATGATGTTTGCATAATTTGCATAATTTTGCGTAGAATACCCCAGTTGGGTAATGAGTAATGTGAAGCATTTAATATAGTCTTATTATAGAAATGTGATTTCTAAAAATGTTCTTAGCAAAGAATGCGTGGCTGAGGAGCCCAAAAACTGAGGAGCCCAAAAACTTTCATTGTAAATAGTTCGCACTTCGGTGCCCCATCTTGGTTTTACATAAAGCCATATTTATCTACCTCTGAAGAAAAACCCGTATGGTGTGGCCTTGAGTGAGGTCTGCAGCAATGAAGTCCTGCAGCCCACCCAGGATCCACGTGGGAGGTTTTTGGTGCGGGTCCTCCACAAGAATCTAACATTGTATTTATTGATGTGAAAAATGTTTTGACATTTTTCTACTTGCCATTGTACAAATTGTAACGTTAAAGAGTCCTTACCTCCCACAAGGGATGAGTTATGTTGATGTTATATAATGAAAATATTTTTCTTTTCTATTTCAGCCCGGGAGTGCTGTGTTTAACCAGGGGGGGATGTGTGGCCCAGCTGCGCTTGGTACACATGTCTCCAGGAGGATGCACAGGAAGGTAATTGTGAAACCTGATATTCATTCACAACACACACTTCCCAGTACTACCACTAGAGGGAACCTTAGACTATTTAAGGGTGTGTTAGGTAGCATTAGCCATTCAAGTCTAGGGTGATTCAGGAGTGAGTCATTCAGTAGTGGAGATCTCCTCAGGACACTAAGAGATCAGTTTCCTGTCAGAGTCTTGGAGGGAGAGGAGAGAAGACTGATTCCTGACAGAGCTTATGTAGCTCATCTTGAACTGAAGTGGAGGCTAGTACGAGTAGAAAGGAAATTACTCTAGCCTAGTCAGAGCTATAACTGAATCTGCTATCTCAAAACAAGCTGCCTGAGTTCTCTAGAACGTGGAAAGTGACTCTCGGAGCTACAGCGTGTATACAGCCTGACGAATGTCCTGTGAGCTGCTCTGGACAGAGTTTTGAAGGGAAAGAAGGAAGGGGACTACAGCTTGCAGAACATCGAGTTAACTGAGAGCAGGTCAGTGAGCTTGGAAGAAAAGCTGACTACTACACCTACTGCTACCCGTGCTTATGTTAAGGGTGAGAGCAGGGCGACAGGCGAGTGGAGAAAGAAGGAAGAGTGTTTTCGGTGACAGATCACCTTCACTCAATTTAACCGGACACCGGGTCCGAAGCATTGCTAAGTACTTCACGGCTAGTGATAGAAAAACCGGAATCCTTGCTGGACTTCAAGTCGCAGAAGGTAGCCCTAAGTGTTGATACGTAACTGGAGTCAGGGAGAACAAGGACTTTTAGCAGTGCACTGCATAGGAGGACTTCGTTCTTGCCAACATCTGATTATCAGAGACAGAAAAGGCTCTACCACAATGTCGACCGGGCGTAGCTGTTGCATTGGAGTTAAACTTGACTTTATGCAAGTTAGGACTCACATACATTTCAAAGGTAAAGGAGGCCTCAAACCTGCTCAGCGATTACCTGAATGTGCATTCTCCACCCTAACCAGCTTCCCGGGATATACCTGCAACCATCTACAGTAAAGGTATGGAAAGAGAACAACTTGTGTGTGACTGACTTATTATCTGCACCACCATAGACTTTGAGGGAACAGTCCCACCTGTGGGGGACTTAACATCTAGCTGCCTAATAACATCCCCTCAGAAGATTTACCCTGCAGCGCTGGTTTACTTGATCAGAAACCACAGGTGGCGTCACAACTATTCTAAAATCCCCTGTAAATATCCCCCTTTGAATGAGAGCCCAGGGCTACGGCCGAGCTGTACTGCCAGTGACATCCCCATAGACTTCCATGGGCTCGGTGCCGAGTACCCCATAACCCTGGTGTTGTGCGAATCACTTGCACGCGTTCATGTGCGTTTGTCGTGCGCTGCGCATTTTCCCGGTGTGCGCCCATACGCGCTAGACGCTACATGTTGCATTTTTTTTTTCGGTCAACCGCTTCAAAAAAACGCGTGCGCACTGTGCGCATGCTATGCGCAAAAAATGACATTGCAGTCTATGGGGGCGCTGGCGTGCGCATGGCTTTGCGCTTGTCAGCGCTTTTGCACGCACACGATTTTTCTGTAAATAATGGAGCCACAGAGATGATGGAGACAGACAGAGATGATGGAGACAGATCAGAGATGATGGAGACAGACCAGAGAGATAAGGGTGGAGACAGACGGAGAGGAGAGAATAGAAATGTGACACATAGACAACGCATGCGCCAAAAAAACGCAAACGCATGCAAAAACGCATGAAATCGCAGACAAACGCTGCGTTTTTTTGTCGAAATAGCGCATGCTGATGCCAATAAAAATCGCAGCGTTTACAAGCGTTTGCATGCGTTTTTTTAATGCGCTTCATGTGCGCTTGAAACGCAGCGCAAAAAAACGCAAGTGTGAAAGTAGCCTAAGAAGAATTGCGACTTAGTACAGCAGGTTTCAGAGATGTAGAACCGAGGAAAAGAAGTCCAGCTCCAGGAATAAAATATAAAGATTTATTAAGCAAGGTTAAAACTTTGACATGGCTGTTGATAGTCTCAGTGGTAAATAGCTCAATAACACCGCACAGTGACTGCCCGCTGAGGTCTGCACGCGCTTCGAGCACTGACTGCTCTTAGAATCAGAATGACCTAATGAATGATTCTAAGAGCAGTCAGTGCTCGAAGCGCGTCCAGACCTCAGCGGGCAGTCACTATGCGGTGTTATTGAGCTATTTACCCCTGAGACTATCAACAGCCATGTCAAAGGTTTAACCTTGCCTAATAAATCTTTATATTTTATTCCTGGAGCTGGACTTCCTTTCCTCGGTTCTACATTGCTTATAGCGTCTGGCAGAGACGCGTCCTTGCTCGGATTGATTGCGGCTCATGGAGGGCTTTGGTAGGTGAGCTGAACTAATGTTTTTTTTCCTCAGGTTTCAGAGATACTTGTTATTATTTGATAGTCTCAGTTTTTAAAAGGGTTGTCCTATTTCAAAAAACTTTGGCCTTTAGGTACTGCCACACTAAACAATCCCGCTAGCGATCACGATAACGACGCATACTAATGCGATCGCTAGCGGGATTGTTTCTATATCGCTAAATGCGGCCACATTTAGCGATATAGTTAACGACGCTATCGCCGTTAGCGATCTTCTTAACGACTTTAGCGGTACAAAAGTACCGCTAAATCGCTAAGAAAAGGTGCCACACAGCGATTAGATACTACCCAGCGGGAGCGCCGACGAGAAAATAGGGTCCGGAACGATTCCAGCGACGAGCGAGATCACAGCAGGAAGCTCGTCGCTGGAAGCTGCCGCACTGAACAACATCGCTAACAGGATCGCTAAATAGTGACGTTTTTTAGCGATCCGTTAGCGATATTGTTTAGTGTGGCATACCCTTTTAATAAAACTGAGTGTTATTTACCCTTCCTGGGTCCAGCGCCGACTCCCTGCTACTACCCCCGGATCTGTGTTTTGTCCTGCAGAGCTCATGTCACGTTGACAGTGCTGCAGCCAGTTGCTAAGCTCGGTGGCATTCCAGTGTAGATGGCGCAAGCTGCTGAGCTCAGTGATTGACTGCAGCTCTATCGACATGATAAAACTGCAAATATCGACAGAGAAGAGAGACAATCAAGCAGCAGACAGCTGGAGCTGGAACTAGAGAGGGTAAGTGGTACAGTTTGATTTTTTTTTATTATTTTCACAGCTTACAGTCCAACATTTTCTGAATGGCGACAACTTCTTTAAAATACTGAAAGCTGAATTTTATTATAAATGTTGTTAGACTAGCTGTTTAGCTATGTATAATCCAGAACACATGGGAATTTGCAGGCACTTGTCCGCCGGTATATCTTATATGAATCAAATATCGTATGTGCCATTCGTTTTTAGCTTCAGCCCCTGCCATGAAGGAAGTAAGATATCAGATTTCCTTTGTTCTTTCTTGACATCAATTTGATACATCACATTACCTCAGCTACATTGATCTAGAATTCTTAAGATTCTGGCTTAAAAGAGCAAATGGTTGCAAGGTCATAGGCTTAATCTGCAGGAATTAAGTGGCATTAGTAAAATGATAACGGTATCACATGAAAGTCTAGTGGTGGGGAACAATTTACAATTAAATCAATGAAATATGAATACTAAAAAATAATAAGAAAAATAATTGTGTACTAAAAGCGATTCCAAAACTATGCCTAGAGAATCTATCTATCCTTCAATAGAAAGACGTGTAATCTGATATACACCTCTAATAATACAGGAAGGTATGCCAACATGAATGTCTGTAGATTGGAGGTGGATTATCGTTTCGATTATTATGTGTTTATTATTACGGCCAATAAAAACGAAACGTAAAGGTGCACATAGCTTTCCAATTTACTTATTTACTCACTAATGCTCTGTTCAACATTGAAATTGCAACACCAATAAGGAAAATTTGTCGATTTATGGAAATCACAGGATCAATAGAACATGATAATGATACGTATTTTGACTCCATAGCTAGGCTGTGTCTATGTACCATTACTCACACGAAGAAATTTAATCAGATAGCTTGACTCGACTGCAGGAGGCACTTATGAAGATTCCAGAAGAAGTTTTATTTTCAAGCTGAAATCTTGTATGTCATGGGTAACAGCCAGGTGGTCACACAGATCCCACCACTGTTACCACTTTGTCAACAGAATGCACTGCGTTTCAGGGTGAATACCACCCCTTCTTCAGGAAAATACCACATATGTGGTATTTTCCTGAAGAAGGGGTGGTATTCACCCTGAAACGCGTAGATTAAACCACTTCTTAACTGCTACTACGTCTTGGAAATCTATTATTTGGGCAGCGCGGGCTGGAATCCACATGTTTTCTGCAGTGCATTGTATTGTCGGGTCGTTGACCGACCTGTGGATCTGTGGCAGCCTCTCCTACATGTGCTTTAACCACCTAATGCCAGGTGAGCAGCTTCCTACTTAAAAAAGTGATAACTTACTATCGGATAAGACCCTATTGCGCTTTGTGTCTCCCTTGCTTTTTCTATCACTTTGTCAACAGATGACACTGGAGAGATCATGCAGGATCCCACCGCTGTCACCAGTTTGTCAAGGGAACGCAACTCTTGTGCCTCCAATTGTCAGGACAATAAGAAATTGGCTGAAGAGTGATGGAGGCAGCCGCAGCTGCTTCCAATACTAGGCTGGTTTTTAGGAACTCCTAGTGAGGGTATAGTATATACATCTCCCATTCCAACGCATGGAATATATATGCCCCGGTACGGTGAATGCCAGCTCCACAATAACAAAAAAGGAACCCACTACTAGTTGCCACCACCAATCATTTATACAGGCCGTTTGGACAACCGTTACAAGTAGCGTATGGCTTTAGTGGTGCGGTTTACAGAGCAAGAGGAACAGAGCTATTAAATTTTATATATTTAATCCAGAAAGATAGGTAGTGTTTATAAAAAATATACAAAGATGATACAAATTGGGAACAAAACAAAATGATATATACAATTAGATGAAATAAAAAGGAGTAACAAAAGAGAAGTTCTAAACCTGATGTTCCAGGAATGGCTCCTATGGACCACATTCACAGTGAACTATGACTTGCAGAATGAACAAAGAGAGAGACCCAAACTTTAATTTTTATTAGCTCAATGTTACGCTCACATAACCCCCTTGATGAGCTCACATGGGGGCTGCTTCTGGTATATTCTAGGTACTTCAGAATTCTATGAGATCCCCAACTTACAGGATATCTTTGCCTCTGAAGGTCCCAGGTGGTAGATATTGTGATCATGTTTCTTATAGCAATTTTATCAGTCCATAGAAATGAAACATGGCCTGAATATCAACATCCATTGGACCGTTATGAAGTTGTAGCCATTAGAAAGGCCTTACAGTGATATAATTAAATGTGTTATGTTCGTCCCTTCTCTACAACGCCAAAAAGATATCTCCCCTAAATTTCAGGCCATTGGAAACCCCATTATTCATTGCTGACAACTGTCTCCAAAACGTTTAAGAAGATTCTTTGATCAGAGGAATCCCTATCCCTGGGAAAGGTACTGCTCTGCCTCTTCATAAACAGATCTGCGTAAAGAGAAAAAATCAGAGCTCGGCATTCACTTTACCTCAGCAGCTTCAATGCTGAAAGCTGCACTGTGCTTGTTATCGGCAACCAGAACGATTTTACTATGAGGTAATTCTCATAAACTAGGCCCCAGTTACATCTGCAACAGCCGTTGCTATAATTACAGACTTTAGAGCGACTTATCAGGTTGCCCCACCTTAGCGACTATATGGTTGCTGCCCCTTCCAAGAGTGACTCTTTTGGCGCTGTTGTTTTAATTCTTTAAATCCCCTTTTGTCAAAAACTGTGGTTTTGCACTTAACACACAGACACCCATTTTCTCCTTTAATTCTGTAAAGCCTAAGTTTGGGGGGAAAATCTCATGAAGGGGGGGATTTCCAGTTTTATTATTTTCAGTATTGTTAGTCTGATGTTAAAGACAGGCTGTGCAAAATTTCACTCAAATCGAAGTTTTGTATCCAACGGGCTGCCACACACAGATTTTCTGCTTTATATACAGTATATAGATTTGTAGGATGGAGCTGTCCATTATAACAAGTATGGACAGAAATGTGCTTACTTCTAATGAGAAAACCATTGATGATTTAGTGACTGGTATCCAGCTCTCTCTCTGCTTCATCTATTACACAGATCACACCATAGCTACAACATATGAACGCATCCTAAAGGCTTGTTCAGATGACCTTATTATATGTGTGCTGTCTGGGTAAAAAAACAAAATCGCAGCATACACTATTCTCCTCTGTATATTGGATGAAACTTGCCCATTTAAGTCTATGGGTGTGTGAGCCCCTGAGGGTTCAGTCGCCACAGAGGTGTTGCATCTCATACAGAGGTGTGACACCCCATTCCCAGGTAAGGATGGAGCACCCCCTAGACTCCAACACCTGCATCCAACACGTACCATATCAGCCGAGCATACGGACGTACCCTACGGGAGGATGGTCTGACTCAGGCTGGTTAGCAAGGGGTGTATGGGTGGGTGGAGTTTAGGCAGCAGTAAGAGGAGAAGAGAAGCTTAGAGGACAGTCTCTTAGGATTGAGTGGTGGAGAGGAGAGCTAGCTTTTAGGAGCTCGTCCTCTGATAGAAAGAAGCAGACTGAGGAGCTTCTGGAGCGCATGAGAAAGGGTCTAAGAGCACGGACAGTGAATATCCCATCCGTGGCCCTATCCGAGATAGGAAGGACCAGGCCATAAGGGAAGGGCCCCTAGGCTAGTGGGAAAGCTTCAGGCCCTGCTAGTAAGCCGGCGGCGTAGATCACCTTATGGGTCATCGCTACCAACCACCAGCAGCATCTCCCTGAAGGAAGCTAAGTAGGGCCAAGGACGTACAGAATTCATCTGTTTCCCGACAGGACCGCAGCTTCTGGTCTGAAAGACTGCATGGTGAGGTGCTAGGAAGAAAGGAGTGGAAAAAGCACAGAGAGAGAGAAGGCCAGGAAAGGAACACACTGAAGGGGAGTCTTGGGCAAGTGTGACCGATCTACCTGGGTTGCTGGACCCCCACTTGGAGGACACAGTACTAAGCAGGCATCTGTATTACCGGTGACAGAACTGTGAGTAAAAACCCTGAAACTGCATCTGGACTGTCTCCTAGAGTTATTCCAGCGACGCACATTCCTCTCTGCTACATTCACAAGCACCATTTCTACACTACAACATCTACCTGCCCTGGAAGACTATAACCTACCTTTGGGAGGTTTGCCAACTGGCTGCAGAATACCATCACTTCCAGAGGACCTGAGCTGCAGCGCTGGTCACGCTGACCAGGCACCACAGGTGGCGTCACGAATCACTACACGAACATTATCACCTGTAAATAAATCCCCTTTTTGGTGAGTGCTCAGGGCCACGGACCGAGTCGTGGCTACCGTGACATCCCCCATAGAAGTTAACAGGCTCGGTTCCGAGTACCCCACGGTCCTGGCGGGCGACTCATTTCCACAAAGGAAAAAAAAATCGGATCCCATACAGGACATCCGTATTATCTGTTTTTTATGGATCCATTGCCATCATTAATAGGAAAGTGTATTTCATCTAGTACATTTTAAGTAGCTAATATATAAATAAGGATGCCACACGGCTGGGTGTCAGGTGCACAGAAAAATAGGGGTACATGGTTCTATGGATGCAAAATCAAGCGATTTTTCATACTCTTGTCTGACCCCATCCTAATGCTGTTGAGAATTGAAAATATGCCATGGAAGAAAATGTACTGAGGCGATAAAAGTAGTATAAAAATGTATACATTTTGCTAATAAATGTTAAAAAAAGGACAAGATGAAGATTAAAAACATACAAGTATACAAAGAGACAAGTGGTAAGCCAGGAGGTACTAAATAGGGTTAAATCTGAATTACTCAGTATAGACCAGGGGTGGGGAATCTTTTTTTCTGCCAAGGGCCATTTTCATATTTATACCAAAGACGCCTATCCATTATTAATCTTATATTAATAAAGGGTTAAAAAAACAACTATAAGAACGCTAACCAGCTCACCGGTTTGTAGAAGCACGGATCCTCCGCTTGATCAAACGTGAAGATACATGAGAAAATGAAGGAAAAAGGGATCCAGCTTCAATAAAATCTTCATCTTTATTGATTCATAAAAACATGAATAATGGCATGCTCCTGGACAAGCTCAGGACAAGGCTACGCGTTTCGATCACAGGGATCTTTATCACAGCTGACATATTCAGACAAAGGCACATATTTAAGACAAAGGAAGACCAATCACGATCAGAAAAAATGTCATGTGATTTTTGACAAGTCCTTTAAACAATTTTCACATAACGAATAAAGAAAAAAAAAAAAAAAAAACACAGTATTTGCACAAATAAAATCAATGCAAAGAAATAAAATTAATAATGGAACATCAATTCGTTTCTTTTGTTGAGACCAAATGGATGTCTGGTATGTAGATTAAAGATCCAGAAAGCTTCACGTGTGAGGAGTCGCTGACGTGCATCTCCACCTCGGGCAGACAGGTTAACACTTTCAATACCTGTGACTTGGAAGGAAGAAACATTGCGAGCATGCTGAAAAATAAAATGTTTAGCAGCAGCAGAAATATTGCGATTCGAAGAAACATTCTTTACATCCTGCAAATGTTCAGCGATCCTGATTTTTAGTTTCCTAGTAGTGCAGCCTATATAAGATAAATTGCAAGTAGTGCACATAATTTTATATACCACATAGCATGAATTACAATTGATATATTTGTTAATGGTATAAATCGCAGTGCTGTCATTATTTTCAAAGGTTTTCGTTACACAAACATATTTGCAAAGTGCACATCTATTGTGGCCACATTTATAAAAACCTTTATGTTCTAACCACGATGTTTTATGAGAAGAGAAATTATTACTGAACATGCTTGGAGAAACTTTGTTACCAATAGATGGCGCTTTCCTTGAAACAACATTAATACCTGATGAAAGAATGTCAGCAAGAGAGGGATCTTCATATAAAATAGGCAGCGATCTCAAAATGATTTTTTTGATGTCCCCAAATTGAGGACTATATTGAGCACAAAAATATGGTTTCACTGCAAGATCATTTTTTTGTTGTCGCCCTCCACTAATGAGATCCTCTCTGTTTTTATTACTTACAATTGTTCGTGCTCTTTTTAATGACCATTTAGGATAATTTCTGTTTTTTAATTTTGTATCCACACAATTAAATTCCGTTTCCAAAGCTGTAGGATCGCTGCAGTTTCTCAAAATTCTGGTATATTCACCCAAAGGAATCGATTTAATAGTATGTTTGGGGTGACTGCTTGCTGCATGCAAGATAGAATTACCAGCACAAGGTTTGCTGAACGTTTTAGTAATAATAACAGAGTCATGTACCCCATATAAATCAAGATCCAAAAAAGAAATTTTGTTATGATGAAATTTATGAGTAAAATGTATGTTGAATGAATTAGAATTGATATAATCAATAAATCCGGATATGGCAGGTACATCACCACTCCAAATGATGAGTAAATCATCAATATATCTACCATACCAAGCAATCGAGTCAATAAATGGATTAGTAGCTGAAAAAATAAAAAAATATTCCCAATATGACATAACAAGATTAGCTAGGGATGGCGCGAATTTCGCACCCATCGCCACGCCAGATTTTTGTAAAAAAAATTTATTGTCAAATGAGAAAAAATTGTGGGTTAATAAAAATTGAATAACTTGTAAAATATAATTAATGAGATCCTGGGAATAATTACTGAATTTCGTTAAGACAAACTGCAGCGCTGTCATGGCAACATTGTAAGGTATACAGGTATATAAAGAAGTCACATCACAACATAACCAAGTATTTTCTTTAGACCAGATTTTCTTGGAAAACATTCTCAGCACTTCTTTAGAATCTTTAATATAACCAGGAGTGATTTGTACTAGTGGTTGAAGTAGTGAGTCAACCCATTCACCCAGATGTTCATTTAAAGATCC
The DNA here is from genome assembly GCA_033576555.1 of Oophaga sylvatica. Classification (NCBI taxonomy): domain Eukaryota; kingdom Metazoa; phylum Chordata; class Amphibia; order Anura; family Dendrobatidae; genus Oophaga; species Oophaga sylvatica. The sequence goes on from JARQOD010000006.1 coordinate 368,506,324, forward strand.
AATCCCTGAGACAATAGGTCTCATGGGGGGGATTTTCATATCCTTGTGAATTTTTGGGAGACCATGCATGATAGGGATAATAGGATGAGACACTGTGAGATAATCAATTTGTTTTTTGGTTAAAATGCCAAGGCTGAAACCCTCATTGATAATTTGGATAATCTCACTTTTAAATTTATCAGTGGGATTTGTATGGAGTTTTTCATATACATCACTGTCAGACAAGAGAGACATAATTTGAGAATGATAATCCTCTTTATTCAGGATAACTACCATGCCACCCTTGTCCGACATTTTAATTATTATATCTGACATACTTTTGATCTCATCTAATGCAGTTTTCTGGGCTTTTGTTAAATTGGAATGATTTCTGCTGCTGCCCATTTTAACCCTATCATGAAGGATTTTTAAATCCCTCTCTATCACCTCCTGGTATTTAGTCATGCAATCAGGCCTGGATTGAATGGGATAAAAAGAGGGATTTTTTGTTTTAAACACAGGTGCATGAATGGTATCAGATTCATTATCATAGGAATGAGTAGACAAACTAAACAAAGTGTTGAGAGATACCTGTTCTCTGAAAGACAAGTCAGAAAATTCATTATTATATGTCAGCGACTCCTGCAAAGGGGTCTCATCAGAATGATTTAAAAAATGCTTTTTGATGGTAAGGTCTCGCATAAACTTATTGACGTCCAAAATAGTAGAAATATATCAAATTGTAATTCATGCTATGTGGTATATAAAATTATGTGCACTACTTGCAATTTATCTTATATAGGCTGCACTACTAGGAAAATAAAAATCAGGATCGCTGAACATTTGCAGGATGTAAAGAATGTTTCTTCGAATCGCAATATTTCTGCTGCTGCTAAACATTTTATTTTTCAGCATGCTCGCAATGTTTCTTCCTTCCAAGTCACAGGTATTGAAAGTGTTAACCTGTCTGCCCGAGGTGGAGATGCACGTCAGCGACTCCTCACACGTGAAGCTTTCTGGATCTTTAATCTACATACCAGACATCCATTTGGTCTCAACAAAAGAAACGAATTGATGTTCCATTATTAATTTTATTTCTTTGCATTGATTTTATTTGTGCAAATACTGTGTTTTTTTTTTTTTTTTTTTTTTCTTTATTCGTTATGTGAAAATTGTTAAAGGACTTGTCAAAAATCACATGACATTTTTTTCTGATCGTGATTGGTCTTCCTTTGTCTTAAATATGTGCCTTTGTCTGAATATGTCAGCTGTGATAAAGATCCCTGTGATCGAAACGCGTAGCCTTGTCCTGAGCTTGTCCAGGAGCATGCCATTATTCATGTTTTTATGAATCAATAAAGATGAAGATTTTATTGAAGCTGGATCCCTTTTTCCTTCATTTTCTCATTAAAAAAACAACACACGCATAAGAATAAATTATTTTAATGAAATAAAACACAACACGGTTTTCATATCTTTATTATACGTTCAGATCCAAGCGACGCCCTCGATCTCCTGTAATAAAACGTAAAAAAATAAAACAACCATATACTCCCTGTCCGACGCAGTCCAATTAATAACGACTATCCCACGACGGTCTCCCCTATAGAACGGTGACATAAGGTGATGCCACTGCTCTGTAGGGCCTCCCAGTGATGCACTGACAGGAGACAATGGCTCCTGCAGTGCATCACTGAGGTTACCTGAGTTCATTGTCTCACTTTATGGCAATGCTGCGTGGGAATTTTCTCACCCAGCATTGCCGTGAGAGAATGAACTGTAGTGACGTCATTCTCTCCCGGCGGCAGAGCAATACACAGATCGATGGCGTCGGGGAATAGGTGAGTATGTGCTCAGTGTTATTTGTTGTATGTCATTGTATGTTCTGTATGTCATGTGTATGTTATATGTTGTATGTAATGTATGTGTTTTTTTTTTTTTTACATTCAGCACATTAGCCAGATGATGGGACTACTACTGTCCCATCATTGGCTAATGTGTCAGTCACTGTCACTGTAGCAGGCATAGCCGGATGGGACTTGTAGTCCCATCCGTCGATGCCTGCATACGCGGAGACACACACAGCCCCGCACACTGCCGCACATACACAGATCACGCACACAGCCCCGCACACCGCCACACATACACCGATCACGCACACCGCCGCACATACACCGGTCACGCACACAGCACCGCACACCGCCGCACATCCACCGATCCCGCACACACACCGATCCCGCATACTGCCGCACATACACCGATCACGCAGACACCAGCACACAATCACCGCCCACACACATAGCGCTGCACACTATACACGCCCACGCACCGCCCACACACATAGCGCCGCACACTATACACGCCCACGCACCGCCCACACACAGCGCCGCACACTATACACGCCCACACTCTGCCCACACACTTCCCTCCTCCCGAACTGCAGCGGTTTCACCCGCAGCAAAACCGCAGATCTTTTTTAGACCTGCGGTTTTGCTGCGGAAGTGCCCGACTCAATGCAAGTCAATGGGTGCAGAAACGCTGCAGTTCCGCACAAAGAATTGACATGCTGTGGAAAATAAAGCGCGGCAAAACCACGTGTTTTTTTCCGCAGCATGTGCACAGCAGAGCTGCGGTTCCCATTGGATTACATTGCATGTGCACTGTGCTGCGGGTTGGATGCGTTTCCGCACGTTGAAAAACGCAGCGGAAACGCATCTAAAAACGCAACGTGTGCACAGGGCCTAAAAACCTCTTGAGTCTTTTATCAAGAAGCTCTTTAAAGATACATTATCTTTCATAGTTAAAGATTCTAACTTAAACTCCACCAAGGTCTCTGATGTCCTTCTTCAAGATCTAAAAATAACGGATTCTTTATACAAAAATCATCAGATCTCGCCTTCTATTCATGCTCAAAGTCTACACATACTGTCAGATTCTCTGGAGAAGATTCAAAAAGACATCATCTCCTTTAGAAACTGCATGGCTAACTATGAAGATTTTAAAAGGAAAAACAACATAAAAATCAGGGGAATTCTGAAGTCGGTCCAGCCTTCTCAGCTAAAGGACTATATTTCTACAATGATTTTTCACTTACTACCTAATAATAAGAGAAAAACCTGATTGAGAAGGTTTTCAGAATTTGCAGGCCGCTCTCTCTCCCTATGAACATTGCTTGAGATGTTATTGTGTCTTTTTATTCTATTGGGGTAAAGAACGATCTTCTTATGCTGACAGACTCAAAACGTCTTCCATGTCCGTACAACAATTTATCTTTTTTCAAGGACTTTTCTAGAAATACCCTAGAAAAAACGGAAATCATTCTCTCAAACCACACGGGAACTCTTACCAATGGACTTTGACTTCCAATCTACAAGTGAAATTCGTGTCAAAATTGTTCACTCTCTCGTCTTCGGAGGAAGGAATTGACTTTCTGAAAAGAACAGGAATAACATCTTTTATGGCCTCTCCTGTACTCTCCTCTCTGTTTTCATCAAATGTATCCCACTTGAAAGGATCTTTATTCCACTTGCTATAATACTAAAAGAACCGGACTTTTCCCTCCAACTCAGTGGTTCTCAACCTTTCTAATGCCGTGACCCCCGCAATACAATTCCTTATGTTGCGGTGACCCCCAAACCAAAAAATAAGTACAGTCCTCCATACAATATTATGGGACCACATAGTCCTCCTTACAGTATTATGGGCCAAATATAATTCTCCATGAAGAATATTGGACCCCAAATAATGCTCCATACAAAATAGGGAGCTCTCCTCTGCACTGTGCTGCGTTCTGCACTGTTACGGCTCAGGAAAGGGCTCTGTGGAAAGACTCCCCAATATCATCATCATCGCCTCCCCATCATCATTGCCTCCTCATCAACATCATCATTGCCTCCCCATCATCATAATCATTGCCTGCCCATCATCATTGGCTCCCCATCATCATCATTGCCCATCATCATCGTCATTGCCTGCCCATCATCATCGCCTCCCCATCATCATCGCCTCCCCATCATCATCATCATTGCCTGCTTATCATCATTGGCTCCCCATCATCATCATCATTGCCTGCCCATCATCATTGGCTCCCCATCATCATCATTGCCTCCCCATCATCATCATCATTGCCTGCCCATGATCATTGGCTCCCCATCATCATCATTGCCTCCATCATCATCATTGCCTCCCCATCATTATCATCATTGCCTGCCCATCATCATTGGCTCCCCATCATCATCATTGCCTGCTCATCATCATTGCCTCCATATCATCATCATTGCCTGCCCATCATCATTGGCTCACCATCATCATCATTGCCTGCCAATCATCATTGGCTCCCCATCATCATCATTGCCTGCCCATCATCATTGGCTCCCCATCATCATCGCCTCCCCATCATCATTATCATAGCCTTCTTATCATCATTAGCTCCCCATCATCATCATCATTGCCTGCCCATCATCATTGGCTCCCCATCATCATCATTGCCTCCCCATTATCATCATCATTGCCTGCCCATCATCATTGCCTCCCCATCATCAACATCATCATTGCCTGCCCAGCATCATCATCATTGGCTCCCCATCATCATCGAGGCCTCCCCCCACCACCATCACACATACAGCACCACACACAGACAGCACCACAGCACTCTCACATACACACACGCAGGCAGACACACACACACACTGATACACACAGACACATACACCTCACATGTCCGAAGCCCGGAGCTGCAGAGGCACGGGGAGAGGTAAGTATTGTGCCGCCTGCTCAGGCCGGGTCCCCCCTCTCCCCGCACAGTGGACTCACCGACCCGCCGCTCAGCTACGGAGGGTCCCGGGCCGCTGTACTGTGCCTCCGCGCTTCTACAGAGGAGAAGTAATTGCTGCTGCCACGCCGCCCCCACACACGTGCCACCTGGGGCGGACCGCCCCTCTGCCCGCCCACACTACGAGCGCTATGCCCGCTACGCCCACGCTACGAGCGCTACGCCCGCCCACGCTACGCCTCTGGGCTAAAGCCATCGGAATTATGTATTTTCCGATGGCTTTAAGCGACCCCTGTGTTTTGGTCGTTCAACCCCCGCCGGGGTTGCGACCCACAGGTTGAGAACCGCTGCTCCAACTAGTCTTAGGATCACCTTAAGGTGTTTCCAGACGCGACAGGCTCTCATGTTTCTTCATACATTACTCGATATATGTATATTACTCATATATTTCATAATACTCTGTACTTTATGTAGATTTTGCATCTCATAATCTTTGGATGATTATTAATAACCTGTTTTCATTTTAGGTGCTGAAATATTAAGCTACACTTAAATATGTGTATTTCTGAACTGTATGTTTGCCTGTCTATCCCTATTTTTCCTCCGTATCCCTTTTTCCCTCTTTCTTCCTTCCCTTCTCCCCGATTCCCCATGTTTCCCCTTCCCTTCCCCTTCCCACCCTTCGAAAAATTTTGAAAGTTCAATAAAAATTATTGGAAAACAAATACTGATGTAAAATACTGACCAAATACTGAATGTGTGAACGTGGCCTTACTTTTACTCTTAGGCCGGCGTCACACTGGCGACAGAATCGGACGACTGCAATGCGATGAAAAATCGTATTGCAGTCTGCCCTATGTTAATCTATGGAGCAGCTCCCAGTATCAGATTTTTTGTGGTCCGTTTTAAACGTCCGTGTGCAATCGCAGCATGCTGCGATTGTCACCGATTGTGGGTCGACTATCGCCATTGCAAGTCTATGGGAGCGATGAAAAATCTGATTACAAACGGACCGCATGTGTGACTTGCGATGAAATCGCATCGGTGTCCTTTAGAAAAGCCGGCAATTCATCCCCGGCTATACTGTAAAATCACACTGACAGCTTTAATAAAGAATAGAAAGAATAGATATACACACATAGAATACATATATATATATATATATATATATGTAATTGTGACATGTATATATATATATATATATTTATATTTCCTAGACTTCTACATACTGTAATAGCCGCAAATTCAATTGCCGGCTTTTGTGAAATCACAGAAGCCGACATGAAATGATACATTGTTTCCACACAGTTAACCATGTCATTTCCTGTATTTTGATATTTGTTTAGAACTTACAATTACATGAGTGTATTTGTGCTAAATTTCAGACATGTAGGGGTTAATTAAAGGTGTAAATTCGTTGACAAAAAAATGCGTGGGCTCCCGCTGTATTTTCTCCACCAGACAGACAAAGCAAGCGAGTGGGGGCAGATAATAATAGCCTAGGGAGGGTACTTTTTTTTTGTGCCCCCCCTGGCTACTAACATCTGCCCCCAGACACCCCAGAAAGGGCAAATCTATAATTAGATTCGCCCTTTCTGGCACTTTGCCCGTCTATTCCCATTGCCCTGTAGCGGTGGCGAATGGGTTAATAATCTCACCTTAATGTCACCTTAGTATTGAAAGGTGACCTTAAGGCAGGTTAATAATTGATAGCTGTCAATTAGACAAATATCAATTATTAATCCTATTGAAGTAAATAAAAAAACACACACACTTTAAGAATAAATAATTTTAATGAAATAAAAACACATATTTTTGACCATCTTTTATTTAAGTCTTAATCCGTTCGAAGCCCTTGTTCTTCTAAAATAAATATAAAATAATAAAACAACATTATTCTTACCTATCTGGCAATCTGTCACGTCCCACGATGTAATCCTTCACAAAGGGTTAACTACTAGCAATCAGATAAGCAGCGCAAGTAATCCTGCGTGCTCATCTGATAGCTCCTGAATGAATGAGCTTATCTCCTGCCGACAGGAGAGGATGTGATTAATGAATGAAGCTTAATTGATTGTATCCACTTTCACCTTAGGTCAGGTCACTCAAGTGAAAGTTGTAATAAATCAATTAAGCTCCATTCATGAATCTATTCCTCTCCTTTCGCTGGGAGAGTAACTTATTCATTCAGGGGAATACAGGTCTGAGACAGCATTATTAGCTCTCTGCGACCTGTAACCTGTTAACCCTTTCTGATGGATTACACCGTGGGACCTGACTGTACATCGGATTGGTAAGAATCATTTTGCTTTTTTATTTTATTTTTATTACAGGAAATGGTTTTAGCAGGAAAATAAAATATTGTCAAAAACTGTGTGATTATTTCATTAAACTTCTTTTTATTAAACTGTGTGTGTTTGATTTTTCTATCATACAATAGGATTAATAATTGATAGTTGTCTAATTGACAGCTATCAATTATTAACCTGCCTTAAGGTCACCTTTCAATACTAAGGTGACATTAAGGTGAGATTATTAACCCATTCGCCACCGCTACAGGGCAATGGGAATAGACGGGCAAAGTGCCAGAAATGGCGAATCTAATTATAGATTTGCCCTTTCTGGGGTGTCTGGGGGCAGATGTTAGTAGCCAGGGGGGGCACCAAAAAAATGTACCCTCCCTAGGCTATTATTATCTGCCCCCACTCGCTTGCTTTGTCTGTCTGGTGGAGAAAATACAGCGGGAGCCCACGCATTTTTTTGTCAACGAATTTACACCTTTAATTAACCCCTACATGTCTGAAATTTAGCACAAATACACTCATGTAATTGTAAGTTCTAAACAAATATCAAAATACAGGAAATGACATGGTTAACTGTGTGGAAACAATGTATCATTTCATGTCGGCTTCTGTGATTTCACAAAAGCCGGCAATTGAATTAGCGCCTATAACAGTATGTAGAAGTCTAGGAACTATAAATATATGTATATATACATGTCACAATGACATGTATATATATATATATATATATATATATATATGTGTTCTATGTGTATATATCTATTCTTTCTTTTGTGATTGAAATACTATTCGTTTGGATCCATTATATGTCAGTTTTGCAAGCCTGCGAGAAATTCTCGCAAGTCGGATGAAAATCGGATGTTACAAGGTACACACACATGCGACTAAATCGCATCTTTGAAGGAAAATCGGATGCCAGAAGGATGTGTGATGTTTGCATTTTGATCCAACAATCGACCGTCTAAAACGGACCGATTTTTTGTCGTTGTGTGTGACGCCGGCCTTACTATGATCTACATTTATCAGTGTTTGAAAATTGAAATAGTAAATGAACAGCTAATCCCAAAATTCACTTACTTGGGCAGGCAGCATGGTTATTACCTTGGAGCTATGCTACTAAATACTCGACCTGTGGTGAGACATTTTTCCATTTTTGCCTGCATGTGACCAGCTTTGATGAGTCAGACCTGCATTTTGACTACCCTTGAACGTGGTAGCCTAGAAATGAGAAGCCCTAGAGGATTCAGACTGATGCTGCCTGTCACGCTATGGTCTTTCTGCTCTCCACACTTCTTGCTTCATTATTAGGAATTTATGCTAAAAACATATTTGGTTACTTTGTGCCTCTAACTTTGTCTTTTATATATATTTTTATATCTTATATATTTGGTATATTTTTGTGTCTGTTATCGTCGTTGCTTGACCTATTTGAAACAAACACAACGAATAATGTTCTGGATTGTTGCTGTCTTGTTTTGGCTCACGGTCTTATGTGAAAGCTAGCAGTTTGAGGCATGTGTGGGTGGGATGCAGGCGCGAGAAAATAGACGATTTAGCTTTGACTTTGGCCCCTACAGATGAGTCCTACCCTGCCGTTTGCAAGAGTAAAATTAGTTACCGATATTGTCTTTCCTGTGACAGACTCATGTTTTGTTAATCCATGGAATCCTACAGTCAATACCGAACGCATATTAAATTTTAAGCATCTTCCACCTACACACAGCAGAAGCAGCTACATTGTCAGGATTCCTATTCTTCACCACACGGCATCTAATAAATTCACTAGAAAGAGGCAGCCGTGCACGAATATCACTGCAGAGAACTGAAGGCTTTCTTCTCTCTTATGTTAATTATCCTTCGCCATCTTATGAGCCATTATTTAACCCCTTTCTGACCTCAACGGTATAGTAGGTCCGAGGTCAGATCCCCCGCTTTGATGAGGGCCTGGCGGTGAGCCCGCATCAAAGCCGGGACATGTCAGCTGTTTTGAACAGCTGACATGTGCCTGCAATAGGCGCAGGTGAAATCACGATCCACCCATGCCTATTAACTAGTTAAATGCCGCTGTCAAACGCTGACAGCATTATTTAGCAAGCGCTTCCGGCCGCCAGGCCGGAAATACGCGCATCGCTGACCCCCGTCATGTCATGGAGGCTATTGAAGCATGCCAAAATAAAAAAAAACTGTTTTTAAAAATATGAAAAAAATAAAATATAGAGTTTAAATCACCCCCCCTTTCGCCCCATTCAAAATAAAACCAAAAAAATAATTCACACATACCGTATATACGCATGTATAAGCCGACCCGTGTATAAGCCGACCCCCCTAATTTTGCCACAAAAAACTGGGAAAACTTATTGACTCGTGTATAAGCCTAGGGTGGAAAGTGATTATGCCCCCATATGCTCCATAGATTATGCCCCCATATGATGCTCCACAGATTATGCCCCCATATGCTGCACAGATTATGCCCCATATGCTCCACAGATTATGCCCCCATATGCTCCAGATTATGCCCAATATGTTCCACAAATTATGCCCCCATATGCTCCACAGATTATGCCCCCATATGCTCCACAGATTATGCCCCCATATGTTCCACAGATTATGCCCCATATGTTCCACAGATTATGCCCCCATATGCTCAACAGATTATGCCCCATATGCTCCACAGATTATGCCGCTATATGCTCCAGATTATGCCCAATATGCTCCACAGATTATGCCCCCATATGTTCCACAGATTATGCCCCCATATGTTCCACAGATTATGCCTCATATGCTCCACAGATTATGCCTCATATGCTCCACAGATTATTATACTGCCGCGCTGCTGCAAAAGAAAAAAAAATGACATACCTCTCGTCGCTGGGGGCCAGGTGCCGGTGTCCTGAGCAGACGGTGACACCGGCTATGGGGGACAGGTGCTGGTGTCACCGCTCGCTCAGGACCCCGGCACCTGAGATATTTACCTGTCACCGGACCGGTCCACCGCAGCGCTGCTCCCTCTTCCGGGTTCTCGGCAGTGAATGATCAGGCAGAGCGCACTAACGACGTCTGCCTGAACATTCACAGCCAGAGGAGTCGGACGAGGATGTCGGAGCAGCGCGCAGCGGTGGAACGGGACAGGTGAATATCGCTATACTCACCCCTCCGCCGGCGCGTCTCTGCAGCCTCTCCTCTTCTCCCGGCGGTCTCCGCAGCTCTTCCTTCCTACAGCAGTCACGTGGTATGTGCATATTCATGACTTTAATGAGCGGTACCATGTGACCGCTGCAGAAAGGAGCCGGAGATCGTGGAAGAAGCAGGGGGGCTGCAGAGACGCGCCAGCGGAGGGGTGAGTATGATCCGACACCCCCGCTCCCCCTTCCCCGCCGACCTCCCCGGTATATGACTCGCGTATAAGCCGAGAGGGGGACTTTCAGCCCTAAAAAATGGGCTGAAAATCTCGGCTTATACGCGAGTATATATGGTACACATATTTGGCATCGCCGCGTTCAGAATCGTCCGATCTATCAATAAAAAAAGGATTAACCCAATTGCTAAACGGAGTAGCGGGAAAAAAATCAAAACGCCAGAATTACGTTTTTTTGGTCGCCGCGACATTGCATTCAAATGCAATAACGGGCGATCAAAAGATCGTATCTGCACATAAATGGTATCCTTAAAAGCGTTAGCTCGGCACACAAAAATAAGCCCTCACATGGCCATTTTGACGGAAAAATAAAAAAGTTATGGCTCTGGGAAGAAGGGGAGCGAAAAATGAAAATGCAAAACCGAAAAAAGCTGGGGTCATTAAGGGGTTAAAGGGAATCTGTCAGTAGGGTGAACCCTCCTAAGTCGTCTATAAGGGCATGTAGGTCATAGGAAGCTGAATAAAATGATACCTTGATATCTGAATCTGATGTTTTATTCCAGAGAAATCCACATTTTTCCCATATGTAAATGAGCGGTTTAGGACTACTTGGCCTACACTGCTCTGCCTGAGAATCTGCCTCCAGAGCATATTTTACATGAAGGGAGTGTTACCAGTGTGATGTGTAATGGCCGCTCCCTGATCTCACTGCAGAGCTGTGTGTGATTATACCTGACACATCTGCAGGTTCCTCTCAGCTTCCATCTCACAGGCAGACAGGGCTGCAATATTGTTACAATTCAGCAGAGCTCAGAGAGCTGCAGATGTTATCGTGTTTGTCATGAAACAAAATTCAGTTCTACTGTTCTTTGTTGGTTATACATCTCACACTGGTAATTCTCCCTTTCTTTAAATTGGGCTCTGGAGACAGATTCTCATGCAGCTCTGTGTCCGCCCCATAGCCTGGGACAGCCCAATTGTATATAAGAAAAACGTTCAGACTTTGCATCAAAGCAATGTGGTTGTAATGCGGTGCATTTTACTGTTCCTATTACAGCCACATTAATGAGCCCCCATGGAACTGTTCAGTGTTTTCCGCATATCCAGCTATCCATGTTATCTACTTTAGTAGGGAAATGCTGGAGGAAAACTGGAATCAGTACTGATACCATAGATTTCTTTTGGATCATTCCCAGGCATCTGATATATCAGTAACTGCTGCATGCAATGGTTTTTTTTTTATACGGCTGTGAACACTGTGACAACTTTGCATCAGTTCAGTCTAATAAAGACTCAAAATTCCATGAAAGATGTAAAAGTGTAATTTTTGGTCCAGGATATTGCAATTTGTTGACCCATTTGACCAAGGTCAGAGTATATAGAAGGCATACAGGATGGCATTCAGTTGTGAGAAGTGGTGTTACACATTATAGGTGTATTACATTTCCATCTAGTGAAGGTAATTGAGTTATTTTATGCTGTTCCATACAAGACCTTTCTCCTGGGAATATTCGCGGTGTGAATCCGATGTGCCTTATGAATTCATACCCATCAGTAGTTCTTCATGTGGATACGGCATGTCAGACACACAGAATCCACATTTAATTGAGCATAGAATAGAAAAAGGCAAAAAGCTACGGCACAAATTTCCCAAGCGTATTATGGATATTACAGCATGTATGTAATTTGAAGAACAAATTGACTCAATCACTTGGATTTTTTTCAAGGTCAAAGGTAATGCAAAGACGTTGGATGTCAATCCTTCTGTAAGTAATGTAAGCCCCAGATAATCCGTCTAATAGAAGCGATCATGTCACCCTCATCGGAATAAAAGTATTAATTGGAAAAGGTGAACGTTATTCGGAATGGAGCAGTAACTCCAGAATTGCAGAGTAGGACATATCAGGGATATCATGTAGTAAAAGATGTTACAACAAGACATAAAAACAAAGTGTGAACCTGGACTAAAGCCAAGAACAGATTAAAGGGAACAAGTCATGTCCCAAAATGCTATTAACCTGTGGATATGGGGTTAATCTGCAGTTTACTCAAGTTTTAAAGTTGTGCGGCTGGGAAAAGTTAACTTAATTTCTCACGACAGCCTCTTGTTTTCAGTCATAGAGCCGTGGCATCAATCACTGCTCAGTACATAGTGAGTCAGGGCTGTAACCATGCTTCAGCACTGACTGACAGCCGGCGTAGCAGTGCATCAATACAGAGCGGGCTGCCAGTCAGGGCCGAGGCGGCGTTACAGCAGCCACTCACTATGTACTTATCAGTAACTGAAGTCGCATCGGCCGCACCTTTATGACTGAAATTCGGAGGCTGTTGAAAGGCAAAAAGTTAATTTCCTCCCTACGGCCGGGCTCAGTCCGGCTGTCGCATGGCTTTTGAACGCTATTAACCCGCTGATTGACCCCATAGGTGATGATTAGTAGCAAAAAGAGGAATGCTCCAGCTTCCAATAAAATCCAAAATGTATTGTATTGATTGTAAAAAGGGAATCATGATAAAGTGCAGTTTGTATGAGCAATTGTAGCAGCTACCTGTTTCGAACACAATGAAGTGTTTTTTTCTCAAGGCTCAGGTGAGCTGGTTTTTCCTTTCCATGATTGCTGGTTAGTAGCGTTCTGGGACATGACAGGATCCCTTTAAGGGTACATTCACACATCTGTGTTTATTTTGAGATCTGTTAAATTGGTTGCTTTTCTACCATTTGTCATCTGTGCTGCCTGCATTTCATGTTGCAACTGTTTTTTTGTAATTTGTGTTTTCACTGTCTGTACTTGTAGTTATCCATTGATTCTTAAAGGGAATCTGTCACCCCATTTTGGCTATATCAGATAAAGATATGCCTGAATAGTGCGTCCCATAAGTAACCTATCGGTATCTATCATATATCCTGACACCCCCGTTTTCATGCCCAAATACCTTTGTAAAGTTCGGTTTTCTGTATGCTAATCTGGGCGGTCCGGTCCGGAGGGCGGTGTTTTTTGCTTCCTTCCTCCCTCCCCCCCGCTCCTCGGCTTCTCTTGCGTAGGTCCGTCTGTGCATAGCACTGACAGCGTTGTGTTCCCGCGATTGCGCGTTTTAAGATCACCCCGCGCCTGCGCAGTGTGCTTTGCCCAACAGTGGGCAAAGCATAAAATCATTACAGCGCATGCGCAACTATTTTCGGTCACTTTCCTTGCCCCGGAAATCGTCCAAGGCAAGCAGTCATTTCGGGGGCAATGAAAGTGACCGAAAATAGTTGCGCATGTGCTGTAATGATTTTATGCTTTGCCCACTGTTGGGCAAAGCACACTGCGCAGGCGCGGGGGGATTTTAAAACGCGCAATTGTGGGAACACTACGCCGTCTGTGCTATGCCAAAATGGGGTGACAGATTCCCTTTAACCATGAATCATTTAAAAACAGGTGAAATTTGGATGAAACTCTGAAGTAAAAAGTATGAAGCGGATCCATTAAGTCTGACTTTTCACATGTCAGTCTTAATGAGGGGCGTGCACGAGATTGGAGAAACATTTCTGGCTTAAGAAATGCAACCACTTTCTATGAATTTGACAGGTAGATATAGCCACGACCCATCCTGCCCCGGCTTCTCCCCAGCTATTACAACTATTCAAAGTGTTTTCCTCTAGGATTCTGGTGTAAATGCTGTGATCCGCCGACCCTTTTCATTAGACGGTTGAGAATTGGACATGTTTATGGATCAGTGAAACTCTATGGGTCAGTGTTCAGTCTGGGCAGCTCACGGACTTGTACCATGTATGTGAAGATGTAACCTTACTCCTAGCAGCTGAGAGTTTTGATAAGCCCGGGGTCACGCTTACGAGTGTGATGTGAGAAACTCGCGCTTCAATACCCGGCACTGCCGCCGGCACTCGGGACCGAGCGTTCAGCTGCATAGAAATACATGCAGTCGCACACTCCGGTCCGAGGGCCGGCGGCAGTGCCGGGTATTGAGACAAGAGAGACTGGCGCGAGTGTCTCGCATCACACTCGCAATTGTGGCCCTGGCCTAAAGAGTAATATTGCTGAAAACTGGTTGCAGCCATACCCACTGACCTTGTTGAAAGTTCTTACTGTAAAGGATTTGCCATCACTTTACCATCAGTGGTGGTCTGACCCCCGGTTACTCTGATACAGAGAATGACGGGTTCACAGTGCTGGTCGATGGTGTTCCCTCTGCGCCCTAGCCACTAGCTGTTTAGGGTACAGTACTATGGCCCCATTACTTTATATTATACCCCTTTAAGTTGACCAAATACCTTTTGTCACACTTTAGGCAAAATCCATGAAATTATCTAATGTGTTAGGAAGAATATAACTGTGGACAGATATACGGTACTTATGTTACATTTTAGCATATTTAATCCTTTGATTTCCTGGGAACTAAATGCTTCCAGGATTATCTGGCAGGAAACCTGAACCCTCAAATAACCCAGTTTTTACGAACAGACTGTTAATTATTGCCAGCACACAATGAGCAATTTTCACCACTTAGGAGCCACGTCTTTTCCTACAACACCTTTCTTTCCTATCACTCCCTATACTTATCACTGACCACTAAAATATGTGTAAACGAACAGTCAACTTCTAACTCACTGAGGTGTCAGATTACAGCTGCCTTTAGAAGTCTATGAAGAAAGGAGGGGAGGGAGAATCAGAGTGAAAAAGAGGCACAAACACACAAAGTGTACATCGGCTTTCGAGTAAGTGTTTTAGCTCATCCTAGAGCAATTAATAATACAAGAAAAACAGCTCTTACAAAAATAAAACAAGATCGTTAAAGAAACACTCCCATGTATATATTTTTATTTAATTTGTGTATATGTGCATGTAATGTAGTGTGAGTGTATTATTATACTCCCCTACCACTGCTCTCTCCAGGATCCAGCGCTGTCCTGCTCAGTGACGTCACCGCAGTTGTGACTAGCCAGCTCTCTCTATGCTCTATAAGCTCTGAGAGAAATACTTAGGCTGTGTTCACTCATTGCATTTCTGATGTTTTTTTTCCACATTCAAAACCTGCTCTTTTGGCAGTAAGAAACTTGCTTAAAAAAGCCGGTTTTCCTTAGTTTTTGTTGAGTTTTTCTGCGTTTTTATCAGGGTACATTTGTCTCTTGTGCATGCTGATAAAGTTTGGTGCATGAAAAAAAAATCTAATTCTACTTCATCAGATTTTGGCAGTAAAAACTGATACCTGTGTTTTTTCAGCGTTTTTTTCAGCATTTTTTTCACTACCTATTTCTTTCACTGGGTGAAAAACGCTGAAAGAAGTGACGTGCTGCATTTTGCAAAAACCAAGGTAATGCACAAAATGCTGAGGACAAAAAAAACAAGCTGTGTGCATGAGATTACTGAAATCTGTTAGACTTTGGTGGTACTGTAAAATGGAGCTGAAAATGCGCATTAAAAAAAAACATTAAAAAAAACCCTCTGAAAAAATGCTTAGTGTGAACACGGCCTAACACTGTATAAGCCACTTCCGAGTCAACGCAGAGCAGAGTGTGACCTGGAGAGTCTGAAGAGCGCTGACGTCACTGAGAAGAGGAGGAGAACAGCCCTGGATCCTGGAGAGCGCAGCGTTAGGTGAGTATATTAATGCACTCCCACTACATTACATGCATATATCCATAATTTCCCTTGGAATAAATAAAGTGTATTGTATCATATTGTATATATACAGACATTTAATAAAAAAAATAGATAGATTATACATGACCATTAGTTATAGCTGTTTTTAAAATAGAATAATTGATCATTAGTTGGAAAATATAATAAATGAGCAAAAATCAGAGTAGTGTTGGGGATAAAGTATGTTTTACATTGACTTTTAAAACGTAGATTTATGAGATGTTATTTTAGTAGGGCTGCGGCCTTACGCTTCTTTATTCTCCTCACCGTTGGATTTTCTTTTGCAGATCACTGACTGTGATGTTCTTTCGATCCTTACAAAGTAAAAAGGCCTCTTATATGATATAAGTCATGTAAGGACATTTTTCACTCGCATGCCACATTAAGTCATGTCGGAAGCTTTCTAATGCTTGGAGAATATTTTTACCGTCTTTTACATGTACAAGGTCATGTACGGCTGATAGATATTGTACTTTGGCTTTGAACGTGCTTTTATTGTAATGAACTGTGTGTAGTTACATACGGGATGTTGTTGCAGTCATCGGAAAAGCTCTCGATGTTTGCCTCCGACACCGCCTGCAAATCCAGGTATCAAGCTGGATGTGTCTAATGTTGTTCCACAGTGTAATTTCATTTTAAGGTCTTCCATTATATGCAATAATATAGTCTACTACACAATTTCAGTTTTATTTGTGATATTTTGATGTTTTGGGGCCTATTACTTAATGGAAAGCTATGGACATGGTTTGCATACACAGTACTGTGCTAAAGTTTTAGGCCGGTGTGGAAAAAAATATAAAAAAAATAAAAGAAAGGAGAAATCTAAATTAAATCAATATTTGGTGTGACCGCCCTTTGCCTTCAATACAGCATCAATTCTTCTAGGTACATAGTATTTGAATGAACTCAGCAGGAAGTTTGTTCCAAAACATCTTGGGGTACTAGCCACAGATCTGTGTAGGCTTTGTGCTAATCCATTCATTTCATGTAATCCCAGACAGACTCGATGATAAGATCAGGGCTCTGTGGAGGTCATATCATCACTTCTAGGACTCTGTTCTTCGTTATGCTGAAGAAAGAACTTAAAGCCCCACTCCAGAGTTTTTATTTCAGCACTTGAGTGGTGCCACTAAGGCAAGGTCCTGGACCTTAGTATTATACTTACAAGCCGTTGTCTTCAGTTCTTCCTGGAGCTAGACCGGTCTAGTGCCGCCATCTTATGACCACAGCTTCTAACTGACTGGAAGTCAGAGGTAATGGTAACAATCTCTCAATGTAAGTCTGTGAGAGAATCGTTCTGGCTCTCATAGAGTTCCATTACGTTGTGGCTTCCGGATTGCCCAATAAACACTGGAGCGATCCGGCAAGTCACAAGCTGCTGGAGACCGACCAGAGCGGTGCCAAGAACAGAAGACGGTGGATGGTAAGGATGATACTAAGTGCAAGAACTTAGGTTAGTGGCACCACTTCAGCTATAAAATAATAAAAAGGGGTCAACCAGTCCCGGCGGGTGAGGGGCCCACCAATGCCAGCCCATACTTCAGCTGGATGTGCGTCCTCGGAGTGCTGGAGAAGTGAGTAGGAGCATTTTATTGTTTTTTTTTTTTTTCTGTGTATTGAACAACAGAGGTGCCATATACCAGGATGGGCCCTAGGATCAGGGCCATATACCAGAATGGGGCCATATACCAGAATGGGGGCTATATGCCAGGATGGGGGACATATTCCAGGATGGGAAACATTTACCAGGATGGGTTGTGCATTGTACTATTTTGGTGACTTTGGGGAGTGCATTATACTACATGTAGTAGTACTATGGGTTGTGCGTTATACTGCATTGATAACTATGGGCTGTGCATTATACTGTATATAGGACTATGGAGGCGCATTATACTGAATGGAGGATTATGGAGGGAGCATTATATTATTTGGAGGACTATGGGGTGCATTATACTATATGGAGGAGTATGGGGAGTACATTATACTATATGGAGGACTATGGGGTTCATTATAAAATAGGGAGGACTATGGGCTGTGCATTATACTTGTATGGAGGACTGTGGGGTTCATTATACTATATGGAGGATTATGGGGAGTGCATTATATTATATATAGGACTATGGGGGGTGCATAATACTGTAGGGGGACTATGGGCTGTGCTATATACTGTATGGAGGACTATAGTGAGTGCAGTATACTACTGCTATGGGGCCCCATGAGTTCTATGTTTACCCCTGGTGAGTTTAATGGTTTAGTTTTTTCTATACATTAAAGAATAGCGGCAGAACAGGGAATATATATACCAGAATTCGGCTCAAGATAAAGGACATATACCAGGATGGAGGTCATACATACATATACCATAATGACATATATATCAGGGTGGAACACATATATATGTATTGGGGGGCTAGTCCAAATCTTGTACCAGGGCCCATCAGACTCCAGTTACGCACTGAGCATGAAAGTAACCCCCCAAAAAACTGCCAGTCAGACTCCTTCTTGATGGTTTTGCAAGAAAGTAGTTTTTTTTATACTCTTTTATCTGTTTTTGGACTCTATTCAGACATTTGGTAGGATAACAAGAAGAACAGAACAGATAGGGGAGAGTATTCATTCTAAGTCAGACTACACAGTGTTTGCTGTCTATTTCCGTGGAAATGCAAAAGGCTGCATAAGAGCTATAGAAACAAAAAAAGTACACTTTTAATAAAGACTATTGTAAAAGTTGCTACATTTTGTATTGTACATACTTTTGACAATAAGAAAAAAATGTTTTTAAAGGTGGACGTTGTCTTTAAAATCTAGGATATAAACTTATGTAATTTCTTACACCATTGCACAGTGTGACTGACGTGCAATGTGATATGAAGGTTGGTGGGAAACTGAACTCGACCAGTGGCAATATGTTAAAAATGTCATTGTGAGTGATCCAGGGAGCGCTGACGGAATGATGAGCACTGTCTGTGCATGATCAAGTTTCCTTTTCAGATGCCAAATCAAGTAGTCGCACCAGACCTAATGTGTAGTGATGGGAACACATCATACATTGGATCTGTACATGAATAACTGTGTCACAGGGGACATAAAAATAAATCCACAGATCTTCCCTATCCGATTACTGCCGCTAATACAAGTGGACTGGAATACAAGATCATTGTGTGTAATTACTTCTGTTTTCTGAACTGTCAGAAGTTACTGCTGTGTATATTTAACCTCTTACCACCACAGCTAGTTTTGTACTTTATTACTATGTGATTTTTTTTGCAATATTTCTTCCTCACTTTTTGAGAGAGATAACTTTTCAATTTTATTCTTTTGAGAAAATATAAAGGTTTGTTTTTGCTGGACAGATTTTTATTTTTCTATGACACAACTTTGGTGTAAATGTAACTCATTACTGAACTCTTATTAACTGTTTCGGGGTAATGGGGAAAATAAGCAATTCCCCAATTTGCTTTTTTTTCCTGTATGTATATACAGTGGCATGTGAAAGTTTTGGGCACATTACTGTTATTGTGAACAGTTAAGCAAGTTAAAGATGTTTATGTTTTACATTTTTAAAATTACAATGAGGAAAATGGGCTGATGCAAAAGTTTGGGCACCCTGCATGGTTAGTGCCTGCACCTGCTTTTCAAAAAAATATCACAGCTTGTAAGTGCTTTTGTAGCCAGCCAAGAGTCTTTTAATTCTTGTTTGCGGGATTTTCATCCATTCTTCCTTGGAAAATTCTTCCGCTTCGGTAAGATTCCTTTGTCGCCTTGCGTGCACTGCTATTTTGAGGTCTAGCCACAGATTTTCAATGTTGTTCTGATCAGTGGACTGTGAGGGCCATTGTAAAACCTTAAACTTGTGCCTTTTGAGGTAGTCTATTGTGGATTTTCATGTGTGTTTAGGATCATTTATTATCAAATTGTAGAAGCTGTTCTCTTTTCATCTTTAAAAAAAAATGATGGTGTTATGTTTGCATTAAAAATTTATTAAAATTTCTTTGAATCCATTCTTCGCTCTACCTGTGAAATGTTCCACTGGCTGCAACACAACCCCAAAGCATGATTGATCCACGTGCTTAATGATTGGTGAGATGTTCTTAATCTAAAAATTTGTGCCCTTTTTTCTCCACACATACAGTTGTGTGAAAAAGTGTTTGCCCCTTCCTGATTTCCTATTCTTTTGCATGTTTGTTGCACTTAAATGTTCGAGACTGATAGATCTCAATTACTTTGTTTCTCATTTGTACCAGAATTTCTTTGGATCGCAGCATGTTATCTACCTTTTGAGGATCTTTTCGTCTACTTCACTTTGTCAGGCAGGTCCTATTTAAGTGATTTATTGGTTGAGAACAGATGTGGCAGTAATCAGGGCATGGCTAGGGAATTTGAACTCATCTTCCTAAAGATCTGATAAACCACAGTTAATTTATGTTGTGAGGGAGGGGGTTGTGGGGCAATCAATTTTTCACACATATCCCTGTAGGTTTGGATTTCTTTTTTCCCTTGATAATAAAGACCTTCATTTAAAACTGCATTTTGTGTTTACTTGTGTTATCTTTGTCTAATATTTAAATTTGTTTGGCGATATGAAACAGTTAAGTTTGAAAAACATGCAAAAGAATAGAAAATCAGGAAGGGGGCAAACACTTTTTCACACAACTGTAACTTTGATCATTGTGTTCAGAGAGTTCTATTTTAACCTCATCGGTCAACAGGATTTGTTTAAAAAATTCCTCAGGCTTCTGTACATGTTCTTTTGCAAACTTTTAGCGCTGAATTTTGTGGTGAGGACGCAGGAGAGGTTTTCTTCTGATGACTCTTCCATGAAGGCATATTTGTGCATGTGTCTCTGAACAGTAGAACAATGTATCACAACTCCAGAGTCTGCTAAATCTTTGTGAAGGTCTTTTGCAGTCAAGTGGGGGTTCTTATTTGCCTCTGTAGCAATCCTACCAGCAGCTCCCACTGAAATTTTGATTGGTCTTCCTGACCTTATCTTGACCTCCACAGTTACTGTTAACTGCCATTTCTTAATTAAATTTCTAACTTAGGAAAGGTCAACTTGAAAACACTTTGCTATCTACTTATAGCCTTCTCCTGGCCTGCACCATTTTCATTTTCAGAGTTCTAGGCAGCTGCTTAGAAGAACCCATGACTGCATTTTTTGTCACATGGTTAGAGGAGGCTGGGTTTTTATAAAGCTGGGAAAGTTGCATCACCTGACCTTTAATAATAGTGAATAAGTCATTACCCTAACAGGCAAATTAAGGTCTGAAACCTTGGTCAGAGTTATCTGAGCACACAAATCTCCAAGGGTCCCAAACATTTACATCTGCCCATTTTCCTTTTTGTAACTTTTAAAATTTAAGAATGACTAAAATACAAAGGAAATGTACCATATTTAACTTTAGCTCTATTAGAGATCATTTCTTCTTCAACTTGCTTAACTATTCACAATGACAGTAATTGTGACCAGAGGTGCCCAAACTTTTACATGTCACTGTATATCCCATAATATATATATATTAATAACACATATATTAGTCCGGAAATATTTGGCCAGTAACACAAGTTTTGCCATTTTAGCTGTTTACCAAAACATTCAAAGTACTTTATAAAATGAGTATGGGCTTAAAGTGCAGACTCTCAGTTTTAATTTGAAGGTATTCACATTGTAATAGGAGTAAGTATTTAGGAACTGCATCTCTTTAATATGTAAGCTACCTCTTTTTAAATGAGCAAAAAGTAATTGTACAATTATCTCAGAAGCAGTTTAATGGGCTGCATGGGCTATTACTTTGTTTATCCATCATAAATTAAGCAGGTAAAGGTCTGGAGCTGATTCCCGGTGTGGCATTTTATATTTGGAAGCTGTTGCTGTGAACCCACAACATGCTGTTAAAGTAGCTCCCAGTGAAAGAGAAACTGACCATCATCATTAGGCTGAAAAAAAAGAAATCCATCAGAGAGATAGCATACATGTTAGAAGTGGTCAGTTCAATAGTATGGTACATTCTGCAAAAAAAAGGGCACTGATGAGCTTTGAAACTCAAAAAGGCTTAGATGTCCATGGAAGAAAACAGTGGTGGATGATTGCAGAATTCTTTCCATGGTAAAGAAAAACCCCTTCACCGCATCCACGCAAGTGAAGAACACTCTAGGAAGTAGGTGTTTCAGTATCTTAGTGTAACATAAAGAGAAGACTTGATGAGCGCAAATACAGAGGGTTCACCACAACGTTCATACCATTAATAAGCCTTATAAATAGAAAGGTAAGATTACACTTTGCCAAAAAAACATATAAAGAAGCTGTCCAGTTCTGTAAAAGCATTCTTTGAACAGATTGAAACATCAGCCTCTAAGCTATGTGCACACGTTCAGGATTATTTGCGTTTTTTTTTTTTGCGGCAAAACGCGTAAAAAACGCATGAATTAAGCATACTATTATTTAGAATGAATTCTGCAATTTTTGTGCACATGGTGCGTTTTTTTCCGCGCAAAAAAAGCATTGCGGAAAAAAAGCAGCATGTTCATTAATTTCTCGGAAAACTAGCGTTTTTCCGCTATATTATTGAGCTAGAGTGTTCAGGAAAAATTTGCGCAAAATCCGCGCAGATAAAAGTCTGGTTTTGCTCAGGAAAATTCAGCACACATTCCTGAACGTGTGCACTTAGCCTAACTGAATAATGGGAAGAAGACAGTATGGAGAAGGTTGGGAGCAGCTCATGATCCAAAGCACAGCACTTCCTCTGTATAACATGGTGGAGATAACATTGTGATGGCATGAGCATGCATGGCTTCCAAAGGCACTGGGTCACTAGTGTTTATTGCTGATGTGACTAAAGACAGAAGCAGATGGATTCTTAAGTGTACAGGTGCTATAAGTTCTGCTAAGATTCAACCAAATGCAGCAAGGTTGATTCGACGTAAACAGCTATTAGAGCAGATCTCTAGATGGGGACTTTTGTGTGTACACTACACAGAAGAGCAGATCTGAATGGGGGGTAACATAGGAAACCCTGGAGCATTAGTATTCTGCCTCAGTGTGAATTCAGTCATTCTAGCGGTACTAGGGGGCTCTGGTTCACATACATAAACCGAAAATAAATAAGCATGCCAGGACTAAGGTCACAACTAGTGAGTAAAAAGTTAAAATTTTATTAAAGGGAATCTGTCACAGTTTTTTTGCCTATGAACTAAAAATATCATTATAAGAGTTTGAGCTATACATTCCCCAACTACTTGTGAAACCCCCTTACTGCCCATGAATCCCCCATAAAAACCTTTTATATTGCTCCCGCCCTGTATGTAAATATCCTCGGTCCGGTCCGATAGGCGTTGGTTCTGGTCCCTCTCTCCACCCAAATCGGCGTGCTGTTACGCATTCGTTCTGTGAATAGTGTTGTTCGTGTACAGGTCCCGCACGTGCACATTCAAATTGCCTCCGCGCGTGCGCAGTATGCTTTGCCCAACTGGGGCAAAGCCGAAAAGCATTAGTACCATGCGGCGGAAGAACTATGTCCGGAAGTTATTTTGCTGTATACCGGAACATAGTTCACCGGCGCAATGCGCACTAATGCTTTCGCTTTGTCAGCAGTTGAGCAAAGCATACTGCACACGCGGGGAGGCATTTGAATGCCACACGCAGGACCTGTCGCGAACAACGCTGGTCACATAGCAGAATACGTACAGCACGCCTATTTGGGGTGGAGAGAGGGACCAGAACCAATGCCATCGGACCGGAGCGAGGATATTTACATACAGCGCGGGAGCAATATAAAAGGTTTTATGGGGGATTCATGGGCAGTCAGGGGGTTTCACAGGTAGTTGGGGAATTAATAAAATTTGAACTTTTTACTCATTGTTGTGACCTTGTCCTGGCAGCTTGTTTATTTTCGGGTTATGTATGTAAAGCGTATACCAAAGGTCCCCAACCTTTCTGACCGTCAGAGCCACTACTCTACACAGAAGAGCAGATCGAAGGGGGGTAACATAGGAAAACCCGGACATTGGTATTCTGCCTCAGTGTAATTCATCATTCTAGCGGTACTAGGGGGGTCTGGGTATCACTACTGTGAGTGGGTGGAGCTGAATGTGGCCTGAAGGGCAAAAGGTTGGGGATCTCTGGTTATACTGCTTCACATACATAAACCCAAAAAAGACAAGCATGCCAGGACTAAGGGGCACAACTGTGAGTAAAAATTTAAATTTTATTTAAGGGAATCTGTCCCCCAGTTTTTTGGCCTATCAACTAAAAATATCATCAATAGACTGTGAGCTATACATTCCCCAACTACTTTGAAACCCCGACTTCCATGAATCCCCAAAAAACTTCTATATTGCTACCGCGCTGTATGTAAATATCCTCGGTCGGTCCGATGGGTTTGGTTTCTGGTCCCTTCCTCCATCAAATCGGTGTGCTGTAGCATCCTTTTTGTGTATAGCGTTGTTGGCGTACAGGTCCCGCGCTGCACATTAAAATTGCCTCCCGGCCTGCGCAGTACTTTGCCCAACTGCGGGAAAGCTGAAAAGCATTAGTGCGCATGCCCGAAGTACATGTTCCGGAAGTATTTTTTTTGTATACCGGAGATAGTTCACCGCGCTGGGCCTATGAGTCCTATGAGTGGGACTTTCTTTTGGGTTCGACAGTTTCTCACCCAATTCGCTTTGTTTTTGTATTTTAGATTTTATTATTAGCTTTTATATTTTGAATCAATTTGAACTTTTTTTTCACTAGTCAGACCTTACTCCTGGCACTTTGTTTGTTTTCAGGGTTTAATTATGTTTCTAGTGCCCTCTGGGGGTTTATAGATCCGGGTTTACAGATTTTTTGATGCTCATGTACTTTTACCAATGGCCTGCACAATATACAGGCGCTTCTCACAAAATTAGGATATCATCAAAAAGTTAATTATTTCAGTTCTTCAATACAAAAAGTGAAAATCAATATTATATAGATCCCTTACAGAGGATGCATTCAAGTGTTTTTTTCTGTTAATGTTGATGATTAGGCTTACAGCCAATGGAAACCCAAAAGTCTTTCTCAGTAATTAGAATACTTTTTAACCACTTAAAAAAAGTTTTAAAAATCTGAAATGTTGGCCTCCGAAATAAAACTTAAAAAGCACTCAATATTGGGTCGGGGCTCCTTTGCATCAATTACTGCATAAATGCGGCGGGGCGGGGAGTCGATCACTGTGGCACTGCGGGTTTTTATGGAGCCCAGTTGTTTTGAAGCACCTTCAGTCATCTGCATTTTTTCGGTTTTTTTCATCTTCCCTTAAAAATCCCCCAAAAATTTCTCTAGGGAAAGGTCAGGGGTTTTTGCTGGCCAAAAAGAAAATGATATTTTTGTTTGAAACCCCAGGTATTGGGGTATTTTGGCAGTGTGGACAGGGGCCAAGTCCTGCTGGACATGAAATTTCCATACCAAAAAAAGCTTTTGGGGAGGAAAGATGAAGTGTCAAAAATTTCCGGGTAGCAAGCGCTGTTTTTGGTCTTGATAAAAACAGGGACCTACACCAGCAATACGGGCTCCCAAACCATCATGTTGTGGAAAGTCACCTGGATCCAGCAGTTGGATTGTGGCCTCTCCCTTTCCCCAACCTGGGGGCCCCTTTTTTTCCAAATGAAATGCAAAATTTATTTCATCTAAAGTAAAATTTTGGACCACTGAGCAACACCTTTTTTTTTTTTTCCTTCCCAGTAAGACCTTCTGTTTTGTCGAGTGCTTGACCAAAGGAATGCGACTTTTTCCCCATGCCTGGTACGTCTGTGGTGGGGGCCTTGAAGAAGCCCCCAGCGCAGCACCCTTTTGTAATCTCCCCTAATTTTGAAAGCTTTTCTTAACAATCCTTTCAAGGCGCGGTTATCCCAATTGCTTGTGACCCCTTTTTCTACCACATTTTTTTCCTTCCACTCAACTTTCCAAAATATGTTGGATACAGACTCCAGACACCATTAAAATTTAGCAACCCCTTTTGCGGCTTATCCCCCTTTGGGGGAGTGTGTAAATGACTGCCTTCTGGACATCTGTCAATCAGAAGTCCCCCCATGATTGGGACCTACTGAAACAGACTAAGGGATTTTTTAAACATTTGGGGAAGCCTTTGCTGAGTTTTTTGTCAATTATTCTAATTTACTGGAAATGATTTTGGGTTTTCTTGGGGCTGTAACCTAATCAAAAAACATTAACTGAAAAAACACTGAAATATCCTCTGTAAGACATAAATATGAGTGCACTTTTTGTATTGAAAAAAAAAAAAAATTAATTTTTTTTTTGATATTCTAATTTTGCGAGAAGCACCTTAATACGGGGGAAAGGGGCTCCTGATACACATACCAATGACAGCCAATACATTATGGGAAAAAAAAAAAATTTGTTGCAATTATTGTACTACGAAACTAGGGATGTTATATTAGTTTATATACACCCTTTTATCAAATAAATTTTTCTGTTTTGCCCCATTTGGGGTAAAACAAAAAAAAAAAAACCATGCGTGGGGCTCCCCCATATCATGTTTTTCAGATAGGAAACATTACCTTATTTTCCAAAAAAGAACAAAGGAAACCCTTCACTGAACCATCCCCACTGTTTGTGTTTTTAGTCATTTAAGTGAGTCTAGTGAGTTTCACACTATGCTTTAAATCATTTAAATTACTGTATAACCTTGAAAATGTTAGATCTAGTAAATACTGAGAGCTCATGAACCCAAGTCTTTTCTCCCATCCCGCATTTGACAATTCAGCTTGTACTGAGCACATGAGATCTCAGCAGCAGCAAGGGGTGGGGCAGAGGAGCTACAATCAGGAGGGTTTCAGAGATGAGTATGAACCTTAAAAAAGGGTTATTCAGTCTTTCCTTGTGGATTTTAAAAAAAAGTGCACCAACATTTTTTCACAGATTCATTTAAAAAATTATTGCAAACTTCTAAGATGAGTAAATTTTTTCAAAGTGTTGGAAAACAAGCAACTTTGAAAAATTTAAATTTTTTTTAAAAAAGTGGTTTGTTCCCCAAAATATTTAATTTTTTATAGCTTAGGGGTTTTAAAAAAGGAGACTGACCTCCTCTGCTGTTAGCTACCTGACCATGCACAGTACTTAAAAAAATTTTTCTCTTGCCTTGCAAAATGCACTGAGCTTTCTGGATGACTGAATTGCACCTTTATCTCCCCCCCACTCTGGCACAGTTCCAGGTATTTAAACCCCTCGAAAAAGCCGCCCCGTACAGCACATTGGGCACACAGTTTGGGCAAGCGCGGTGATCCCACTGGCCGAATGTCAGTCTATCGGGTGTCGAAAGCGGTGAGGGTATGTTCTAAAAAGGATATAAACATAAGGTGCTTTCAGTGGAGAAGCAAAATAGGAATCTTGTAGTATGATCCCTTTTTTAATGGCTAACAAAATTATTTTAAGATATTAGAGGGCGAGTTCCTAGTAAAAAAGAGAAGATGGAATTAATTTTTTTTAAGTGTTTTGACTAAGGCCCCCTGCTTTAAAATGGATGATCGTAGTGCGGTTTTTCCTCATTCCGTAATTGTGTTTAGGTCGTTTGTTTCTTATGTCGCCCCAGCTGCTTTTATGCTGGGTGTACTTTGCTTCTGTTCTCTGGAGAATGATTTTGACACTGTTGGTGTTTACTAGTGATGACGAATTTTCTCGGTAAGCTATTCCCCGATTTTCCCCGTGTGTTAAAAAAGTGTCTTCGGCGTGCTAAAAAAAAATGTTTGACCCCCCGCCGCTGCATTCCCCGGTTTTTTCGCAACAACTTATGCAGTGGTTTCCCCTCTTTTTAGGCAACCCTGCATATGTTGCGGCTGTTAACCCCACCCCCCCGGAAATGCAGCCGCGGGAGGGGACTTGAGCAATTATTTGGCTTCCACGCCGAAGACACAAGGGCCCGGGATGGTTCAAAAAAAAAACAAACAAACCCCCACAGCATTTACTGCACACCTTTGAACAGTAGCAATGTGTCAAAGGATTTGTAAAAACCCCTCTTCAAAAAAATGTAACATGTGGCTGAATAGGTATGGCCGCAGCAAAAGGCTCTATGATTGTTGTGTTTGACCTGACTTCACTTTTTTAAGACTGTAGACATCATTTTTTTTTAGGGGGAAGATCTAAGAGAGCTGCCAGGTTTACAGCGTGATTTAGCATCGTGTAATTTCATTTTGTCCTAAGCAAAAATAAAGTGTAAAATAATAGGTTTGTGATGGAAGTCGTACCCAAGAGACCCGGGGGTTTTTGTTTTTTTTTCTAAACTCTCCCTCAAATAGCCAATATGCAGAAGATATGTACAAAACTGTCTCGTGTCCTCACGACCCCCCGCTCTTATTTAGCATGCAAATTTTTCGCTTCTTCCTCTTCGCAGCAATTCGCATTTTAAATCCATCCAAAGGCTTAACCTTGGTGTATATTTTCTTTCAAGATCAGCTTCTTTAGTTTTTTTTTTTCATTTTTTTATGGAGGCATTATGTTAAATAACATAAATTAAGCAAGTTTTTACATAGTTTGCAGGGGTCAAATATCAGACTTTTTTTTTAAACATTTTTGGGGGTGTCCAAGTTTTAAGGCCTATTCCAATAATAATTTTTTTTATGTGAAAATTTTGTGCATTTGGAACGTCTGGACGACAAAAAAGACCCGGGAACACTATTAAACTTCTGTAGTTGGGGCATTTTAGTTTAAAGGGTCTGTCAAAAATTTTTAACCCCTTGAATCATTTATATCCCCTGAACCCTTTTGAAAATCACCAGTTTGTTTTTTTTTGGCTACAAAGCAAAAAACCAGCGCGAGAAAATGTGTTTTGAAGTTGTACCGGAAGTGCATTAGGGGTGATGGTCATTCTAGTTTATGCTAGCTGCAGCTGTAGCCTCAAAAGGGGGGGTTATCAAGAATAAAGGGGCCCCCCACCTTTTTTTTAAAATTTTTAAAAAACCCCTTTACTCCCAAGGGGGTTTTTGCACGTTAATGACCGGGCCCAAATTTTTTTCAATCGACCACTGCGCTTGAGTTTAAAACTCTGGAACGTTAAAGGGGTCCACTTCTGGGACTTTTTCCCCTCGTGAAAAATTGTACTCACGTTTGGGTAAAACTTCTTCGATATAATTGCTTTATTTTAAAAAACGCAAATATGGCAAAATTTCAAAATTTAAACTTTTATTTTTTTCCCTTTAAAACAGAAAATATGCCCCCAAAAAAAAAGTTAATAAGAAATTTTTCCCAATTCATTTACATCAGAAAAATTTTTTAACCAAAATTTTTTTTTGTTGGGGAATTAAAAAAGGGGTAAAAGTTGACCAGCGATTTTCATTTTACAAAAAATTTACAAACCCCCTTTTTTTTGGGGGCCCACCTCACATTTGAAGTCATTTTTTTAGGGGCTTATGGAAAAAATAACCAAAATGACCCCATTCTAAAACTGCACCCCCCAAAAGGGACCAAAACCACATTCAAAAAGTTTATTAACCCTTGGGGGTTCAAGGAGCTGAAGAAAAAGTGGAAGGAAAAAATGAACATTTTTTAATTTTTAGTCAAAAAAATGATCTTTTTCAAACTTTTTTTTTTTTCCAAGGGTAAAAAAAAAAAAAGGACAGATAAAAATTTTTGTGCAATTTTTTTTGGTAGCTAAAACCCATATTGGGGGGAAAAAAATGTTTGGGCACAGGCAGAGCTCTAAAAGGGAAAGGGCGCCCTTTTACTTTTTCAAACCAAAATTGGTGGAATTGAGATTGGCGCCCCGTCACGTTTGGAGAGCCCCCATCGCCTAAACAGTGGGGAAAACCCCCCCAAGGACACCATTTTGGGGGAAATAGACCCCCCCCCGGGGAATTATCTAGATCTTTGGAGCACTTTGAATCCCCAAAAGTTTCACAAAAGTTTTAATGCCTGGGTGTTAAAAAAAAACAAAACAATTTTTCCACAAAAAGATTTTTTTTTCCCAAATTTTTTATTTTTCCCCCAAAAAATTGGACCCCAAAAGTTTTGCCAATTTTTTTTGAGTTGCTGATACCCTAGGGGGAGAAACTACTGTATAGGCACCGTCGGGGTCGAAGGAAGTAGTGACGTTTTTGGTTCCCCGACTTTTTTGGAAGGTCTGCAGGGGGCTTCGGTTTGGAAGGGGCCCTGATGTCCTAAACAGGGGGAAAAAAAACCCCCCCAAAAATGACCCCTTTTGGAAACTAGACCCCCCCAAAGAAATTTTAGATGTGTGGGGGAGCTTTGGAACCCCAAAGTGCTCAAAGTTTATAAATTACAGCCGTAAAAAAAAAAAATTTTTTTTTTTTTTTTTTTAAAAAATTAATTTTTCGCCCCCATATTTTTTTTTCACAAGGGTAAAGGAAAAATTTGGACCCCAAAGTTGTTGTCCAATTTGTCCTGAGTACGCTGATACCCCAAATGTGGGGGTAAACTACTGTTTGGGGCAGGCAGAGCTAAAAGGGGGGAAGGGCCCTTTTTATTTTTAACGCAAAATTTTGGTGGAATTAGATCAACCCTGTCCTTTGGAGACCCCTGTTTTGGCCAAAAGTGGAAACCCCCCCAATTTAAACCCAAAAACCTAACCCCAACACACCCCTAAACCCTAGCCCCCAACCCCCAAACTAACCCCAAACTAACCCAACACACCCTAATCTCAACCCAACCCAATCCTAACTTTAGTCCCCCCCAAATTTATTCGAAACCCTAACCCAATGGGAAAATGGAAAAAATACATTTTTTTTTTTTTTTTTTTTTTCCCCTAACAAGGGGGTAAAGGGGATTGATTTACTATTTTTATGGGGGTTTTTGTTTGGCAGCGTCACGCTAAAAACGCTTTTTTTTGCAAAAGTAGTTTTTGATCACCACTTTTTTAAGTTTAAAATTTTTGCATTTTTTTGGCCCCGAGTCATATGAGGTCTTATTTTTTGCGGAAAGTTTCATTTTTATTGGTACCATTTTTTGGGACGGACTTTTTTTGACGCTTTTTTTTTCGATTTTTGGGGGTTAAAGAACAAAAATCAGCAATTTTGATTTTTTGGGGGGGGGGGGGGGTTTTTAATTTTACCGTTCCGCTGGATAAAATTGATAAAGCAGTTTTATTCTTCGGGTCAGTACGTTACAGCGTACCTCATTTATAAAAATTTTTTTAGTTTTGCCACTTTTATACAATAAAAAAAAAATTTTTATAAAAAAAATTTTTTTTTCATCCTTTTTTCTGCGACTATAAATTTTTTTATTTTTCGCTGATGATCTGAAGGTGGCTTTTTTTTTTTGGGGCAAAATGACTTTTTTAGCGGAAAAACCCGGTTTATTTAATTTTTTTATCGCGTGTTATTCCACTTTTTTTGGGTTTTTATGATAACATTTTTTTGCTTTGTTTTTTTTAAGGGGTTACTAAAGGGTTTAAACTAATGGAAAGTTTTACGGGGGTCTTCGGACACGGCGATCCCCAAATTTTTGTACTTTTATTTTTGTTTTTTTTTTTCATGAAGAAATAATTTTTTTGGGAAAATTTTTTTTTTTTTCCTTTTTTTGGGAAAATTTTTTTACACGTTATTTTCATTTTTTAACTTTTTTACTTTGCCCCCGGGGGGAATCACGTATAATGTCAACGCTGGCTGACGTGTGCACAGCACCTGTCAGACCAGGCTACAGGCAATGCTGGAGGCTTTTTCCAGGTCGCTCTAGCAGGCTGAGAAGCCGCCCCCTGCAGGCCGGAAGGCCCCCCCCGGGGCCCCTCTAATGGGGGCCTCGGGGGAGGGTCCCCCGAAAACGCGATACTCGGTTTCTGAGGGGCCCGAAGCACGCGGGAGCCCCCTCCTTTTGCGATGCTTCCCCCTGCCCCCGGGAACACCGCGATTTTTTGATCGCGGGATGCCAGGGGTTAAGTACGGGGGCGGTCCTGACCGCCTGTCCATGTGCCGGGGTCAGCTGTGATTATCGCGACACCCGGCCCCCGCGTCCCCTCGCTGAGACGTACTACCCCTCCTGGCAACGGTCCCGGTCGCATGGACGGGGGAGTATTTCGGATGGAGAAAGGGGTTAAAGGGTCTGTCACCTCATTTTTCATATAAAGCTGAAGCCCCCCGCCACGGGGGGTTTTCTACACCTTCTGTAAGCTGTAGAAAAACCCCCCATGTAACCTGAAAAAAAAAAAATAGTTATATTATACTCACCCTGGGGGGGGGTCCAATGCGGTCCGGCCTGAGGCGTCGCGTCCCCGGGCCCGGGAAACCCCCCCTCTTCAGCGATGACGTCCTCCTCCTTTGTCGCGCTCCGCGCAGGCGAACTTTATTCCCTGTTTTGGCAAACAAATACTGCATGCGCAGGCGCTGGGAAAAAGGCAGAGAGGCCTAGCAACCCCTTTGCACGCAGTACTCGCCTGCCCAACATGCAGATAAAGTTTTCCCGCGCAGGAACGGTTTTAAGCAATGGGAGGGGCATCACAGAAGAAGGGAGGCACCGGACCTGGGGGCCCCGAGTCCAGGGACCGAAAACCCATTGGGGCCCCCCCCCCGGGGAAGTTATAACTTGTTTTTTTTATTTTTTGGTTACATCGGGGGTTTCTACCGCCCTGATGGAGTGGCTTAGCTATATATGAAAAATGGGGGACAGATTCCCTTTTAAACCAAAACCCCCCCTGGCTGATTGACCGTCGTGGCCATATAGCAGAGCACGAGCTTCAATCATCAAGGGGGTCCCCCAAAAATTTTGGATCAGCAATGTGTAGACGATGTTTTCACTGGCCCCTAAACAGAAAAAAACCCAGATAAAAAAAAAATGAACAAATACCCTGCAGTAAAAAATTTTAAACCTGATAAAAATAACAAAAAGGGGACTTATTAACATTATTTTGACAAAAAAAAAGAAAAAACCCTTTTCACCACGTCAAGGGGGAAGTATTTGGGGGGTCCTAAAAAAACTGAATTAAAACCTTACATAGTAAAAAGATGTACTGTATATACTCGAGTATAAGCGACCCGAGATAAGCCCCCCCCCCCAATTTTGCCACAAAAAACTGGAAAACTTATTGACTCGAGTATAAGCCTGGGTGGAAAATGAGGAGTACGGGAAAAATTTAAAAAATTAAAAAAATACCAATAAAAGAAAAAAAAGTAGGTTAAATTTTTTTGGGGAAAAGCCATATTGAACAGGGGCCCCTATATTATCCCCAAAAAGCCCCTTTTAGCCCCAATGCTCCCCCGTATTCTGCCCCATGTATTATCCCCCATATGCGCCCCCTGTTTATCCCCCCTATTTTGCCCCCCCCCATGTTTTATGCCCCATGTATTTCCCCCCTATGCTGCCCCAGTATTATCCCCTTTTAATTGTCCCCCCTATCTGCCCCTGTATTATGCCCCATGATTGCACCATTGTGCCCCCCTTTTTGTCCCCCCTATTCTGCCCTGTTTACCCCCCTTTGCCCCCATGTTTTGCCCCATATCCCCAAAATTTTTTGCCCCCATATGATCTCCAAGATTGTGCCCCAATGCTGCCCATGTATTAGCCCCATATGCTCCACAATTTGTCTCATAGCCCCAAAATATGCCCCTATGTTCCACGATTTTCCCCCAAATTGTTCCACGATAGCCCCATACTTCACAGATTTGCCCCTATGCTCCACAGATTAGCCCCTTCCCCAAATTTTTTCCCCGATATGTTCCCAGATTAGCCCCATATGCCCATAGTTTTCCCCCCCCTAGTATGGGCCCCCTTTTGCGCCGCTGCTGCTGCAACAAAAAAAAAAAAAGACATACCCTCGTTGCTGGGGGCCGGGGGGTGTCCTAAGCAGGGAGACACCGGCGCCTAGGGGACAGGTGGGTGTCACCGCGGGGTCGGGCCCCCGGGAAAACCCAATATTCACCTGCCCCCTTCCCCAACGCGAGCGCCGCTGTCTTCCGGGCCTCCAGCTAAAAGCTAGGCAGAGGGCTCACGCGTATAACTACATCATCGCCCCTTGCCCCAAAATTCACACTAGAGGACGCAGGCCAGCGGCGACCGGGGGAAGGGGACGGTGAAAAGGAAATACCACCCCCTCCGGGAGCACTCTGCAGCCCCGCCTTTTCCCACGTCTCCGCGCTATGCCTAACTCAGCGGTCACGTGGTCCCCTCTTAAATCAGAATAGTGCATATTCAGACTTTAATGAGCGGTACCATGATGGCTGAAAACAGGCCCCCGGGGAATGGGGGGGAAAAGACAGGAGCGCAGAACCGGCCGGAGGGGGGAGATATAGGCAGTGCGCTCCCCCTCCCCCCCCCCCCCCCGGTATATGACTCGAGTAAAAACCCGAGGAGAATTTCACCCCCAAAAAATGGGCTGAAAATCTCGCTTATATTGAGAATACGAAAAAAGTGAAAATGCCCCAGCGGGGGCTGAACCCCCCACTAAGGACATCAATATGAGGAGTATATAAAAACCCCGAAAAAAATTTGGAATCACCTGCCTTGGGAAGCATTCAGTGTTTAATTTGTTAAAAAAAACAGATCACAGACGGGGGACAAAATGAAGTCATTTCAAATGGCAATTTCTGGCTTTAAAAAAAATAAAGAAAAAAAGAACAAAAAATTTGGGGAGGTAATGGTTATTTTTTTAACCAAGCATAGGGGAAAATTTGGAATCACTCAACTTGAGGGGGAAAAAAATTTTGGAATCAGAAAAACAAAAAAAAAAAAAAAAGCCCCAACACATCACTAGTTTTTGTTGCACCACCCCCGGCTTTTTTATTGCTTGCGTCTCTGGGAGGGGGGCCTTTTTTTAAAGAGCGTCCACAGCAGTACCTTCATCAACTGGCTCCCTTCTCTGATTTTGTTGCCCAAAACAGCTTTTAGGTTGGGCCTTGTCAGGACCCTTTTTTTTAACTTTTCCCCAAAAGATTTTCAATTGGGGTTTAGATTGGACCTTTGTGGGATGAATTTCCTTATGTGTTTTTTTCAAGAAGTTTTCAGTTTTTCTCAGGGGGGGTGCATTCCATTTGAAAATGATTTCATCATCCCCAAAATCCTTTCAATTGAGTGATAAAAGGGAATGTCCAAAATAAACATAAAAAATTTTGATTTATTTTAAAATTTGACAGCCTCTCCCCCTGCCTTTTCCTGACATCAGCCCCATATCACAATGATGTGGAAAAATTTCATGTTCTCTTCAGGCAGTCATCTTTATCATCTCATTGGGGAAGGCACCAAAAAAAGTTCCCGCATCATACCTTGCCCAATGCAGATTCGCGATTCTCACTGAATATGACTTTTATCCATCACCACAGTCCAAGATTGCTTTTCCTTACCCATTGTAACCTTGTTTTTTTTTGTTTGGGTTTTAAAAGGCTTTCTTTAGCTTTTCTGTATGTAAATCCCCCTTTTTTTAGGGGTTTCTTACAGTTCGGTGTTGGAATGGGTTTAGATGAGTTCGAGCAAGACTCCCCTGGTGGTTACAAGCGGACGGGTCGTTCAGTGAGAGTGAGGAAAAAGGAAAAAGGTTTACGATGGGGTTTTTTAAGGGGTCCCTTCCATCGGGTTCCGGGGGTCAATTTTTCTGGCTGAATCCTTTTTCAGTTTTTTCCCCTTTAGCCTGCTGTGTCGTGTCTGCATCTCCGCTAACAAAAAGACATTTTCTTTTTTGTGTTTGGCTAATTTTTGCATTTTATCCTGCACTTCTTTGGGGGCCTTCGGGGCCCCCGGGGGGTTCTGCCCCTCAGTTTTTTTTACCACGATGTTTGTTTTTGTTTTTTCCTTTTTTTTCAGTGGCTGCTGTTTTGATTTTGTTCACCAGGAACAAATTTTTGGGGAAGAGGTCGTGTGATTCAGGATTTTTGAAATTAGTAGAGTTGGCTTTTTAGGGTTTTTTGGGTTGCAGTAAGTCCCCTTCCATCCTTTTCATTTAGTTAGTTTGGGCCCCTTTTGCTCATACTATTTTCTTTCTGTGCGTATTTCATTTGTCAACCCCCCATTACAGTTTGGGGCTTTTTTTTCTTTGGGGTTCTGCCCGGGGGGCAGATATTTCCAAATCTATTTCAGGTTATTAGTTTTAGGCTGTGACGAGCGTCTGGCCCCAACGTGGAACGGTCCACGGCTCCTCTTTGGTGGTTAGTCAGGGTACTGCAACCAAAAGACCAAAAGCTCGGTTTTTTTTTCCTTTTTTTTCCCCCCCCCTCAGCCCCCAAACATAACGTACACCGACAAAAAAATTGAAAATGTAGGTACTCACAAAGGGGGAAAAAATATTGTGAAAAAAAAAAGGGTTGTCAAGTTTTTTCTATTTTTTCCCCTTTTTTTTTTTTTCCCCTTTTCTCTGGTGCCGGGGGGATCTTTTCTCTAAAGGGGTTTTGCACGGTTTTCTCCCCTGTGGATCAGCTTGACTGAGGTTCAGAGTATTCTGCTTCTTGCTGGGGTTTGCCGTTTTGGGCCTAGGATCCCCATCCCAGATTTTTTTTTAGGGGGGGGAGCTAATTTCAGAATTTCAAAAAAAATTGTAAATTTTTTTTCCCTTTAAAACAAATCCTCAGGGAAGCAGCGCACGGTTCAAATTAATCTCTTCCTCCCGGCGATCCTCAGGATTGGGCTTTTTCCCTGACCCCGGGGACCGTTTTGAGTGTTTTGATGCATTTTTCAGGTTTGGGGTTTTTACGATGCCCCCCTTTTTCCCTTAAAGCTGAAAAACCTTTGGGGCATTAAATCGGGGGCCTTTTTAAAAGCTGAGTTATACTGTCAGGATTCCTTGGGGCAGTCCTGACCAAATGGAATAAAACGCTTTGGCCCCTTTTTCCCGGGGAAGGGGTCTGTCAGATATAAAAAGGTTTTTATGGGGGTTCCCCCTGCCCCTCTGGTCAAAATGATTCTATGTCTTAGCGATCAAATTGACAGACGTTTGCGGGGGGGAAAGTATGGTGGAAGGTTTTTTTCCTTGTGAACCGCTTCTAACCCCCATAAGGTGAAAGTGGTTTGGGGCACAGCTCATGATTTCGAAAGCGCAAGGGTTTTTTTCCCTACTGGTATCCTCTCTGCATTTCAGTCCCCCTAAGGGGGGAAAAGACTTTTAAAACGCTCGTTTCGGGGGTATGTTCAATAAGTTTTTTTTTAACTGTCACTCGATAGCCTCTGTCCTCTTTTTCTGCCGGCTTTCGTTATTCTGAGCAGCTATTAACCGATGGATTATGATTTTGAAAAATTGTGGGTTTCCCTTATACCCCCCCAAAGTCTATTCCCCCCCACGGGATCGATTTTTTCCCCTTTGGGAGAATAAACCCCCTTTTTACTCGGTATAAAAAGGGGTTAAAACCGATCACCCCGGGGGCTGCAAATTTTTGGTTCTGTAAATCCATGCATTACGTGCTGGGTTTCCCCTTTTACAGTCTCAAATCCTGTTTGGTTGGAAATCTTGTCTGAACCGTTGGGGGCCAAAGTGTTAATACCCCCCAACCCCTTTTTTCTGCCCCCCCGGCTCAGGTTTTTCCTGACTTTTTGATTGTTTTTTTTATTTTAGCGAAAGTAAATCTGCATCCTTGCCCCCATAGGACTATGACTGCGTTTTGAATTAGGGGGGTATAAATTCCCTAAAGGTCCCCCTTTTTAATTGTCTGTACCTGAACAGACGCTATGCGTCTTTACAAGGAATCTTGGAAAGGGAATAACCCCCCTTTCACCCTTAGGTGCCGTTTTTTTCTTTGGGGCCAAAAAAGATGGTCATTAAGGCCGTGTATTGATTACGCTTTTAACATAAAATGTGAAATACAATACCCGTTACCCTTGATTTCTGACCTTTTTCCAGGTGAAAAACGCTACGGGGTTTTCCAACTTGACCCGGGGGGCGTATAACCTTATTCCTTAAAACACGGGGTAAGGAAAACGGCATTAATCCCCCCAAAGGGGTTTTTTGTCCCCCGTGATCCCTTTTGGCTCACTAATGCCCCTTCCCCTTTCCCCTCCCTTTATGAATAATTTTTTTAGGGTTTTGGGCAAATTTCTGATTGTTTTTTGGATGATTCTGATTTTTTTTAATGAGGGACTCCATGTAAACTTTTCGACTGTTTCCAGATTTTGGAGAAAGCTCGTATGTGAAGGATCAAAGTGTCTTTTTGGCGTACAGAGGATCTCATTTTGGATTCATTTGTCCCCTCTGTTATCGAAATGGACCCCCGGCAAGGTTAGGCCTTGTGATTGGGGTCCAACTACTTTTTAAAGGCCTTCAAAAATTTTTTGGGTTTTTCCAATTTTTATCGTAAATTTTTGTAATTTCTCGGTTATTGTTAAACCATTAAAAGATTTGACCAAAAAGGTTTTTATGTGGTGAAAGGCCTCCCCGGGGCAGTTTTGCGTTCAGGAATTAAAACAGTGTTCACTTCTGTCCTGTTCTACGGGGGCCGATGTTTCTCTGCCCCTTTTAGGTGGGGGGTTATGCCTCTGAAATTGGGGCAGGTGCCGTTTTTTCCCAAAAAGATCCAAGACCCAAAAGTAACCCTTTTCCTTTTTTTTTCTCGAAAATTTTTTCCCCCTGAACTTAAAATTTGACGGGGTAAGGGGTTATTGGCCCGAATGGCTTTTGAAGAGTGGAGACATTTGGGGGAGCCAAACTCAGGGTGGTCCCCTTCGGCCATAAGAATTGTCTATCTGGGAAATTTCAAGCGACTCAATCCTAGAAACCCCGGGGGGTTTTTTTCAACGTTTTTAATTTTGTGGTTTCCCTTTTTCCTGGACTAAGAAGTTAAGGCGGTGCCCTCTTGAGGGTTTTTCCCTTCGGACTTCCCCCAGTTATCTGATCCTTTTTTTATTTGAAAGAGGGTGAGTTCTTTCCGCCATCTCGCCCCAATTTGGCTTTCGGAGGGGTGTCGAGGGGAGGCCCGAGTGCTGCCCCGTTGGGGAAAAATTTTTGTCCCCCGGCCATGGAAAAGATGTGAATTTTAATTCATTGTTCCCATTGGCTGGGATCCCGGAATTTTTTTGGACCAAACTTGGGGTTGTCGGGGCCTTTTTGGCCTACCTTGTCTCGTGATGTAGGGAATTTGTGCAGT
>JARQOD010000006.1:368545444-368577809 GCA_033576555.1 Oophaga sylvatica
GAGGGGACAGGTGGAGATCAAATCTGTTTCTGTTTAAAGTAAGAATGGCCCTTGGAACTTTAAAAGGGGCGGTGTTTGGGCATCTTTGTTTCTTTCTTTTAACCATGGTTATCTCTAAAGAAACACGTGCAGTCACATTGCAATGCAAAAAAATGGCCTAACGGGGAAAGAGTTCGCAGCAGAAAGATTGCACCTCAGCAAAAATCTATCGATCATCAAGAATTCAAGGAGAGAGGTTCCTTTTTCCCAAAAAGGCTTCAGGGGCCCCAAGAAAGCCACAAGGGCCGGCCTTTCCTTAAAATGTTTCCTGCGAATCGGGCCCCAGAGGCAGAGCTTGCTCGGGAAATGGCAGAGGGGTGTGAGTGATCGCATCCTGTGAGGGGAAAATCTTGGGAAAGGGCCTGGTTCAAGGGGGGCGAAAGAAGCCACTTCTCTCCAAAAAAAAACCATGGACAAAAGATATTTGCAAAAGGTACAGGCAGGGGACTGCTGAGGACGGGGGAAAATTTTATTTTCTCTGAGAATCCCCTTTTCAATTGTTTGGGGCATAGGGGGAAAAAGCCTATTCGGAGAAGCAAGGTGACGCTACCCCCGTTTGTTCTGCCAACTGTTAAGCATCCAAAAACCTTTTTGTGGGGTTGTTCTCGCCAAAGGGGAAACGGGGTCTCTAAGTTTGCCTAAAAAACACAGAAGGGACCAGAAAAAAGAATGGGACCAGAATGTCCTCCAAAAGCAACTTCTCCCAACCCTCCAGAGCAGTTTTGGGGATCAACAAAGCCTTTTCAGAGATGGAGCACCTTGCCCTAAAACAAAAGGGGATAACTAATGTTGGGGAAAAAAACATAAGATTTTGGGTCCTGCCGGAATCCCCCGTTCTTATCCCTTGAGAAAATTGTGGTCAAACATCAAGAGAGGGTGACAAACAAAAACCCAAAAATTCTGACAAAATGAAAGATTGATTTTGCAAGAAAGGATGCTTCAGTCAGGATTTGGTCCCGAAGTGATTGGGCATGCCCGGGGGAATTGGGGAGGTCCTGAAAAAGAAGGGGCAACCTGCAAAATTGACTTGCTGCATTAACTCATTCTAACTGTCAATATAAGCTTTTGTTACTCATATGTTTGAAATTTATTATATTTCTGTCTGTGATAAAAACATCTGTCAAACACACACAATAAAAACCAGAGGGCAGCAGATCATGTGAAAATATAATATTTGTGTCATTCTCAAAACTTTTGGCCATGACTGTACATCCATGGAGTAATGAATGCAGATACATAGAAGCACGTACGCACCATAACCCAAGGGACGTCTGTGCTTCTAACAATTGACACTGTCCTTGATGAAATGAATGTCTTGGAAAATCTTAAGCCATTGATTGGATTCATTAATTTCAAGGAGTTAATATCTGACATTGTTTAATTAGTTATTTCCTACTATCTACCGTAATACTTGGGAACTGTCTTTGGCAACCTGCTGCTATTATGGTCAAAATTAAAGAAGTGCTGAGCTAGCAGTCAGTTTTCTTACGTGGCCAGTTTCTTCAGATTGGCGCAGAAGGGGAAAATAAGAGGCAGGGCTGCTTAGTGTGCTGAAATTGCTTTACAGGGCCATGGGTTAATAACGGATACTGTCAGTAAATGCAGGATGCTATTATGTCATCCTCATTTTCATGTGAGTTTCGAGTCTATTATCTTTAAATTATCCAAAATAATTCTCCCACCATGACAGTCCCTGCCCATATGTGCTGCTAGGGCATATGGAGGTCATAGTTCCCCGCTCGGGACCCCCCTCTATGAGCCAAATTGGACAGGACTGGCAATTTTTTTGAAGGGCTGGCATGTACTATCACATTTTCAATACAGCGGGCCGCAGCAGGAGGAATGTGTAGCCAGACGTAGCTTCCCATGCCAATAGCAGCTTATTGCTGGGGGTTAGAGGAGCTGGACCTGCGGCCGTCCTTTGATCACTTCGCCAGTTTATTTTCAAAACCGAATGTGTCTGTGAGATGATCCACATAGAAATTAATAATTCATTAGCTATGAAATTGAACCTAGGATATGTATGTGTGCATGAGACTGCAAAATTACATCATGTCCCTTTTTGGGGACTTGGTCTGCTGTGAGTATATTGTAATACGGCCATCTTCGATTCAGTATCTGCCAATAGAGGTATTGTCCAGTCTTTTTGGTATTATTATGATTTTGATGCTATGAAACATTTAATATACTTGGTATTTCAGTTCCCACCAAGA
This sequence comes from Oophaga sylvatica, assembly GCA_033576555.1. Lineage (NCBI taxonomy): Eukaryota > Metazoa > Chordata > Amphibia > Anura > Dendrobatidae > Oophaga > Oophaga sylvatica. Next base: position 368,547,697 of record JARQOD010000006.1, read on the forward strand.
TTTTTCCTCTATGTACAGTATACAGGGGAACAGAGATAGAAATACACAATGAGCAGCAGTTTAGACGGAGAGTGTCACCAGAAACGATCTATTGGTTAAATGAGGTTTTTCATTTTACATATACTTTTTTATCAGTCTATCAATGTTTTTTTTAACGGCCTTTGGCTTGATCTCGAGAGATGGTGACTGAGGAAGATCGATCTTGTGCAAGCCTAGATGGGTCCACCAGGGTCTTCTCCGCCGTTATCTTGATAATATTAAGCCATTGGGTTGCTGGTCTTCCTCTTCGCCTTGTTCCTTCTATTCTTCTGACCATGATGCCCTTCTCAGTGATTGCTTTCTTCGTATGATGTGTCCAAAGTCTGCAAATTGTCTCATCAGAGAGGTAGAGGACTAGAACTCTAGTGCCACCTATTGGAAGTAGCGATCCTAAAAGTCAATGTCGACCCTTTAACGAGCCTTGTCACATGACTTAGGATAAAAGCCAAAACCAGAATCTCAGTTTGAAAACACAGTGTTTCTGTGTACTGCCCCTCGTCAGTGCAAAGTATGAGATCTGGTTTGGCTGGGTAAGAAGCATCTGACCGGGATCCAAGGGGTAACGTTTCTCCTTGCGGAGACACGTTGAGATAACGAGACTTTTACCCCGTAATGCTCCAAGTCATAGCTGGTAATCTTTGCTTCAAGTGACATGTCTAGCTTTATTTGTTCCAAAATTGATATTTATTCTTCTTGCCATCCATAGTATTGATAATATCTGTCTCCAGCACCACATTTCAAAATCTTCCATTTTTCTTGTGTCTTGTTTTTTTATCGTCCAGTTTTACATCAATACGTTATCTATCTATCTATACATGTAAAAATCTTGCAGTTCTCACACTGGCCCTTAGGTTGAATATTAAACTCCTTCTTCCTGTTCTTCATACTGATATTAGCCACTATTGACTGATTCAGACCCATTTTTTGTTTTTATATAAGTGTTATCTGAGCATAAAAAAACATTAAACAAATTCTGAAAAAAAAATGGATTGAAGTAATAGGACATTTTCTGATGACACATTCCCTGTAACACAATTATTCAATAACACCATGGCTATGAACTCTTATCACTGGGTGAAGCCACATCTGACCATACATTTCCGCAGATACAACCTATGTAGTGAAGATGCAAATATGACTTATGGCTTCAGCTGGACATATCAGGGGCGTATCTATAGGCAGTAAAGAGGCCTCGAGCCTTGGGGTCTGCCTGCCACATAAGATAAAAATTGGAGCGAAGGAGCTTCAAGCTATTCCTCAGATAGCAGTTTACCATTCTTGCCATAGAAAAGTCTTAAGTGGAAGATTTTCTTTTATGACATCCATTATGTCCTAATAGAAGGCGGTTGTCATCATGTAGAGTAACTCATTAAAGGCGGTATATCAAGACTGCAAGTTGTCAAATATCAACAGGATTGGTGATCTTTTATTGACTGGAATTTGAGTACAATCCTTTAAAGTTCAATTTTCCAATAGAGAATATGGCAATTTTGACAGCTGGTAAAAACAAAAGCTCATCATGGCTGTGGTCATAGCTTCATGATATATTTTTATTTCTGAGATGACTGAAAGCTTCCCTGGCAGTGACCTGGATTCTTTGCAGTGTGGGCTCACACTGTATATATGGGCTATATGGGGGCTCATACTGTATATAGGGGGATTGAGCTCACACTGTATATAGGGGGCTATGTGGGGGCTCACATTGTATATAGGGGGCTATGTGGGGGCTCACACTGTATATAGGGGCTATGTGTGGGGTCATTCTGTATATAGGGGGCTCTGAGGGGACTCATACTGTATATAGGGGTGTTGGCATACTGTATATAATTCTGTGCAATATTAAGTGGTAGAATTAATATAAAATAATAGTTTAATTCATATGTTAATATTAATATTGGGCAGAATTAATTTCAGCCTATTGGTTTGGCCTCCACAACTGTCACAGTCTCTCATATGGCCCCTCAGGAAAATGAATTCCCCATTCCTGATCTTAACCAGGACTGTTTCATTTGTCACAATAAGTAATAGAAAGTAATATTTTCTATTTTCTGATATATTATTTGATATGAATTTGAATTCTAATACTGTTCTTCTGGTTTCTGTTTTTACAGCAGTCATGTACGTCATGGGTGCCCTTGGTCCAGCAGCCGGCTATTTGTTAGGTGGAGTACTTATTGGATTTTACGTTGATCCCCGCACATTGTCAACATTGAGCAGAGCGACCCACGATTCATTGGCAACTGGTAAGGCCTTAACTACCTAAAAGAGAAGAATACTGCCAAGAGATCCAGAAACCGTGCAGAAATTTCTGCAAGCAAATCCGCAACGTGCGCTCATAGCTTAATAATGACCTGATAACGTGTGAGCGAGCTCTAATAATGACAATTGTGATTTCTCACAAGCTGATATAAACCAGGAAACAGCTGAGTAGACCTTTACTCAATTTATATTATCTTATAGCAAGTGACGAGCTATAGGGATAAGAAATACTGAATATTAAAATTACTGTAACTAAAAATTACATATCAGCTGCTTACATCCAGCCCCTCCAGGTCCTGTCATGTTAAGTTTATGTAGTGCCAGCATCTCTTCAGGGGAAGGAGAAAAGCCGCGGTTAGCTTTTAGTCTTACACTTTAGTCAGCAGCTGCAATAATTGTCAGAAACCATACATTTTAAAGGGTGCCTATCATTTTATTATTTTTTTATCTCCCCTAAATATGCTGCAGGTCAGACCTTTGGACAGAGTGCTGTGCGGGCTCAGTAGTAAGAGATCATACAGCGCTCTGCTGGTGCGATCGTGCTGGAACTGAGCGCTGCCACGTTCTGAAGTGAGCCTTGGGAGCAGACTTTTTTTGGATTGGTGGGGATCTCAGGATCCAGATCCCATTGATCTGTAGCACCTTTGGGGAGAAAAAGCGTATCAATAAAAAAAGTTTCATTAGCATTAACTACGTAGTCAACTCTTTTTTTATTTAGTGTAGCTTGTTTGAATTCTTGAAATATTAAACTCTTAAACTTCAAAAACATTTCAATCCAAGGTATCCCTACATTGTGGATAAGGTCTAGAGACTTTTATGTATTTTATGTCATAGTATCAAAACTATGAAATAAGAAAATAGCAAAATATTATGCTTGCTTGGTTTTCAAATGGGCTAGTGTTAAACAAAGTGTGGCCCAAGGCAAAGCTGAAAGTAGGTCATCAAATTCTGAAGCACACTTTACTTAGTTTAGAAGGCAAAATGCCAGGGGCGTTGCTTGAGTTAAAAGAGCAGGGTCACGCGTCCTAAGTCATCTGCCATTCAACTTACAAAGAAAAAAGAAAAAAAAGTATAATGTATATATGTACCGTATGTGAAAGAAATGTTGACAGATAAGCCCCCCTTGAAGAACAGTACATGGCAGGACAGAGAGCCCATGGTGGATGCATAAACCTTCCCCTCTCTAACCCTACTACCAAGCTGTGCCATATCACAACAGCAGAAAGGACCTACCGCTGGTGTAATAGAATGCAGCTACTGAGGAGGATGATGGTTCATGAGATTACAAAGATATGTGGTTGATAAAAGTTACATTGGATAACGAAGGGTTATTCTCAAAATAGTAAGTTATTACCTGTCCTGAGAATAGGGCATAACCTGCTGATTGCTAGGGGTTCTGACTCCTGAGAGCCCCAAGATCCTGAAAAAGGGGGCCTGGAATCATGGGAACGGGGGTCTGCAGAATGGAGCAGCAAATTGCAATCTCTACCTCCATTGCATTCACGATCTATAGGAGTAGAAATAGCCGAGCATTGTACTTGGCTTTACTCCATCAGTCCCATAGACAATAAATGTAGCGGCGGTCGATAATGCTCACTACCGCTCCATTAAATATAGGGCTCTGTTCTCAGGATTCACAGCCGTGTTCTCGGTGGGGTTGGACCCCAAGTGATCAGAAAATACCCTACGGATAAGGGCTAACTTGCTATTTTGGGAATAACCCTTTCAGGACTTGACAGGTTGGACCCTATCAGTTACTAGAGCACTGCAGACTCCCCCACCCCACAACTGCACAGACATGGTACTAAGGCTTTGATTGAAGCACGCTGCTGCTGCTGCTGTTCAACTGACCAAAACATCTGGGCGTTAGTCTACCGATCTCACTTTCTGCTTGCAGGTGGAGTGGGTTTCTACTCTGTGCTATGGCTATGTTACTTGTCATATTTCCAATGTTCACCTTTCCAAAGAAGCTTCCTCCTCGACAGAAGAAGAAAAAGAAGAAAAAGAAAAGTAACTCATATGATGTTTCCAGTGATGATGATGTGATGAAAGAGAAATCTAGCAACACAATGAAAGCCGATACTGCTGTTGGCCCATCCATAGGGTTTGGACAGAATTTTAGAGGTAACGTAACATCAGTGATGTCATTAGTTGTAAGTTTTATTACATTCCCGACTCCTCATTGGCTTTGGTTAAAAAAAAAATCTTGGATATTATTGCTCAAGAGATTTGTAATTATTTGTCAGGGGGCAAGATGCAAGGAAAATATGATTATCACCTATGAGAAATGTTAATCCCCTAGAGGTGGGAGCTCCTAGTAATCGAGACCTTAATTTATTACCCAAAGTGGAGATCAGCTACTAGGAATGTGTCTGGTTCTAGAGGGTTGACATATCCATGCATCTCATAGACCGGCCACTAATTACAGGGTGCAGTGCTTAAAGGGATTTTCACAACTTGCCAAGTTATCGCCAAGTGATAACTTGTTGATTACTGAGATCCCCACTGATCCCTTGAACTAATGTCCCTTTGACTGCAAATAAAACAAAGGATCACATCCCTCCCACAAAGTATATCGCTCTCCAACAGTTTCATAGGTATTAAATGGAGCCTTGGCATTCGTGTGGCCACCGCTCCATTCTAGCAAGGCATTTTAGTGGATAGGTGATGACCGGCTGAATTTGCACTACCCCTTTAAATTCTCTTGGGTCAGTACTGCTAATGAATTGAATCCTTGTTGCTAGATTTCCATAGATATTGACATTAAATGCTGGGGACCCCAGTAGTAGTACAGTCTATGCATTGTTCAATCATCTATTGACTTTTCTGCGAATAGTTGGTTGTAGCTAGATCCGATAGATCTTTGATTCAATAATCTGAACTTGCAAGACAATTGGGCACTGACCTTTGGCTAAAACAAGAGCCTGATGATGCATTTTCTTAGCATTGCTTTTTGTATCATCTAGGTAACTTATGCCCTAATATTCACGAATGGAATAAGGTTCCTCTTCAGAAGAGAACCATTGGACTTTGCTGAAGAATTCATGTTGCCTTGACCTTTCTCAGATAGCAGTTTGTTAGTGATAGGCATGGAGGTTGTACGGATCATAGTATAACTACTGTTTGCGGTAAGTTTCAACATGTATATTAGTGAGCTATAAGCATCTACAATAATGTATGACTTTTGGTGACAAAATTCTTGCAAAGAAATCCATTACACGCCCGTCATTTCAGGGATCCTACATATATTGTTTTATTTTTCCATTCATTTTATATAAACTTCATCTCTTGTCATTTTTTAGACCTTCCAAGAGCAGCAGTCAGAATTTTAAGCAACATGACTTTCCTTTTTGTGAGTTTGTCATACACTGCTGAGAGTGCCATTGTCACCGCTTTTATTACCTTCATTCCCAAGTTCATCGAGTCTCAGTTTGGCATCCCAGCTTCCAGTGCCAGCATCTACACTGGTAAGATCATGCTTAATGGTGCATGTCAATTACAGTAGGAAATGGACTTTGTTAATGAAATGATTGGTAAAGGCATCATTTACTTAAGGGTTGTAAAGAATGTATACAAAATGGTAAGTAATTTGTTAAAAGGGTTCTAACTACTTGACGCCATATCTGTAAAATATCTTTCTTGGCTACTCCTATATTAGTTTATCAGCTCTTAAATACTAGATTAGGAAGCACATGGACATACTGCTTTTTTTCTTAAGGCTATGTGCCCACGTTGCAACTCCCCGCCGCGGGTAAAACACATGCGGAATTCGCATGCGTTTTCCCGCAAAACACAAGCGTTATGCAAGCGTTTTTAGCTTGCAGAATTCAAGCACTTTTCCAAGCAATTTGAAGCATCGCTTGGAAAAGTGATTGACAGGTTGGTCACACTTGTCAAGCATAATGCTTGACAGGTATGACCAACTTTTTACTATTGATGCTGCCTATGCAACATCAATAGTTAAAGATAGAATGTTAAAAATAATAAAAAAAAAAGAAAAAATATGGATATACTCACCTCCTGTCGGCCCCAAATCTCCTCGCCGGCGTTGGCGGCAAGTTCCCAGTGAGTCATTGCAAGTATGACCACTGATGACGTAGCGGTTACTCAACCGCGACGTCACAAAGGTCATTTTGGCACGATGCACTCCTGGGAACAAAGCCGCCGCATGCACCTCTGAGAATCGGGAGGACCCCGGGGGCTGACAGAGGGTAAGTATATCTTTATTTTTTATTTTAATTCTATTTTTAACATGAATATGGTACCCAGGACCTGGAGGACAGTCTCCTCTCCTCCAGACCCTGGGTACCATCCACACATGAAACGCTCACTTTACACATGGTGGGCATGGCCACATGCGTAAAGTGAGCGTTTCAATGCAATCCTAAGTCGGCGGAATCGCCACGATTACGCAAAATTAATGAACATGCTGTGTTTTTTTTCCGCAATGCGATTCCGCTGTGGAAAAAAACGCAGCATGGGCACAGCAACTGCGGAATCCCATAGGATTGCATGGGATGCGTTTTAACTAGCATTTTTAAGCGTTTCCGCAGCGGCCTTGCCGCTTAAAAAACGCAACGTAGGCACACAGCCTTACATTTTCACTTAAAGGGAACCTGTCAGCAGGATTGTGCACAGTAACCTACACACAGTGTCAGGTCGGCACCGATATATGATTACAATGATACATTGGTGATGAAATCTGCCTTGTGGTTGTGTAATCTATATTTTCAGTTTTGAGTTGGTGATATGCTCGTGCCCCAGGGCGGCCTGTGGGGGGTCTTCATGTGGTGCTCTGATTAGGTATTCATAATGAAGACTGGTGACAGGTCATTGATCCCCACTGACCTGTCCCCTAGTTTACATATTGAATGAATATTATATATATTTAAAAAAAATAATCCCCTTCTGCAGGCAGGTGGCGGCACCTGCACTCCTGCATAATTGCATCCATATTGTGCATTTAATTATTCTTTTTGATGGTATCCATAAATTCATGAAAAAAAAAATCAGTTTGAAAATGGCTCCCGCCGCGCCTGCGCGGTAGCAACTGTTGGTGATCTGACAGCTTCCATTGCGTAGGTGCTGGCGGCGCCATCTTGCTAGAGAAAAAAAAAGGCCCCTCCAAGATGGCTCAGCCGGCGCTTGCGCAGTAATATACATCGGATCGCCGATAGCTGCTATTGCGCAGGCGCCGGCAGCACCATCTTGCTGGGAAAAAAAAAATTGTCTCCACTAAGATGGCACCGACGATCCGATAGATGCTACTGTGCAAGCGCAAGCAGCGCCATCTTAGAAAAGGCCATTTTTTTTGTCTAGCAAGATGGCGGCACTTGCACATTAGCAGCTATCGGATCACCGATAGATGCTACTTCGCATGCGCGGTCAGTGCGATTTTAAAGCTAATTTTTTTTTTTTTTAGGAATTTATGGATACCTTCAAAAAAGAATAAATAATTGCACATTACAAATGTGATGAGGCTCCGCCGCCGCCTACAGAAGGGAATTTTTTAAAAATATATATAATATTTATTATGTAAACTAGATAGCAGGTCAGTGAGGGATCAGTAACCTGCCAGCAGTCTTCATTATGAATATCTAATTAGGGCACAACATGAAGACCCCCCCACAGGCCGCCCTGGGGCACGGGCATATCATTAACTCAAAACTGAAAATAAAGATTAAACAACAACCACAGGACGGATTTCATCACCAGGTATCATTGTAATCAGTATAACAGCGCCGACCTGACACTGTGTGTAGGTTACTGTGCACAATCCTGCTGACAGGTTCCTTTTAAGCTATTTTAGTTATATATGTTTCAGGATAAAACAATATATGAGCAGATTTATATCTTGGGATATGGGAATACTGAGTGGCATCTTTTGTAAAATCTGTAATGTCAGCCAAATTGGTCTTTATCCAGCACTTCCAAAACGGAAATAAATCAACTTGACAGAGAAGGGCATGGTGAGGAGTGGACTTTTCAGAATTCTAAATAAATATATTTTGTTTTATTTCAAGAGAATTGTTTTTTTTTAAATCAGATGATTTTTATTTAAAAATTGTCAGCATGAAACTTTGACAGTACATTTAACTTTAGCATATAATATAAACCGTATTCAACCTGACAGGCAATATAACTATTCTTACATCCTAAGTCCCCTACCCTCCCCCCTCCCCCCTAACCCCGTCCCTTTAAATCATTGCACATATCACACACCATGTCACATTTTGAATCCTTTTTTTCGAGACAACCCTTTACGATCCCTGTTTAAAGTACCAACTCAGAGGGTCAAGGGCGCGTAGGCAGACGCATTCTTTCTCTCATAAGAGCCTCCGAAGCCAGGCCCGGGTGCTCTATCCAGCCACCCCACACATTCTCAAACTGCATGTGCTGACCTCTTTTCGCATATATGTTCTGTTCCATCATAACAATAAAGTTAACCTTATTAATCAGTTCTTGTCTAACTGGCGCTTTGTCATCTAACCAGTGGGCCGCAATGAGCTTTCTGGCAGCATATAGGATTCTGGCTATGGTCAGCTTTCACCACTCATCAACCGCGATATCCTCCATGCACCCCAATACACACGTCAGGGGTTCCTTATAAGATCCACTCCCATTACCTCCTGTGTCAAATTAAGTGTTTGTACCCAAAAGTTCTGTAGGGCAGGGCAGGACCACATCATATGTAGGAGATCTGCCCCATCCTCAGAGCAGCGCGGACAGCAGGAATCCCTCCTCAGGCCCGCCCTCTTCATCCAGAACGGGGTCCTGTATACCCTATGTGTTAGGTAGAGTTGTGAGACTCTCCTGGCTTCACTCATAGAGACCTTGGGGATGAATTGTAATACGCTCTCCCACTGAGAGTCCGAGATTGGTCCCACATCCTCTTCCCATTTTTCTCTGGACTTATCGGGTGCCGTACCAGGAATGAATCCAAAAAACCCCTATATACGAGGGAGATAAACATCCCTTAGTGACCCTATAAGATTCACCATCGCATCTGATTGCACCACTATTCTTGATGTTTTAAGCTGTCGATTGATTGCATGCCGCAGCTGCAAATATTGAAAAAAGAGGGATTGACTCAGAGGGAATTCCTTCCTGATCTCCTCAAAAGTCTTAAGCATGCCGCCAACCAACAGCTGTGACACAAACCATATCCCGACCCTTCTCCATTGAGCGAATCCCCTCAGACGCATTAACTCCCCCAGTCTCGGGTCAAACCAAACCGACGAGAAGCGCGTGAGCTCCGTAATGCCCCTCCATTGTCTAACTCTTTGCCAAATCTTGTCCACCATAGCGATCGTCGGGAGCCTTTTAGGGTTCACCCGGAACCCACCAGCCTCTAAACTAGCAAGCAACGGACCTCTGCCCACTATAAACTCAATGAGCTTCCCAGCCGACGTAGATTGGGTAGGCTCCCCCCACCCCACCATATGCTGACATTGGGATAACACATAATAAACCCACGGGTTCGGGATTGCCAGGCCCCCCTCCTCTTTTGACCTCTGTAGATGTTCAATTTTAATGCGTGCCCTACTACCCTTCCAGATCAAGTCCCGGAAAAGAGAATCAATCCGGTAGAATTTATTTTGCGCCAACCAGACAGGCGTATTATGGAGTATATATAGGAGTTGGGGCATGAGGATCATTTTTAATAAATTTGCTCTACCCGCCACAGACAGGAATAGTTTCTTCCACGCTGCAATTTTTTGTTGAAACTTATTGATAAGGGGGGTAAGATTGAGCAGTTCATATTCCTCCAATTTAGCAGAGATCACAATGCCCAAATATTTAAACTCACTAACCACCCTCAAAGGGGTCCCAGGATCTAGCACTAGGGGAGCAGCAGAGTCCACGGGAAGCAACACGGATTTATCCCAGTTGATAGTCAGTCCAGAAATAGAGCCGAATTTACTAATAACTGCCATAGCCGAACTTAGGGAGTCGCTCGGGTCAGCCAGAAACAGTAGCACATCATCCGCATATAAGGCCACTTTCTCTACGTGGGAGCCATATTGGAATCCCCGAATATCTGTGGTACCACGTATCTTTGCAGCTAACGGTTCTACAGCGATCGCAAACAGCAGGGGGGACAGGGGGCACCCCTGCCTCGTTCCCCTATGTAGGGAGAAACTCTCAGACAGCAGACCATTAACCCGTATTTTAGCACTAGGGGATGTATATAGCAAACGTACCCAACCCACAAACAGATCACCAAATCCCATGGTTTTCATTACTGCCCACAAATACCTCCACTCCACACTGTCGAACGCCTTAGCGGCATCCAGGGAAACTATTACTCTCTGTCCCACATTATCCGCCCTCGCCTGCATGTTTAAGTATAATCGCCGGAGATTTATAGCTGTGGATTTGTTGGGCATAAACCCTGACTGGTCTTGGTGAATTAGGGATTCGATGACCTTGTTAAGTCGGTTCGCCAGCATTTTGGCCAATAACTTAATGTCAGTGGTCAACAAAGAGATCGGACGATATGAAGCTGGGTCCGTCAAATCTTTTCCCTGCTTTGGTAGGACAACAATTATCGCCTCTCGCATGGACCGGGGCAGCTCCCCCCCCCGCCAAACTTGCAGTGTAAACCTCCATCAACTTGGGAAGCAACACCTCTTTGTATTTTTTGTAGACTTCTCCTGGGATACCGTCCCCCCCTGGGGCCTTGTCACTAGGTACAGAGGCCAGAGCGGCCTCAAGTTCCTCCATATCAAAGGGCTCCTCAAGAAGCCTCTGCTCCGCCAGTGAGAGTCGTGGAAGCCGCACCCCCACTAAAAAGTTATCAATTTCCTCCTCCGATGGCTGCACATGTGACTGGTACAGATTTGAGTAAAATCCCATCATTACCTCCAGTATGGCCCTACCGCCTGTATGCTCACATCCGTCTTTCCCCTTTAATTTAGTGATATACGCCGATTCCCTTTGGGCCGCCACCACCCTGGACAGAAGGTGACCCGCTCTCTCTCCCTCCTCGAAAAACTTCATCGTGCAGAACAGCCTTTTCCTCTCCGCAGTTTTCATAGTCATATTACAAACCTCTCTCTGCGCTGATCTCAAACGTTCCCGGGCCTCAGGGGTTTGCTCCTCAATTAGTGCCGCCTCTGCTCCCTCTAATGACCTAATCAACTCCTGGTCTCTCCTGCCCGTTTCGGTTTTAACTTGCGATATGTTTTTAATGCACAACCCTCTGAAGTAAGCCTTCATGGCTTCCCATACCATCAATACCGAAGCCGAGCCCATATTAATTTTAAAGAATTCTGTCAGGTCATCCCCCACATGGCCGTCCAGATCAATCAGCTGGAGCCAGAACGGATTTAGCCTCCACAGGGGTCTCCTGGAAAACTCAGAGCCCTGCCCTGAAGCACCACACACATAGGCGAGTGATCCGACAGAGTTCTAGCCAAATAAGTTACCTCACCCACTAGACTTAGCATCGGACCATTCCCCAGGGCCAGATCAATCCTGGACAGTGAGGCAGAGGCGGGAGAGAAGCAGGAGTACTTATAAGTTCCGGGGTGATGGGTTCTCCATATGTCTATTAGTGCAGTCTCCTTCAGAACCGCCCCAAAGGGGGTGCAATTACCACCCAGTCTCAGTGCCTCCCGACCACCTCTGTCCCAATGGGCATCAGGAACATTGTTGAAGTCACCAATTATCAGAAAGGGAATCCCCGGGAAATCGCCCACTACCTCCATGACCTTGTGCAGCACTTTCCCACAATACGGCGGAGGGATATATATCGAGATCAGTAGCATCAGTATACCAGACAATTTACATAGCAAGCATACGAACCGTCCCAGCGGGTCTATAATCACTTTACACTGTTCAAAAGGTATACCTGTGTGAACAAGAACACTGACCCTCCGTGAGTATGTGGAATATGTTGCATGATACCCCGCCTGCAGCCATCTTTTTTTAAGAAGATGCGTTCTACTCTTTATCAAGTGGGTTTCTTGCAAGCATATGACTGCAGGTTTGGCATCAAGCAAGAAAGTAAACATTGTCTGTCTTTTTACTCCGGACGCCAACCCTCTAACGTTCCAACTTATTATTTTTATTTTATCCGCCATTACCCTGCAACCCCAAATACCGTGTCATCCATTTCCTCATTTGTGAATTAGTAAGGCTGTCTCCCCTCGAACCTGTGTGACATAGACAATATTTTAACATTCCCCCCTCCCTCCCCACCCTCCACCCCCCTCACACAATACCCCAACTTCACCCAACTCAAGCTTTCCATCTCCTCCAGGTGTCACGGAGGAGAGGGCGTACTTTATCCGATTCAGAGTATCCACTTCACCGAAGCAAACCCGCTTTACTCCCCAAACTCTGGGAGTAGCATATGGCTAGTGATTGCAGCCAAACAATACTCAACATTAACCATAAAACATTCACATTTAGCATTCTGTTAAATACATTTAACATGTCCAGAACACATGAACTAGAAAAAGGTAGGAAAATTTCTCCCCCTCCCCTCCAATGCACAGCAAGATTATTTCCCAAAATGAGAGGGAGGGTCTTCCTCCTGAGAAAAAGGTATTCAGGAGGGAAGAGCGGATATATGTAAGATCCGGTCCCGATTAAAGGACAAGACCCGTCCCGATTAAAGGACAAGTCAGCTCAGTCAGCCAGCGGAGTCCTTAGAATTTGCCTTGCTGAGACGCGTCTCGTTGCTGTCCATCCAGTTAAGGGCCTCCTTTGCATCCGGGAAGAAATGGACAGTGTCCCCGTCTACCACTCTCAGTTTAGCCGGATATATCATTGAGTACGGCACACCCAGGGCTCTCAACCTCTTCTTAATGTCAACGAATTTGGCCCTCTGCTTTTGAACCTCCATAGAGAAGTCCGGGTAAATGGAAATCCTGGAGCCGTTGATTTTCAGGTCCGGATGATTCTTGGAAAAGCGAAGAATAGCATCCCTGTCCCGATAATGCAGAACCTTGACACGCACTTGTCTTGGAGGACGGCCAGGGGGGAGGGGGAATGCGGGGACACGGTGAGCTCTTTCCACGGCATATAAACGGGACAGGTTGTTCTGGCCAATAGTGTTCAACAGCCACTGTTCAAAGAACTCGGTGGGTGCAGAGCCTTCCGTTTTTTCCGGCACCCCAATAATCCGCACATTATTACGTCTTGACCTATTCTCTAGGTCATCAGTCTTTGCCTGCACAGCTGACATTGCAGTGACCATACGCTGATGCTGCTTGTCAGATTTTGCAATAGTATCTTCCACAGTGCTAATACGTTTCTCAGCTTCCCCATCCTCTCCTTAGTGACATGCATGGAGTGCTGTAACTTAGACATGCTGGCCTGCAGGACCCAAGCTGTGCTGCCACCTCAGTAATAGTAGTGTGAGAGTGCATTGCCAGCTTGAACAAGTCTTTTAATGTGGGCTCCTCTGGGATCACCATCCCCCCATTTGCCGCTTACATTCCTCCATCTCACCTCTCTCCCATTTCATAGTTCCTTGGTCTTCCTCCCGGCTTTCACAGTCACTCTCCTCACCATCCTCCACACCAGATTCCTCTGGCTCCTCTGCACTCCCCGCAAGCCCCCTCCGACCTCTACCTGCACTTGCCGGACACCGCTTATCTTCCTCCAGCCTGGCGAACCTCCGCAGTTTAGACACTGCATCTGACCTGCTGGGGATTCCCCCATCTTCCTCCGGGCCCGCCATCAATACATCTTCTCCACCGGCGCCATCTTGTGCCTTCTTCTCCGATTCGCCTGCTGGCCTTTTGCTTCCTTTCTTCCCAGCCATTTGCTTGTGCACTCCTGATTTACAGAGCCTGTGGTCAGGGTCAACACCCTCTCCAAGGAATGTGAATTTAACAGCTAAATAGTGGCTGCAATCTATCAAACTGTCATATATCCAGCGGGAGCTCCTGCTGCACGCGTCTGATCACATCTCCCTCAGGCCAAGCCCCTTTAAGAGAATTGTTCTTCCATCTAGATTGGAGTTTTACTTTAAACCTTAAAATAAAGATCAATTATACGTACTTTATTAAACGCAAAAAAATATCTATAGATGTGTGTGTGTGTGTGTATATATATATTTGTTTTTTAATAAAGTGCAATAATGAAATATTGCTTGGTCTCCAGACACAAGAAATTTTTGTATTCGTTTTTGCTGCTTTTTTTGTTGCTGTCATTGTTTTCAATGGATGAAAAAAGCTGTAAATACGCTGAAACAATTGACGTGCTTCAGATTTTAACCTGCTTCAAAACTGCAAAGAAAAATAATCGGCGTATTCCGATTTCACAAATCTCATTCACTCTGCTGGGTGGTAAAATACTGCTTTTTTGCTACAACAATTTCGCCCTCTCATTCACTTTTATCCACATCATCTCGCATCCTTTGGTTGAACTTGATAAATGCTTGCAGCTGTATTCATTATGTAATTTGTGTAACACCTTCCACCGGCAGCATATAGTTTCCCTTTACCCACCTGAAGACTAGCTGCAAATCTTTTAAAGATTTAGGAAGGGGATGTGTAGGAGGATGAAGATTTAGCTTCTCGCTCTTTATTTTTGTAACCTGAATGATGTCAGAGGAAACAGGGTGTAGGATTTTTGAGAAATTCGGAGTGTAGTCAGTATGATTATAGTGTGAGTGATTTTGGAAACAACATATGATGGGAGACATACATACCAGGATAGGCCCAGAATGTGCGACATATGTACCAGTTTGGCGACATATATACCAGGATAGGGGACATATATACCAGGACGGGCTCACGATGTGGGACATATATACCTTGACTCTGTAGACCCCTCAGTAGAGTGCGTGAGCAGTTGTAATCTATAGAAGTTAACTGACAGAGAATGTGCATAGACATAGAGTATTGCACCTTTTCCCAGAAACCAGAGGTTGAAAGGGGAAATGCATACAGAGCCATATCTAAGCATATGGTATTGGTATTCTGCTTTATCTAAAGCCTCCCCACATCCTCCCATACACCTTAGGTCGCAGAGAGCGCCTGCATTCTATATAAGGAGGCAGCTGCCAGACATCTCTTAGAGAACAAAGGGATCGGCAGACTGAAATTAGACATGCTGTGTCTTTATCTCCCCCCAACATCTTCTGTCCAGTGAGAGTCAGTGGTTCCCATACACATTAGACTGCCAGCTGAACCCAACGATATTAGTGGTTGGGCCTATAAGCTCCATATCATAATGTGTATGAAGGGGGGGGCTTAAAGGGATTGTCCAGGATTTCTGTATAATTTGTGTGTGTACCTAGGATGCAGAATGCTGACAGTTTGTAATGTACTCCCTGCCAGCATTCTGCATGGTGTCCTATATAGCACATTTAATCATGCGAGCAGCTCTGTCCTGATTCTGTAGGAGCTGGTCACACTCCG
Organism: Oophaga sylvatica; assembly: GCA_033576555.1. Classification (NCBI taxonomy): domain Eukaryota; kingdom Metazoa; phylum Chordata; class Amphibia; order Anura; family Dendrobatidae; genus Oophaga; species Oophaga sylvatica. The sequence continues at coordinate 368,563,377 of JARQOD010000006.1, forward strand.
ACTAGAATTTTCCTGTCTGGCAGAGACTGGTCGGTAACGTCACAACAGACATCACTCTCCGGTCTCTACCAGATCCTCCCTCTGCTTCCTGCTCCTGCCTTTGGTGCAGCACACAGTGGGATGCAGCAGGGGAATGACTCAGCTGACTGGACTAACCTGTAAGGAAAAGGCTTCTACATGGGTGAGTATAATGTGCTCTGTGCATCCATCCCTAACTCATCCATCCATCCCTTCTTCATTCATATATGTAGATTACAGTCTCTGAGTCACTCTTAGCGTAACCTGGAAAGGCAGTTGTTAAAGTCTATGGAGTGTCAGAACGAGGCTCGATAGACTTTGTCAGATTCGCTGGACTACATTAGATTTAGGTAGCGTAATGCTAGAACTCTCCTGTTAGGTTTTTTTTTATCTTGCTGGTCACATGACCTTTGTGGCCTATTCAATCCTGCTCCGCCCTTCTGGCTTTGCTGGACTTCATTGTAATTTCTACTCTTAAGCTAGCGGGGTGCTTTGTTACCTTACTCAGTCTGTTGTGCTTGGTCTTCGGACCTCTGTGTTCTATTTTGTTTGTTTTTCTTTTACTGCTACATCTTCTGTTAGGAGGTCTCCCAGTCCCTAGTGCTTGTAGGGATCCCACCCTCACATCTATAGGTCTTCGTTCAGACTAGCTGAGGACTTTAGCGGGTCTGATCGCAGGATCAGGTTCCCCGTTACATCGTAGGGATCCAGCTTAGTTCTATCGTAGGGACAGATCTCCCATCTTTCCTTAGTGCTTGTAGCAGAACATAACAGTAAGTCCAGCCCAAAAATATCTCTAAGGAAAGATTTTCTGTTTCCATCATGGTGTCGGTTCAGGATTTGGCTCAACGCCTGCAGGGACTCTCTCTGGAGGTGGCTGAGATCCAGCAACACGTGAGTAGTTGTCCTGGAGCACATTTCGTGGAGCCAAAGGTACGTTTGCCTGATTTATTTTTTGGTGAACAAGATTTTTTTTCTTTTAAAAATGCTTGCTTGTTGTATTTCCGTTTGAGACCCAGATCCTCTGGTGATGAATCACAGCGCATAGGGTTCATAATGTCACTTTTGCGCAAAGAACCTCAGGAGTGGGCCTTTTCTCTGCAACCTAGTGATCCATGCTTTAGATCAGTGGATAGTTTTTTTTCTGCTTTGGGGTTATTGTATGACGATCCTGATCGTGTTTCATTGGCTGAGACAGTATTGAGACGTTTGAGACAGGGATCAGGTAATATGGAAAAATATTGTACTCACTTCCGTCGGTGGTCTACTCAAGTGGGTGGAACGATTCAACTTTGAAAAGTTTATTTCTTGCAGGGCTAAGTGAAAGGGTTAAAGATTTGCTGATTGCTTATCCTGTACCTGGTAACTTGCAAGAGGCTATGCAATTAGCCATACGGGTGGATAGGAGACTGCGTGCAAGGGTTAATGAGAGTAAATCCTCTGCCTTGTCAGCTCCAAGTCTTGAGAGGGACTGTACTGATATTGGAGAGCCGATGGAAATTGGAGCGATGACACTTCGCTCTCAGGAAAAAGACCGCAGGTATTCTGAAGGTTTGTGCTTTTATTGCGGCAAATCTGACCATTTCATTAAGAATTGTGTGCTTCTTATGAACAAAGAAAAAAAAAAGGTCAGTTCCGCCCGTATAGCCTGTTTAAACACTAAGGGTGTCTTTCTTTCTGCCACTACTACTGCTGCCCAGGAAGAATTAATGGATTTTCGGGTATTTGTCGATTGTGGTTCTACGCTGAATGTGATTGATGGGGGATTCTTGGAAAAACTTAAATTAAAACCCAAACCTTTGTCATCCCCTATTGCCGTGGTTTCTGTTGATGGCTCTACCTTGAAGAATGTTACTCACAAGGTCTGTGAATTTCCCCTTACTATTAATGGTGTTCATCAAGAGAATTTGGATTTGGTAGTATTGAATAATTTACCTTCTCCGGTGATTTTGGGGTTAACCTGGTTAAAATTGCACAATCCTGTTCTGGATTGGTATACCAATGAAATTAAGTCCTGGAGTTCGAAGTGTTATGACAAGTGTTGTAACGGGCGTATTGCTGCTGTGGATAAAGGGGAACTACCTGTACCTATTTAGGATTTTTGGAAAGTTTTTTCTGAGAAGGAATCGCAGATTTTGCCTCCCCATAGAGATTATGATTGTACTATTGAATTTGTCCCTGGAGCGACTCTTCCTAAAATTCGGTTATTTAATCTTACTATTCCTGAGAGAAAGGCTTTGGAGGAATACATACAGACAAGCTGGGCTGCCGGTCACATTAGGCCTTCCAAGTCTCCTGTGGCTGTTGGATTTTTTTTTGTGAAAAAAAGGACGGCGGTTTACGTCCTTGTCTGGACTTTCGTGAGATTAATAAAATCACTGTACGCAATCCTTACCCACTGCCATTGATTCCTGATTTGTTTAACCAGTTAGCGGGGGCCAAGTGGTTTTCTAAAATTGATCTTCGGGGGGCATACAATTTGTTGCGCATGAAGGAGGGTGACGAATGGAAGACTGCTTTTAACACTCCTGTGGGTCATTTTGAGAATCTGGTTATGCCTTTTGGCCTTACCAATGCTCCTGCATTTTTTCAGAATCTTATTAATGACATCCTTAGACCTTTGATCGGCAAAAATGTGGTTGTGTATTTGGATGACATTTTGATTTATTCGCCGGATCTGGAGTCTCATTGGCGGAGCGTGCGTGAGGTATTACAGTTATTGAGTGACAATTCGCTTTTTGCTAAGCTGGAGAAATGTGAGTTTGCTGTACAGAGAATTAGTTTTTTTGGGCTACATTATCTCCAGCGAAGGTTTTGAGATGGACCCGGTGAAAGTTCAAGCTGTGCAGGAATGGCCTAGGCCTATTGGTTTGAAATCGTTACAGAGGTTTTTGGGTTTCGCCAATAATTATAGAAAATTCATTAAAAATGTTTCTATTATTGTCAAACCACTGACCGATCTCACCAGGAAAAGTGCTAATGCGGTTCAGTGGACTACTGAGGCCATTGAAGCTTTTGTGTTTTTAAAGGAGAGCTTCAGCTCTGCTCCCATCCTTATGCAGCCTGATGTGACTAAACCGTTTTTGGTTGAGGTTGATGCTTCTTCTGTGGGGTCGGCGCGGTGTTGTCTCAGGAAAACATGGATGGAGTACATCCTTGTGCTTTATTTTCAAAAAAATTTTCTGAGACTGAACTGAATTATGATATTGGTAATCGGGAATTGTTGGCCATTAAACTCGCATTTGAACACTGGCGGCATCTCTTGGAAGGTGCTGAATTTCCCGTTCAGGTTTTCACGGATCATAAAAATCTGATCTATCTGGATGCTGCCAAATGCTTGAATACCCGTCAGGCTAGGTGGGCACTGTTTTTCTCGCGGTTTAATTTTTCTGTTACTTACATCCCGGGTACTAAGAATGTGAAAGCCGATGCTTTGTCTCGCAGTTTTTCTCCCATGGTTGGTGCTGAGGAGGAGGAGAACATCTTACAAGAAGGGGTTGTGATTGCTGCTTTGGACTCTGTGTTGGAAGATGAGATTCTTAAAGCACAGGAGAATGCCCCATCTAACACTCCCCATGTGAGGTTGTTTGTGATGGGACCTTTAGGAGAGATTTGTTTGTGGAGTGTCATGAGTCTCGGTTGGCAGTTCATCCTGGAATCTCTGAGACCATGAGACTTGTGGGTCGCAGTTTTTGGTGGCCGGGATGGCAGAAGGAAGTCATTAAGTGGGTGCGTCAATGTACTTGGTGTGCTAGATCTAAGTCGTCACATACTCCTGCTGCGGGGTTGCTTTGCCCTTTGGAGGTTCCTAGTGCACTTTGGACACATTTGGCTATGGACTTTATTACTGACCTTCCCCCTCTGATGGTTTTACTGTCATCTGGGTGGTCGTGGACCGTTTTAGCAAGATGTGTCACTTGGTTCCTTTCATCAAACTGCCCTGCGCTAAGACTCTCGCTAAGGCCATTGTCAAGGAAATTGTCAGACTACAGGGCGTTCCTACTGACATTGTTTCCGATAGGGGACCTCAGTTCGTGGCTCGTTTTTGGCGCGCCTTTTGTGACAGGTTGGGAGTTCATTTGTCGTTTTCATCTGGATATCATCCTGAGTCTAATGGCCAGACAGAAAGGAAAAATCAGGATGTTGAGCAGTTCTTACGTTGTTTTGTGGCAGACAATCAAGAGGGGTGGTCTGAGTTTCTGCCACTTGCTGAATTTGCTCTTAACAACCATACATCCTCTTCTGCTGGTTGTTCGCCTTTTTTTTGTTGTACTGGGAGACATCCGTCGTTTGGGTCATTCTTCAAATTGGTATTGGCCGTGCCTGAAGAGGAGAATTTTTCTGGTGATTTTGAGACAGTTTGGACGGATGTACGTGGTAATCTTCAGGAGGCTAACAGAAAATCTAAAGGGTACTTTGATAGGAAACGGCAAGAGGTTTTGTTTGCTATTGGTGACATGGTTTGGTTATCCTCTAAGAATCTGAGGTTGAGGATTCCTTCTAAAAAATTGGGTCCCAAGTTTGTAGGGCCCTTTAAGGTGCTTCAGGTTGTTAACCAATCGGCTGTTAGGTTGGAGGTTCCTACCTCCTGGAAGATTAATCTGGTGTTTCATGTTTCTCTGTTGAAAAGAGCTGATGTGTCGGATGGAGAAGCCTCTGCCACTGTTCCCCGGTGGTGGAGGATTGGGAATATGAAATTTCCCGCATCCTAAATTCTAGACGGTATAGAGGGAGTTTGCAGTATCTCGTCGCTTGGAAGGGTTATGGACCCGAGGATAACTCATGGGTGAGGGCGGATGATGTTTCTGCGTCCAGACTTGTCAGAGCGTTTCACAAGAGGTTTCCGGATAAGCCTGGGCCTAGGGGATACGGAGGATCCTCTTAGAAGGGGGGGTACTGTTAGAACTCTCCTGTTAGGTATTTTTTATCTTGCTGGTCACATGACCTTTGTGGCCTATTTAATCCTGCTCCGCCCTTCTGGCTTTGCTGGACTTCATTGTAATTTCTACTCTTAAGCTAGCGGGGTGCTTTGTTACCTTACTCAGTCAGTTGTGCTTGGTCTTCGGACCTCTGTGTTCTATTTTGTTTGTTTTTCTTTTACTGCTACATCTTCTGTTAGGAGGTGTCCATCTTTCTCCCAGTCCCTAGTGCTTGTAGGGATCCCTCCCTCACATCTATAGGTCTTCGTTCAGACTAGCTGAGGACTTTAGCGGGTCTGATCGCAGGATCAGGTTCCCCGTTACATCGTAGGGATCCAGCTTAGTTCTATCGTAGGGACAGATCTCCCATCTTTCCTTAGTGCTTGTAGCAGAACATAACACGTAAACTACGTCAGATCTGCGTGGGATTTTTTATTTTTTTTAAATAAAGTAGTGAACTAGGCAGTGTTTATTTCAATAAAGTATTTTTATGTGTGTTTGCTCTTTTTAATACTGGGCTAGTAATGGGGGTGTCTAATAGACACCTTTACATTTCTAAACCCAGGGGTTGATGCCAGCTGACAAATCACAGCTGATATCAACCCTATAAACTATTACCCCGCACAAGGGCAGTCGAGAAGAACCATGGCTAAGTGCCAGAATTGGCACATTTAATGTGATGCGTCATCTCTGGGGTGGCTACGGGCTGGTATTTTTAGGCTGGGAAGGACCCAATAACTAAGGACCGTCGCAGCCTGATTATACCAGCTCCCAACTATCAGCTTTACCTTGGCTGGATATCAAAAATAGGGAGGACCCCATGTCATTGTTTCTATTTATTTATTTAGTTAATGCAAAGCTGGACAATAAGCTCCATATGCCAGTCACTAAAGGGTTCCATTTTATGATGTCTTGTATGGTTGTGAAGTTATATATCTGCCGGATATCCATTATCTAACCTTCTATCTATCTGTCTCTCTATTTATCATTATCTTTGCACATCTTTAAAGGGAACCTGTCACCAGAAAAAATGCTATTAACCTGCAGATATGTGGTTAATCTGCAGTTTAATAGTTTTACTAACCTGTCTGGCACCTGCAGGTAGCCAAACGATGTGGGGAGAAAATTAAGTTTATTCACTCCGCTGTGTTTCGGTTTCAGTTACGGGGGTGGCGCCTGGTTCAGTCACAGGGGCGGCGCTGATGCTGGTTCAGTCACAGGGGTGGCGCTGACTCTGGTTCAGTCATGGGGCGGCGCCTGGTTCAGTCATAGGGGCGGCGCTGACGCTGGTTCAGTCAACGCTTTGGAGTGTACAGAGCTCTGGTTGTAACCGCACTCCCGGTCCTGACTGACACTGGCTCTTCATTGGGTCCGGCTGTCAGTCAGGGCCAGGTGAGCGATTACAGCCGCTGCTGTGTATACTCTGAGCGGTGACTGAACCAGAGCCGTCCTCATGACTGAACCCGGAACGCTGCCAGGTGGAATAAAGTTCATTTTCTCCCCACTGCATTGGGCTAATTGCAGGCTAAGAACGCTATTAACCTGCAGATTAACCCCATATCTGAAGGTTAATAGCGTTTTTTCTGGTGACAAGTTCTCATTAACATTTAAGAAATTAGTCATTTCTTCAATACATTTTATTTCAGTACGCATCACACGAATGCCACACACGTAGACACAAATGGTAAAAATGAACCTTGCCACACTTTCACTTGTACATGGAGGCCTAAGATGTATTGTGAGGTTCTGCAGGAGTTGAACTGTGTATTTTGAAGTTCTGCAGCAGCTGAGGTGCGAATTATGAGGTTCTGAAAGAGTTGAAGGCACATGTGCAGGCCCGTCTGAAGTTTGTCTCTTCCCTCCGCCAGGACGTTAAAAATGGGTCATGGCTGGGTCTTCCAGCAAGACAATGACCCAAAACACACAGCCAAGGCAAAAAAGGAGTGGCTCAAAAAGAAGCACATTAAGGTCATGGAGTGGGCTAGCGAGTGTCCAGACCTTAATCTCATAGAAAACTTATGGAGAGAGTTAAAGCTCCGAGTTGCCAAGTGACAGCCTCAAAATCTTAATGATTTAAAGATGATCTGCAAAGAGGAGTGGACCAAAATTCCTCCTGACATGTGTGCAAACCTCATCATCAACTACAAAAAACGTCTGACTGCTGTGCTTGCCAACAAGGGTTTTGCCACCAAGTGTTAAGTCTTGTTTGCCAGAGGGATCAAATACTTATTTCTCACTGCAAAATGCAAATAAATTAATGTAATTTATACAATGTGATTTTCTGGATTTTATTTTTGATATTCTATCTCTCAATGTTAAAATTAACCTACCCTTAAAATTATTGACTGTTCATGTCTGTCAGTGGGCAAACTTACAAAATCAGCAAGGGATCAAATACTTATTTCCCCACTGTAGTCTATAGACAGCAGCTGAAGTGTATTATGTGGTATATATGTAGACACACACACATACCTATGTATTTACACTCTTGCACACACATGACTATAGACCAGACCTGGGCAAAGTGGGGCCCGCTGGCCACATCCGGCCCTCTGGCTGTCTCAGTCCAGCCCGCGGACCGAGACAGCTGTGGGGCTGGAAGTCAGCTGTCCACGGGCCGCACGGTGCCCACCCGCTCGTTTCCATGTGCGGCTCAGCGCTGTGCCGCTGACTCCTTTGTTGGAGAAGGGGCCTCCGGCCACTTCCTCCACCAATCAGCGTGTGACACAGCTGACGCGATGACATAATTTAATCACGTCAGCTGTCTACTCCGGAGAGTCCGCGCACCGGAGGCCGGGAGAGAAGCAGAGTGTTTTTTTTCTCTCGTGTATGGGCTGTTTGGGTGGGTATGGGGAGGCTATGAGGGTGTGACATGGTGCTGCACACATGGGGTGGCATGGAGCTGCACACATGGGGTGACATGGTGCTGCACACGTGGAGTGACATGGTGCTGCACACATGGGGTGACATGGTGCTGTATACATGGGGTGACATGGTGCTGCATACATGGGGTGACATGGTGCTGGCCACATGGGGTGACATGGGGCTGCATACATGGGGTGACATGGTGCTGCACACATGGGGTGACATGGTGCTGGACATGGAGGGTGAATGGTGCTGGACATGGGGGGGTGACATGGTGCTGCACATTGGGGGTGACATGATGCTGCACATGGGGGGGTGACATGGTGCTGCATATGGGGGTGACATGGTGCTGCACATGGAGGCGACATGCTGCACATGGTGCTGTACATGGATGCGACATGCTGCAATGGTGCTACATATGGGGGCGACATGCTGCACATGGTGCTGAATATGGGTGCAACGTGTGGCACATTGTGCTGCATATGGAGGCGACATGCTGCACATGGGGAGGCTATGGGGGCGACATGTAGTGTACATATGGAGGCTGTGTGGGGCTCCATCAGTATATGAGGAGGCTGTATGGGACTCATGCAGTGTATATAGGGAGGCTATGTGGGGCTCATGCAGTATATGGGGAGTCTGTGTGGGGCTCATGCAGTGTATGCAGAAACCCGCTCTCGACCCATCCTGCACAAACAACTACAGACCAGTCTCCATCTCTAAACTCTTGGAGCGCCTGGTCTACTCCCGCCTTACCCATTACCTCTCCACTCACTGCCTCTTAGACCCTTCACAGTCCGACTTCTGCCCCCTAATTTCGAAAGAAACTGCACTCATCAAAGTGACCAATGATCTTCTGACAGCAAAATATAATGGTGACCACTCTCTGCTCATTCTTTTCGACCTTTCTGCAGCTTTCAAAACTGTAGACCGCCATCTCCTACTCTCTAGGCTCCAGTCACTAGGCATTAAGGACACTGCTCTCTCATGGTTCTCTTCCTATCTTTCTGACCGCTCCTTCAGTGTTTTGTTTGCTGGTTCCACTCCATCTCCTCTTCCACTCACTGTTGGGGTACCTCAGGGCTCAGTCCTTGGCCCCCTTCTCTTCCCTCTCTACACGGCCCCAGTTGGACAGACCATCAGCACATTTGGGTTTCAGTACCATCTTTATGCTGATGACACACAACTATACACGTCATCCCTCGACCTTACCCCCGCTGTACTACAGAACGCCACCGACTGTCTGTCCTCAGTCTCCAACATCATGTCTGCTCTCTATCTGAAACTCAACCTTTCCAAAACTGAACTTCTTCTGCTCCCGCCGTCTACTAACCTCCCGAAATCTGACATTTCCCTCTCTGTGAGTGGCACCATAATAACACCCCGGCAGCAGGCGCCCTGTCTGGGTGTTATTTTTGACACCAATCTCTCCTTCACCTCCCATATACAATCTCTTGCCGCTTACACCTAAAGAACATCTCTAGAATCCGCCATTTTCTCACCATGGAGACAAAAAACCCTCACCGTCGCCCTGATCCACTCCTGCCTGGACTAATTAATGCTCTATTAATTGGCCTCCCCCTCACTCGACTTTCCGCTCTCGAGTCCATCCTTAATGCAGCAGCCAGGGTCGTCCATCTTGCTAATTGGTACTCGGACGTGTCCGCTCTTCACCAGTCGTTACACTGGCTGCCCATTCATTATAGGATCCAATTCAAAGTACTTGTTCTCACCCACAAAGCTCTCCATAGTGCTGCACCCCCTTACATCTCCCCCTCATTTCTGTCTATCGGCCTAGCCGATCGCTGCGCTCTGCAAACGACTTTCGACTAACCTCACTAATCTATACCTCCCACTCCCGACTCCAAAACTTCTGTCGCGTTGTGCCAATCCTCTGGATTGCTCTACCCCAAGAAATTTTGACCAGCCACAACTTGCACAGTTTTATGCGCTCCCTGAAAACACATTTGTTCAGAGCAGCCTATCACGTTCCCTAATCAAAGTCATTTTATGTGTAAGTGTGTATGTGTAGCCCATTCACTATCTCCATCCATGCCTCACTCCCTCAAGATGGCTGGACCATCATTGTAAATACACATTGTAAATACACACCTGTATTTTGTATCTCCCCCACTCATTGTAGATTGTAAGCTCTCACGAGCAGGGGCGGCTTATTTTGCTTTAATTATTGTATTGTTAACGTTGTTACTTATGACTTGCGTTTGAAACTGTTAAACTGTAAAGCGCTGCTGAATATGTTGGCACTATATAAAGATTATTATTAACTAGATGGAGACCCGATGCTATCGCATCGGGAGGGCTTTAATGTCACGATGGGGGCAGGCATTGCAGCGTTGAGAATCTTTCCCCCATGTGCTCACCCACCTATCAGGATACATTTTGTGAGGTAAAATAGTGTGGTGCGTACGGCGTATACAGTGTGTGTGTCTGTGTGTGTGTGTGTGTGGTGCGACGGTGTTCCACTGGTGGTACGGCGCAAGAGGCTGGTACCACCAGCAGTTTCCATATTGAGACACCCATCACTTTTGTAGAAAAAAATCTCCAGCGCAAAAATGAATAAAAATTCAATTTTTATTAGATAAAATTAAAATCCATCTTGATAGAAAAAAGACATATACAGGTGGGGCCCCTGGTGGTCTGTAACCGATGCTTTCGACCTAGCAGGTCTTAGTCATGGTTTACACAATGCCCTATACTGCAGACTTAAATACGATATAGACATGTGGAACACAGGTGAACATAACACAAATTGGTAACACAAGGTAACACCCTAAGAAATTAACCCCTTATAGGGAAAAAAAAAAAAAAAAAAGGATAGGACAGAATATAAAAACTGTATAATCATACACAAAACCGCAAATATAAACATGTATAACATATACTTATAAATAATTTGCCAGATGAAAAAATATTTGAAAGAAACCAGAATTAATTAGGACTAACGAAAAATCATGAAAAAAAAAAAAAAATTCCAAAAAACCTAAATATACCTGGAAAAAATATATTAATCTAATTGCAATATTAAATCAACCGTTTGTTCAAGCCTAATGGTACTCATGTATTAAGTTTGAAGATCCAAAATGATTCACGATTTAATAATTTTTTCCTGAAATCTCCTCCTCTAGTGGATTTGAAAACCTTCTCTATTGCTGTAACTATAAGGCCGGGGTCAGACACAACTACAAAAAATCGGACCGTTTTAGTCGGTCGATTATCGGAACAAAATGAAAACATCACACATCCGCCTGGCATCTGATTTTCCTTCAAAGATGCGATTTAGTCGCATGTGTGTGTAGCTTGTAACATCCGATTTTCATCCGAACTTGCGAGAATTTCTCGCAGGCTTGCAAAAATGACATATAATGGATCCAAAAGAATAGTATTTAAATCACAAAAGAAAGAATAGATATATACACATAGAACACATATATATATATATATTATATATGTAATTGTGTCATTTATATATATATATATATATTTATAGTTCCTAGACTTCTACATACTGTAATAGCCGCTAATTCAATTGCCGGCTTTTGTGAAATCACAGAAGCCGACATGAAATGATACATTGTTTCCACACAGTTAACCATGTCATTTCCTGTATTTTGATATATGGTTTGAACTTACAATTACATAAGTGTATGTGTGCAAAATTTCAGACATGTAGGGGTTAATTAAAGGTGTAAATTCGTTGAAAAAAAATGCGTGGGCTCCCGCTGTATTTTCTCCACCAGACAGACAAATCAAGCGAGTGGGGGCAGATAATAATAGCCTAGGGAGGGTACATTTTTTTGGTGCCCCCCCTGGCTACTAACATCTGCCCCCAGACACCCCAGAAAGGGCAAATCTATAATTAGATTTGCCCTTTCTGGCACTTTGCCCGTCTATTCCCATTGCCCTGTAGCGGTGGCGAATGGGTTAATAAGGGGTTACAGACACCTTGCAATTGAAAGGTGACTGTAAGCCAGGTTAATAATTGAGAGCTGTCAATTAGACAACTATCAATTATTAATCCTATTGTATGAAAGAAAAATCAAACACACACAGTTTATTAAAAAAGAAGTTTAATGAAATAATCACACAGTTTTTGACCATATTTTATTTTCCTGCTAAAACCATTTCCTGTAATAAAAATAAAATAAAAAAGCAAAATTATTCTTACCAATCCGATGTACAGTCAGGTCCCACGGTGTAATCCATCAGAAAGGGTTAACAGGTTACAGTGAGCAGAGAGCTAATGCTGTCTCCTAGCTGTAACCCCCTGAATGAATAACTTACTCTCCAGCGAAAGGAGAGGAAGAGATGAATGAATGGAGCTTAATTGATTTATTGCCACTTTCACTTCAGTGACCTGACCTAAGGTGAAAGTGGGACACAATCAATTAAGCTTCATTCATTAATCACATCCTCTCCTGTCGGCAGAGAGATAAGCTCATTCATTCTGGAGCTATCAGCTGAGCACGCAGCGCTGCTTAGCTGATTGCTAGTTAACCCTTTGTGAAGGATTACATCGTGGGACGTGACAGATCGCCAGATAGGTAAGAATAATGTTGTTTTATTATTTTATATTTATTTTAGGAGATCAAGGGCTTCGCACGGATTAAGAGTAAAAAAAAAAATGGTCAAAAAAATTTGTTTTTATTTCATTAAAATTATTTATTCTTAAAGTGTGTGTGTTTTTTTATTTACTTCAATAGGATTAATAATTGATAGTTGTCTAATTGACAGCTCTCAATTATTAACCTGGCTTACAGTCACCTTTCAATTGCAAGGTGGCTGTAACCCCTTATTAACCATTCGCCACCGCTACAGGGCAATGGGAATAGACGGGCAAAGTGCCAGAAAGGGCAAATCTAATTAGATATTTGCCCTTTCTGGGGTGTCTGGGGGCAGATGTTAGTAGCCAGGGGGGGCACCAAAAAAATGTACCCTCCCTAGGCTATTATTATCTGCCCCCACTCGCTTGCTTTGTCTGTCTGGTGGAGAAAATACAGCGGGAGCCCACACATTTTTTTTAACGAATTTACACCTTTAATTAACCCCTACATGTCTGAAATTTTGCACACATACACTTATGTAATTGTAAGTTCAAACCATATATCAAAATACAGGAAATGACATGGTTAACTGTGTCTAAACAATGTATCATTTCATGTCGGCTTCTGTGATTTCACAAAAGCCGGCAATTGAATTAGCGGCCATTACAGAATGTAGAAGTGTAAGAACTATAAATATATGTATATATATATATATATGTCACAATGAATATATATATATATATATATGTATTCTATGTGTGTATATCTATTCTTTCTATTCTTTATTAAAGCTGTCAGTGTGATTTTACAGTATAGCCGGGGATGAATTGCCGGCTTTTCTAAAGGACACCGATGCGATTTAATCGCAAGTCACACATGCGGTCCGTTTGTAATCCGATTTTTCATCGCTCCCATAGACTTGCATTGGCGATAGTCGACCCACAATCGGTGACAATCGCAGCATGCTGCGATTGCACTCGGACGATTAAAACGGACCACTAAAAATCGGATACTGGGAGCTGCTCCATAGATTAACATAGGGCAGACTGCAATACGATATTTCATCGTATTGCAGTCGTCCGATTCTGTCGCCAGTGTGACCCCGGCCTAAGGCCGGAGTCACACACAACCACAAAAAATCGGTCCGTTTTAGACGGTCGACAATCGGATCAAAATAAAAACATCACACATCCTTCTGGCATCCGATTTTCCTTCAAAGATGCGATTTAATCGCATGTGTGTGTACCTTGTAACATCCGATTTTCATCCGACTTGCAGATTTTCTCGCAGGCTTGCAAAACTGACATATAATGGATCCAAAAGAATAGTATTTAAATGCCAAAAGAAAGAATAGATATATACACATAGAGCACATATTATATATATATTATATATATATATATATATATTGTCATTGTGACATATATATATACATATATTTATAATTCTTACACTTCTACATACTGTTATAGCCGCTAATTCAATTGCCGGCTTCAGTGAAATCACAGAAGCCGACATGAAATGATACATTGTTTCCACACATTTAACCATGTAATTTCATGTATTTTTATATATGTTTGAAACATACAATTACATGAGTATATGTGTGCTAAATTTCAGACATGTAGGGGTTAATTAAAGGTGTAAATTCGTTGAAAAAAAATGCGTGGGCTCCCGCTGTATTTTCTCCAACAGACAGACAAAGCAAGCGAGTGGGGGCAGATAATAATAGCCTAGGGAGGGTACATTTTTTTTGTGCCCCCCCTGGCTACTAACATCTGCCCCCAGACACCCCAGAAAGGGCAAATCTCTAATTAGATTCGCCCTTTCTGGCACTTTGCCCGTCTATTCCCATTGCCCTGTAGCGGTGGCGAATGGGTTAATAATCTGGCGTTATTGTCACCTTAGTATTGAAAGGTGACCTTAAGGCAGGTTAATAATTGATAGCTGTCAATTAGACAACTATCAATTATTAATCCTATTGTATGAAAGAAAAATCAAACACACACAGTTTAATAAAAATAAGTTTAATTAAATAATCACACAGTTTTTGACCATATTTTATTTTC
>JARQOD010000006.1:368577909-368653061 GCA_033576555.1 Oophaga sylvatica
TCCTCTCTACTCCCTATTAAGGGAAAAGCGAGCTTACAGGAGCCTTTGGATAGAAAGGCAGAATTGGCGGCAAAAGCAAGCTATGAGGCTGCGGGTCATGGATTTCGAGCAGTGCTAGGATCCATGTGTGCTGCTAGAGCTTCTCTAAGCTGGTTGGCACGTCTGAAGACGGAGTTGCAAAATGAATCTCCGTTATCTGAAATACGGGAAACTTGTGAATGGTTAGAAACGGCAGCCTGTTATATCTTTGATGCCGGTCTGGATACGGCATCTCTGCTGGCCAAAGCGCAAGCTTCAGCGGTCACAGTCAGAAGAGCTTTATGGCTCAGACAGTGGGCCGGGGACGCAGTTTCCAAACAAGGGTTGTTGGCCTTACCTTACAAGGGTGGCCATCTTTTTGGATCCGACCTCACAGAGCTGATTTCCAAGGCTAAGGCGAAGGAATCAGCATTACCACAGCGAAGGGCCATGGCCTCGGTGTCCAGTAAGCCTGGTGTTTATAGTGGTCGGCGGTCCTTTCGGGGCCGAGGACGATCTAGTCACTCCTCGTGGGGATCGGGTCGTCCTTCTTTCTCAGGAAAGAAATCCTCTCAGAAAACTCGTACTCCCTGGAAGCAGAGTTTCGCCGCAGAACAAGCGGGAACTTGACAAGAAACCCGCAAAGTCGGATTGACGCCAGGGGTCCACTCGAGGATTCTCGAGTGGGGGGTCGCCTGCTTCTTTTCAAGGAGACTTGGATGGCTCGCGTTCCAGATTCCTGGGTAACGCGGATAGTGTCGGCAGGCTATTTCATAGAGTTTGCTTCTCAACCCCCAAATGTTTTTTGTCAATCTCGCGTTCCGTCGGAACCCGAGCTTGTTGTCGCTCTACAGCGAGAGGTCGAATCGCTACTACAAAAGGGTGTAGTGATACCGGTTTCCGTCAGAGGACCGAGGGAAAGGTTTTTATTCCAACCTTTTTATAGTTCCCAAAAAGGAGAACAAATTTCGCCCGATTCTGGATCTCAAGCGATTAAACCGGCATGTCCATGCCCGGAAATTTCGCATGGAGTCGCTTCGTTCCGTTGTGGCAGCTCTGTCACAGAACGATTTTCTGGTGTCAATCGACATTCGCGACGCCTATTTGCATATTCCATCGGAAAGGCTCATCAGCGCTTTCTTCGATTTGCCATAGGTCAGAATCATTACCAGTTCGTGGCTCTGCCGTTCGGCTTAGCCTCAGCGCCAAGGGTCTTTACAAAAATTCTGGCGCCCCTCATGGCACTCCTTCGAAGACAGGGGATTACGATTCTCCCTTATCTGGACGATCTTTTGATCGTGGCTTCCTCGGAGGAGGAGGCGTTGACGGCTCGGGATTTGTCTCTTCAGTTTCTGAAAGACTTCGGTTGGCTGGTCAATTGGGAGAAGTCGTCCCTGGAACCATCGAGGACAATTCTCTTTTTGGGAATGCATCTCGACACGTTTCGGTCGGTAGTTTCCCTACCACCAGACAAACAGTCATGTCTTCTTCGACATGTACAGATTATGATATCCTCAACGGCAATGTCCCTACGGAAGTGTATGCGTCTTCTGGGACTGATGGTGGCGTCCATGGAGGCAATTCCTTTTGCCCAGTTCCACTCCAGGACTCTTCAAAGGTTCATCTTGAGTCGATGGAATCAGTCGCAATCGCTGGATTGCAGTGTCACCATTTCATGCGCGGTGCGGGATTCTCTAGAATGGTGGTTACGTCCAGGGGCATTCTCCCTGGGAAGTCTTTCCTCCCTCTGAAGTGGTCAGTCATAACCACCGATGCCAGCCTGACGGGCTGGGGGGGTGTTTGGAACAATCTCTGGATTCAGGGGGTATGGTCACCGGAAGAGTCTGTGCTTCCGATCAACATCCTGGAATTGAGGGCGATTTTCCTTTGCCTCCAACATTGGACGGTCCTTTGAGCGGTCTGCCAGTCCGTGTGCAGACAGACAATGCGACGGCTGTCGCGTATATCAATCACCAAGGTGGGACAAGGAGTTCCAGACTCATGGTAGAGGTGTCCCGAATTCTGATTTGGGCAGAGGCCAATGTACCAGCCATTTCGGCGATTCACATTCCAGGGGTTCAGAATATTACAGCGGACTTTCTCAGTCGCAGAAGGATGGATCCGGGGAATGGAGCCTCCACCCGGAAGTCTTTGCACTACTGTGCTCTCGCTGGGGAACCCCCCAAGTGGATTTGATGGCATCCAGGTCCAATGCCAAGTTACCGACATTCATGTCCAGGTACAAGGACCGAAGGCGGTGGCGGTGGATGCTCTAGTGGCTCAGTGGGATCAGTTCGAGCTGATCTATGTATTCCCGCCGATATCCTTACTTCCTCTAGTGCTGCGTCGGATCAGACTAGAGAGAATTCCAGCTATTCTGATAGCTCCAGACTGGCCAAGAAGGGTGTGGTTCTCGACAATAATGTCGCTGTTGGCGGCACCTCCGTTTCACTCCCTCTTCAACCGGACTTGTTGACTCAGGGGCCCGTTTGTCATCCGGACTTGATGTCCCTGCGTTTGACGGCGTGGCTCTTGAGACCGAAATCTTGACCCGTAGAGGTTTTTCAGCCGAGGTCATTGCTACCCTTCGTGCTGCAAGATGTCCGGCTACTTCTAGGATTTACCACAAAATTTGGGAAACCTTCTTTTCGTGGTGTTTGGGGTCTTCTCGGAACCCGAGAAAATTTTCCATTCCCAACCTGTTGGCTTTTCTGCAGCATGGGCTAGACAAGGGTTTGGCAGTTAGCACTCTGAAAGGTCAGATTTCTGCTCTGTCCTTATTGTTCCGGAGAACCATTGCTTCGAATAGAGACGTGCTCTCCTTTTTCCGAGGTATCTCTCGTAAGTTTCCCGCCGCGGAAGGCACCCGTGTCTCCTTGGCGGCTCAACCTTGTTTTGGAGGCTCTTCAGCATAAACCTTTTGAACCTATGGTTTCTGCTAGCCTTTCTTTACTTTCTTGGAAGGTGGCTTTCCTGTTGCAGTCACTTCCTTGAGGAGAGTTTCTGAATTGGCAGCTCTTTCTTGTTCGCCTCCTTTTCTGGAGTTTTTTCCGGATCGTGTAGTGCTTCGCACTCGGGGTGATTTTTTGCCTAAAGTGGTGTCACAATTTCATGTTAACCAGGATATTGTGTTGCCTTCACTCTGTCCGGATCCGAAGAATACGAAAGAGCGAGATTTACACACATTGGATTTAGTGCGGGCCTTGAAGTTTTATCTATCTATTACTCAAGGTTTTCGTAAGACGGACTCCCTGTTTGTGGTTCCGGCAGGTCGTCGGCGTGGTCAACGAGCTTCCAAGGGTTCTATAGCTCGTTGGATCCGGTCAGCTATTTTGGAAGCTTACCGTCTTCGGGGTGAATCTTGCCCGATTAAGATTCGAGCCCATTCCACGAGAGCTGTGGCTTCATCGTGGGCTTTTCATCAAGGTGCTTCGGCAGTGCAGCTTTGCCGAGCGGCGACTTGGCGCTCTGTCCACACGTTTACAAGGTTTTATAAAGTGGACGTCAGTGCTTCCGCTGATGCAGCCCTCGGACGTAGGGTCCTGCAGGCAGCTGTAGTTTAAAGTTCTGGATGAACTTGTGTTTAGCGCTGGTTGCGCTTTGTTGTTAAGGTTGTTGGGTTTCTGCCTTTTGTTGGTTTTTTCCCACCCTTATTTTTGAACTGCTTTGGGACGTCCCATCAGTAATGAATACTGTGGCTCTCTTCCTTCATCTGCAGCTGAAACACGGATTTTGGTAAAGACTTACCTGTAAAATCCTTTTCAGCGAAGGAAGGAAGAGAGACACAGCACCCTCCCACGGCAGAAGTGTGTTGATGTTTTCAGATGCAGCGCGACCCTTATCTGATAGCGATTATCTGGGCTGAGGTCAGCGCGCTAAGGCTCTGTTCCAGCATCGCCAGCTCATCGCAGTAGTCAGGTTCCGTGAGTAGTACCTGGAACTCTGTGGTTTTTGGCTTTCTTTGCATGCATAACCTGTATCCTTGTGTTTTTTCTCTGAAGTTCCTTCAGAAGGGGTTATGTTGCTCCGCTGGTGATCTTGGCTCTTTTTCTAAAAGCTTTGGTACGACTGGAGCTGAGTAGGAGGAGCCCGAGCTGGAGGGGCCAGCCAGTCATCACTCTTTTGATCTGAGGTAACATCCTGATCTGGGGCTCCGCCTACCATCAGTAATGAATACTGTGTCTCTCTTCCTTCCTTCGCTGAAAAGGATTTTACAGGTAAGTCTTTACCAAATCCGGTTTTTTTTCACAAAAATTTTCTTTTAGCCTCAGTTTTTTCATTTTCACATGGGCAACAGTATAAATTGGATCCTAAAATTTGTTGGGCAATTTCTCCTGAGTACACAGATACCTCATATGTGGTTATAAACCAATGTATGGGCGCACGGCAGGGATCAGAAGGGAAGGAGCACCATTTGACTTTTTGAATGGAAAATATGCTGGAATATTTAGCGGTTGCCATGTTGCATTTGGAGAGTCCCTGTGTGCCTAAACATTGGAGCTCCCCACAAGTGACCCCATTTTGGAAACTAGACCCCCTAAGGAACTTATCTAGATGCATAGTGATCACTTTGAACCCCCAGGTGCTTCACAAATTGATCTGTAAAAAAAAGAAGTACTTTTTTTTCACAAAAATTTTCTTTTAGCCTCAGTTTTTACATTTTCACATGGGCAACAGTATAAATTTTATCCTAAAATTTGTTGGACAATTTCTCCTGAGTACACAGATACCTCTTATGTGGTCATAAACCACTGTTTGGGCGCACGGCAGGGCTCAGAAGGGAAGGAGCGCCATTTGACTTTTTGAATGGAAAATATGCTGGAATATTTAGCGGTTGCTGTTATGTTTCGGTAGCTGAGGAGTGCAGGTAAAAAAGGCAATACACCAGAGCAGTTGGAATCTATGAGATTGCAGTACCCTGACTAACCACCACAACTAGAGGCAGCCGTGGAGCGTTCCTACGTTGGTCCTAGACGCCTCGTCACAGCCTGAGAAACTAACTACACCTAAAGATAGAAATAGGAAAGCTATCTGCCCCGGAGCAGAACCCCAAAGATAATAGAAAGCCCCCAAACATGTAATGGCGGTTAGACAAGAGGAAATACTGACACAGAAAGAAAATAGTATGAGCAAACGCTGGGGCCCAAACTAACTAAATAGAAAAGGATAGGAAGGGTACTTACTGCAATCCCAGAAAACCCTGAAAAGCACCAACTCTACTAATTTCAAAATCACCTGAGATCACACGACCTCTACCACCTAAATTAGCTCTCTGGTGTAACAAAATCAAAACAGCAGCCACTGAAAAAACTGGAAAAAGCAAAAGAACAAAACTCAGTGGCTGAACTAAACTGAGAGGGCAGAAGCCCCCAGAGGGGACCCTGAAGGCCCCCAAAGAAGTGCAGGACAAAATGCAAAAATATAGCACAAACACAAAAGAAGAAAAAGTCTTATCTGTTAGCAGGAGATGCAGACACGACACAGCAGGCTACAAGGGAAACTGGAATGAAGGATTCAGACCAGAACAATTGATCACCGGCAACCCTGATGGGAAAATGACTCCCTTATATAAGACCAGTCAGTAACACCTGATTCCCAGTCCTCACAATCTTCACTAGCACCGCTTGTAACCACCAGAGGGAGCCTCTGCTCAGAACTCATCTCAAACCCATTCACAACAGGTTGCCATGTCGCATTTGGAGAGTTCCTGTGTGCCTAAACATTGGAGCTCCCCCACAAGTGACCCCATTTTGGAAACTAGACCCCCTAAGGAACTTATCTATATGCATAGTGAGCACTTTGAACCCCCAGGTGCTTCACAGAAGTTTATAACGCAGAGCCATGAAAATAAAAAATCATTTTTTTTTCTCAAAAAATGATTTTTTAGCCCACTATTTTTTATTTTCACAATGGTTACAGGAGAAATTGGACCCCAAAAGTTGTTGTCCAGTTTGTCCTGAGTATGCTAGTACCCCATATGTGGGGGGGAACCACTGTTTGGGCACACGTCAGGGCTTGGAAGGGATGTAGTGACGCTTTGAAATGCCGGTTGATGGAATGGTCTGCGGGCATCTTGTTACGTTTGCAGAGCCCCTGATGTGCCTAAACACTAGAAACTCCCCACAAGTGACCCCATTTTGGAAACTAGACCCCGCAAAGAACTTATCTAGATGTGTGGTGAGCACTTTGAACCCCCAAGGGCTACACAGAAGTTTATAACGCCCGGGCATGAAAATAAAAAAATCATATTTTTTCCACAATCAGGATCTTTTAGTCCCCAATTTTTTTATTTTCCCAAGGGTAACATGAGAGATTAGACCCCAAAAGTTGTTGTACAATTTGTCCTGAGTATGCTGCTATCCCATATGTGGGAGAAAACTACTATATGGGCACACGTCGGGGCTCGGATGGGAAGTAGTGACGTTTTGAAATGCCCACTTGATGGAATGGTCTTCGGGCGTCATGTTACGTTTGCAGAGTCCCTGATGTGCCTAAACAGTAGAAACTCCCCACAAGTGCCCCCATTTTGGAAACTAGATCCCCCAAGGAACTCCTATAGATGTGTGGTAAGCACTTTGAATCTCCAAGTCCTTCACAGAAGTTTATAACGCAGAGCCGTGAAAATATAAAATCATTTTTTTTCCACAAAAATAATTTTTTAGTCCCCAATTTTTTTTTCCCAATGTTAACAGGAGAAATTAGAACCCCCAAAGTTGTTGTGCAATTTTTCCCGAGTACGCTGATACCCCATATGTGGGGATAAACCACTGTTTGGGCATACGTCGGGGCTTGGAATAAAGGGAGCACTGTTTGACTTTTTGAACGCAAAATTTGCAGGAATCAATGGTGGCGCCATGTCGCGTATGGAGACCCCTGATGTGCCTAAATAGTGGAAACCCCTCAATTCTAACTCCAACCCTAACCCCAACACACCCCTAACCCCAACCCTAACCCCTACACACACCTAACCCTAATACAAACCATAACCCTAACCCCAACACACCCCTAACCCTAATCCCAACTCTAACCATAAACCTAACCACAAGCCTAACCCTAATTCCAACCCTAACCCAAATTCCAACCCTAACCCAAATTCCAACCCTAACCCAAATTCCATCCCTAACCCAAATTCCAACCCTAATTCTAACCTTAACCCTAATTATAACCCTAATGCTAACCCTAACCCTAGTTCTAACCCTAAGGCTGGGTTCATATTGCGTTTTACCAGCCCGTTCAACATGTAGCGTTGACCGGCTGGTAACGGTATAGCATAACGCGATCGCGTTATGCTATGCCCGCTAGCGCAGATGAATCAGCAGATGATTCATCTGTGCTAGCGGTGATGGAGCCCAGACGCTGCAGCCCGTGTCCGAGGCTCCGTCACTGAATGACGGCACGTCTCGAACGCATGCCGCTTTACGGCATGCGTTGCGATGCGCACACAAATGGGGCGAATGGCAGCGTTAACGGACTGCGTTACACCGCGTTATACCGCGGTAAAACGCAGTCCATCTAACGGACTGCCATAATGCAATATGAACCCAGCCTAACCCTAACCCTGAGGCCCAGTGCACACGTTGCGGATTTACTTGCGGATTTTTCTTAAATCCGCAGGTAAAATGAGCTGCGTTTTACCTGCGAATTTAGCGCGGATTTGCTGCGGTTTTTCCCTGCGGTTTTACACCTATAATGGAATAGGTGTAAAACCACTGCGGAATCCGCACAAAGAATTGACATACTGCGGATTTAAAACCGCAGCAAATCCGCATGTGCACAGCGTTTTTTTTAACCATTTATTTGCATTGTACTGTACATGGTTTCTGGATCTGCTGTGGATCCGCAGCGCCAAATCCGCTGCGGATTCGCAGCAAAATCTCCGCCGCGGATTCGCAGCAAAATCCGCCGCGGATCAGCAGCAAAATCCGCCGCGGATCAGCAGCAAAATCCGCCGCGGATCCCCAGCAAAATCCGCCGCGGATCAGCAGCAAAATCCGCCGCGGATCAGCAGCAAAATCCGCCGCGGATCCCCAGTAAAATCCGCCGCGGATCCGCAGCAAAATCAGCCGCGGATCAGCAGCAAAATCTGCCGCGGATCAGCAGCAAGATCCGCCGCGGATCAGCAGCAAATTCCGCCGCGGATCAGCAGCAAAATCCGCCGCGGATCCCCAGCAAAATCCGCCGCGGATCCCCAGTAAAATCCGCCGCGGATCCCCATCAAAATCGCCGCGGATCCGCAGCAAAATCCGCCGCGGATCCGCAGCAAAATCAGCCGCGGATCAGCAGCAAAATCAGCCGCGGATCCGCAGCAAAATCTGCCTCGGATCAGCAGCAAAATCCGCCGCGATCAGCAGCAAAATCCGCCGCGGATCAGCAGCAATATCCGCCGCTGATCCGCAGCAAAATCAGCTGCGGATCAGCAGCAAAATCTGCTAGGAGGAAAAAAAAAAAATTCTTTATTTTTTTATTTGTCCCTACCTATGATAAAGGGGGGGTTCATTTACTTTTTTTTATTTTGATCACTGTGACAGTTTATCACAGTGATCAAAATAATTTTTTGGACACTAGAGGGCGCACTGCGCATGCGCCGGCCGGCGGGCGCACTGCGCATGCACCCGCCATTTTCCAAGATGGCGGCGCCCATGAAGAATCCCGGGCAGCCGCCGGGACGGATCCAGGGACGTCGGTGGACCGGGAGAGGTGAGATGGGGGGGTCAGATGGTGAGGGGGGGGGAACGGAAGGTGGGGGCAGCGGATCGCAGGAGCAGGGGAGCAGACAGTGACGGCGGTGACCGGTCGCTGCCATCTTTCGGTGGCGGCGGCCGATCACCGCCGTGACTCGATGTTGGGGGGGTCTGATCGCGGTCTCCAGCCATGGCAGATGCTATTGCAGCATCGGCCATGGCTGGATTGTAATATTTCACCAGTTTCATTGGTGAAATATTACAAATCGCTCTGATTGGCTGTTTCACTTTTAACAGTCAATCAGAGCGATCGTAGCCACGTGGGGGTTAAGCGAACCCCCCTGTAGTGATGCACTAAGGGTCCTGTTACTGCGGGTCGGGTGACCTTTCAGTGACCCCGGTCACCCGGCCCGCAGAAACATGATTTATAGCATGACGCCAACGTTGGCGTCATGGGTCGGGATGGCACAGGTTTTCATGACGCCAACGTTGGCGTCATGGGTCGGGAAGGGGTTAATATTGCAATTAGATTAATATATTTTTTCCAGGTATATTCAGGTTTTTTGGAATTTTTTTTTTTTTTCATGATTTTTCGTTAGTCCTAATTAATTCTGGTTTCTTTCAAATATTTTTTCATCTGGCAAATTATTTATAAGTATATGTTATACATGTTTATATTTGCGGTTTTGTGTAATATTATACAGGTTTTATATTCTGTCCTATCCTTTTTTTTTCCTATAAGGGGTTAATTTCTTAGGGTGTTACCTTGTGTTACCAATTTGTGTTATGTTCACCTGTGTTCCACATGTCTATATCGTATTTAAGTCTGCAGTATAGGGCATTGTGTAAACCATGACTAAGACCTGCTAGGTCGAAACCCGTCGGTTTCAGACCACCAGGGACCCCACCTGGATATGTCTTTTTTCTATCAAGATGGATTTTAATTTTATCTAATAAAAATTGAATTTTTATTCATTTTTGCGCTGGAGATTTTTTTTCTACATGTTTTGCTGCAGCCAATGCCTCTAATCAAGGTGACTCCGTGCGCATGAGGATTCTGGACTACTGCTGAGTGTGAAAATCTTCTGGACTACTGCTGAGACTGGTGAGCTGACTATTTTCCTGCTACCCCCCTTTTCCTTGCCTACACCCATCACTTTTGTGTCCCAATATGGCGGTCGGTGAACTTCTCCGCTTGGAATTCTGGAATACAGTGACATCTGGATGGAACAGGAAATTAAAACATTACAAGGCAATTATATAAATAGACTAGCTGAAGAGCCTGGCACTGCCCGGGCATAGTAACTAACTAAGGTTAGTTATACCAAATTATATTGATTATATTTCTATATATAAAGCTGAGTATAGAGCCCTGCCCACTCCGCATAGTCACATTCACTATAATATCCCACATCATCCCATCAGCCAGAGCTACCGGACTACTACCCCTAATATCCCACATCGTCCCGACAGCCATAGCCACCGGACTACTAATATCCCACATCATCCCGTCAAAGCCACCGGACTACTACCCCTAATAGCCCACATCGTCCCGTCAGCCAGAGCCACCGGACTACTACTACTAATATCCCACATCATCCCATCAAAGCTACCAGACTACTACCCCTAATTATCCCACATCATCCCGTCAAGGCCATCGGACTACTACCCCTAACAGCCCACATCATCCTGTCAGCCAGAGGCACCGGACTACTACCTCTAATATCCCACATCATCTCGTCAAAGCCACCGGACTACTACCCCTAATATCCCACAACATCCTGTCAGCCATAGCCACCGGACAACTACCACTAATATCCCACATCATCCCGTCACAGCCGCCAAACTACTACCCCTAATATCCCAAATCATCCTGTCAGCCAGAGCTACCGGACTACTAATATCCCACATTGTCCTGTCAGCCAGAGCCCTGGACTACTACCCCTAATATCCCACATCATCCCGTCAAAGCCATTGGACTACTACCTCTAATAGCCCACATCATCCCGTCAGCCAGAGCCACTGGACTACTACCCCTAATATCCCACATCATCTCGTCAAAGCCACTGGAATACTACCCCTAATAGCCCACATCATCCCATCAGCCAGAGCCACCGGACTACTACCACTAATATCCCATATCATCCCGTGAAAGCCACCGGATTACTACCCCTAATATCCCACATCATCCCGTCAGCCATAGCCACCGGACAACTACCACTAATATCCCACATCATCCCATCACAGCCGCCAAACTACTACCCCTTATATCCCACATCATCCCGTCAGCCAGAGCTACCGGACTACTAATATCCCACATTGTCCCATCAGCCAGAGCCCCTGGACTACTACCCCTAATATCCCACATCATCCCGTCAAAGCCACCGGACTACTACCCCTAATAGCCCACATCATCCCGTCAGCCAGAGCCACCGGACTACTACCCCTAATATCCCACATCATCCCATAAGCCAGAGCCACCGGACTACTACCACTAATATCCCACATCATCCTGTCACAGCCGCCAAACTACTACCCCTAATATCCCACATCATCCCGTCAGCCAGAGCCACCGGACTACTACCCCTAATATCCCACATCATCCCATCAGCCAGAGCTACCGGACTACTACCACTAATATCCCACATCATCCTGTCAGCCAGAGCCACCGGACTACTACCCCTAATATTCCACATCATCCCGTCAACCTGGGATCAGAACCAGAGCACTGAGTGGAATGGCCCTAACTTCCATACCGGGGAGCCCTTTAAGAGAGGCCTGGCGTCAGAACCAGAGCGCGGAGTGGATTTGCCCTCACTTCCATACCGGGGAGCCCTTTAAGAGAGGCCTGGCGTCAGAACCAGAGCACTGAGTGGATTTGCCCTCACTTCCATACCGGGGAGCCCTTTAAGAGAGGCCTGGCGTCAGAACCAGAGCACTGAGTGGATTTGCCCTCACTTCCATACCGGGGAGCCCTTTAAGAGAGGCCTGGCGTCAGAACCAGAGCGCGGAGTGGATTTGCCCTGACTTCCATACCAATGATCCTTTTAATAGAAGCTTGGGGTCAGAATCAGAGCGCTGAGGGATTTACTACTAACTTCCATACCGGAGATCCCTTTAAGAGAGGCCTGGGGTCATAATCAGAGTGCTGAGTGGAATTGCCGTAACTTCCATACCAATGACCCCTTTAAGAGGCCCTGGGGTCAGAACCAGAACGCTGAGTGGAATTGCCCTAACTTCCATACCAGGAATCCCTTTAAGAGAGGCCTGGTGTCAGAACGAAAGCGCTGGATGGATTTGCCATGACTTCCATACCAATGATCCCTTTAAGAGAGGCCTGGGGTCAGTACCAAAGCGCAGAGTGGATTTGCCCTCACTTCCGTACCAGGGATCCCTTTAAGAGGGGCCTGGGGTCAGAACCAGAGGGATTAGTGGAATTGCCCTAACTTCCATATTAATGACTCATTATACTGTAGCAATATGTGGGGCTCATTCTATTCTATGGGGACCGTCCTATATTGTATGGCACATTATATGGAGACCATCATATACTGGAGCATTATGTGGAGCTCTCATATACTGTACGGATGATGCTCCAGTGTATGATGGGCCTATATAATGCTCCATATATAATGGGCCCCATTTATAATGCTCCAGTGTATAATGGGCCCCGTACATGCTGCTCCAGTGTCTGATGGGCCCCATTTAGCATGCTCCAGTGTTTGATGCGCCCCATGGATGATGCTCGTGTATGATGGGCCCCATATCAAATTCTCCAGTGTATAATGCTCCCCATATATTGCTCCTAACATTAAAAAAAATGAAATACCTCTTCTCGCTGGGCACTGCTCTACTCTGGACTCCTCAGCGTCGCCATCTTCCAGCTCTCTGCACTTGGACTGTTTAGGCAGAGGGCGTACAGACGTGACGTCATCGCGCTCTCTGACCTGAATGTCACTGTTAGGAAACGCGGAAGACGTCACAGCGGTGGTGCAGGGAGAGGTAAGTATTGCAAGTGCTGGGGCCCTGAGTAAGCAGGGGGGGCCCACTCGTGGGCGACGGCACTGGCACAGGGCCCCTCATAGTACGCCGGTGTGTCTGACGGCGAGTGGGCCCCCCCACCGTCAGAGACACTTTTGCGTACTGTGAGGGGCCCTGTGCCAGTGCCGTCACCAACGAGTCGGCCCCCCCACCTGCTCAGGGAACCGACACTTGCCCGGGTGCGCCAGGTGCTGACGCCGGCCCTGGGGGGGGGGGGTACAGCACAGTTAGGGAGGTGGAAAAACTGGCATATGTTGAGGTGTAGGCTGGACGTTCAGCAGCTGCAAATGGAGGAATTGGAAAAGTCGGAGTAAGTTTAGGGCAAAGCAAGCCATTTTGCTGGCAACCTATGTGTCATCAGGGGAAGGTCTCCAACGCCACTTCGGCTGTGTGCACCACGAACACCTCTTCTTTTTGGCCAAGTACGCCTCGTGGTAGAACCTGCACCGCTGCTGTGTGCTGGGAATGCCTCTAACAAATGGTTTACCAGAGTTGCTTGTTTGTTCGCCAATATTAGCTCTAGGTTCTCCTGTGGCATGATGTTCTGTAATTTGCCTTTATAGCGTGGATCGATGATGCTGGCCAACCAGTAGTCGTCATCCTTCATAATTTTAGCAATGCGGGGGTACCTTTTTAGGATCTGCAAGACATAATCACACATGTGGGCCAATGTTCCGGGTGTCAATGATGCACTGACAGTGGTGGGTGGAGGAGCACTTTCTGCCAAATCCACATCCCTCCAGTCACGCACAAACCCTGTACCTGACCTTGGCAAGCCAACATTTTCTCTTGCCCACTGAGAAGCATCCTCCTCCCCAAAATAATCATCCCCCTCATCCTCCTCTTCCTATTCTTCCTCCACCTCGTCCAGGACAGTTCCCTGAGCAGACAATGCCTGACTGTCATCAAGGCTTCCCTCCTCCTCCTCTTCCTCCTCCGCTGCAGACGCCTGATCCTTAATGTGCGTCAAAGTTTGCATGAGCAAACGCATAAGTGGGATGCTTATGATGGCGTCATTCGCTTACCAGCCGTGTGCATTCCTCAAAACACTGAAGGCCTTTACAGAGGTCTTTCAGCTTTGACTACTGCACACCCGACAACTCCATGTCTGCCCTCAAACTGCCTGCCCGTGCATCCTCCCACAAATGCATTACAGCCTGCCTCTGTTCGCACAGCCTCTCAACCATATGCATGGTGGAGTTCCACCTTGTTGCAACGTCTATGATTAGGCGGTGCTTGGGGAGGTGGAGCGATCGCTGCAGCCTCTGCATACGACTGGAGTCTACGGGCGAACGACGGATGTGCGAGCACAGTCTTCGCACCTTATGGAGCAGGGCTGTTAACTCCGGATAAGTATTTAGGAAGCACTTCACCACCAGGTTCAAGGTGTGAGCCAGGCAAGGAATGTGTCTGAGTTTTGCCAGGGCTATGGCCGCCACAAAATTACGGCCATTATCACTGACTACCTTGCCTGGCGCAAGATGTAGACTGCCCTGCCATGACTCAGTTTCTCGCTGCAAGTAGTCGGCCAGTACCTCCGCAGTGTGTCTGTTGTCGCCCAAAGACATCATCTTTAAAACAGCCTGCTGACGCTTACCACTAGCTGTTCGATAGAGGGACACCTCGTGTGCAACACTGGCAGCTGCGGATAGAGTTCTCGTGCGACTGCGCTCTGTCGACGAGCTTTCGCTTCTGGAGGAGGAGGAGGAGGGTCGAACGCCTACAGCCAACTGTTGCCTATACCGTGGGCTAGGCAGCACTGTCCCACCGCCGCTGTCCCCTGTGGACCCTGCATCCACCACATTAAGCCAGTGCGCAGTGATGGAGACGTAACAGCCCTGGCCATGCCTACTGGCCCATGCATCTGTTGTGAGGTGCACCTTTTCACTCACAGATTGTTTGAGTGCATGGACAATGCAGTCTTTCACCTGCAGGTGGAGGGCAGGGATGGCTTTTCTAGAAAAGAAGTGCCGACTGGGTAGGTCATAGCGTGGGACAGCGTAGGCCATGAGGTCTCTGAACGCTGCGCTTTCAACCAAACGGAAGGGCATCATCTCTAATGAGATCAGTTTGGCAATGTAGGCGTTCAAAGCCAGTGTACGCGTATGAGAGAATGAGCACTTTCTTGTCCTACTTAGAGTATCAGTGTGAGCTGGACTTGAGAGTTGCATATGGGTGAACTAGTGGTGGACATGACGGACTGAGAGGGGGTTGGTGATGGTGGTGGTGGTGGTGATGGCCTAGATTCAGTCTTTCATTGCAAAAACATTGTGATTCCCTGTCTTCTTTGGCCTTGCGAAGACACCTCAACATTTCTTGCTGGTGGTGTGCCTACCGGTGGGCTTACAGTGGGGGAAGCGATGGAGCATTGCTGGCTACCTTCAGTCGGAGCAGGTGCACATGTGCTACCTGAGGTTTTGTAGTCTGTCCACGCTTGCAAGTGCATGTTGATTAAATGTCTAAGCATGCAACTGGTATTCAAATTTCTGAGATTTTTTCCCTCGGCTAAAGGTCCTTCCGCACTTCTTACAGATAACCTTTGCCTCATCAATAGGATTTTGGTCAAAAAAGTGCCACACTGCACTCTTCCTACTATGGTATATATTTTCAGGGCTTGCACGCTGTGCTAATTTGACCGTCTGGCCAAGCTGTCCTGCAACTCTTTTTGTTTTTTTAACACGTTTT
Organism: Oophaga sylvatica; assembly: GCA_033576555.1. Classification (NCBI taxonomy): domain Eukaryota; kingdom Metazoa; phylum Chordata; class Amphibia; order Anura; family Dendrobatidae; genus Oophaga; species Oophaga sylvatica. The sequence goes on from JARQOD010000006.1 coordinate 368,593,335, forward strand.
TGGACTTCTATGGGCCTGCCAGATAACCGCTGCTGCGATGTCGATGCCTGCTGCGGATCCTTCTCCTATTGCCAGTGGCACCCTCTTCCCCCAATGGATGCCAATCCGGGTCAACAACTGGGTCATCCATCACCTCCTCTTCAGTTTCATCTGCACCTTCCTCTGTGTCAACGTGTAAGGTGGTATAGCATGCGGGAAGGGGCACCTGAGTTTCATCAGGGTCAGATTCTGGCTCAGTGGACAGCGAGGGCAATGTACTGCGCTGGGTGAATGTACCAGCAGAATCATCTAGCAGTGGCTGTGCATCAGTGCACTCCATGTCAGATTCATGTTGGACTGGGGAATTCAGGATTTGACTTGATAACTCAGGCACGGTATGTGAAAAGAGCTCCATGGAGTAATCTGAAGTGTGGCCTGCCGCATCCTTCACTTTTGATGGGGGTGAAGGACACAAGGAAAGGTGTTGTTCCTGACCAGAAGCCTGCACTGACTACTCAGTGCTTGCATTTTTTGAAACTTCAGAAGAGGAGGCGATAGAGCTAGAGGCTGTTTCGGTAATGTAAGACAAAACCTGTTCCTGATGCTCTGGCTTTAAAAGCGGTTTACCTACTCCCAGAAAAGGGAGCCTTCCAGGCCTTCTGGAGCCAGTTGATGACGCAGGCTCAACCCCTCATGCCTTAGGTGCTATTGTGCTTTTGGCACTACCAGCAGATGGACCACCACCACCATCAGTACCAGCTGGCCCCCCCACTCACGTCCGCGGCCTCTTCCACCATACTTCCTCATGTTTGGGAAAATGTACCCAAAATACCAGCAGATATATGATACTGTATCAGAAGCGTACAGCTGTATATGGTGAAGGTGAAAATTCTAAATCTCCGTCTATATTTCGAGAATAACACACAGATGCTCGCAGGCTCAGTATGGATTAGACCAGAATATAAAAAGCAGAAAAAGGGTGCTGTATCAGAAGATACCAGGTGTATATAGTGTTGGTGTAATTTTAAATCTCCGTATATATTTCCGGAGTAACACACAGACGCTCATAGGTTCAGTATGGATTAGACCACAATATAGAAAGCAGAAAAAGGGTACTGTATCACCAGAGTACAGCTGTATACAGTGTTGGGGTAATTTCAAATCTCCGTATATATTTCAGGAGTAACACACAGACGCTCACAGGCTCTGTATGGATTAGACCAGAATATAGAAAGCAGAAAAAGTGTACTGTATCAGAAGATACCAGGTGTATATAGTGTTGGTGTAATTTTAAATCTCCGTATATATTTCCGGAGTAACACACAGACGCTCACAGGCTCATTATGGATTAGACCAGAATATAAAAATCAGAAAAAGGGTAATGTATCAGAAGCGTACAGCTGTATATCGTCTAGGGATAATTGTAAATCTCCGTATATATATCCAGAGTCAGACACAGACTCTCACAGGCTCAGTATGGATTACACCAGAATATAAAAAACAGAAAGAGGGTACTGTATCATAAGCGTGCAGCTGTATACAGTGTTGGGGTAATTTCAAATCTCTGTTTATATTTCCAGAGTCAGACACAGACTCTCACAGGCTCAGTATGGATTACACCAGAATTTAAAAAGCAGAAAAAGGGTAATGTATCAGAAGCGTACAGCTGTATACAGTCTAGGGATAATTGTAAATCTCCGTATATAATTCCAGAGTCAGACACAGACTCTCACAGGTTCAGTATGGATTACACCAGAATATAAAAAGCAGAAAAAGGGTACTGTATCAGAAGCGTACTGCTGTATACAGTGTTGGGGTAATTTCATATCTCCGTATATATTTTCAGAGTCAGACACAGACGCTCACAGGCTCAGTATGGATTAGACAAGAATATAAAAAGCTGAAAAAGGGTACTGTATCACAAGCGTACAGCTATAAACAGCCTAGGGGTAATTGTAAATCTCCGTATATATTTCAGGAGTCAGACACAGACTCTCTTAGTCTCAGTATGGATTAGACCAGAATATAAAAAGCAGAAAAAGGGTAATGTATCAGAAGCGTACAGCTGTATACAGTCTAGGGATAGTTGTAAATCTCCGTATATATTTCCAGAGTCAGGCACAGACTCTCACAGGCTCAGTATGGATTTCACTGGAATATAAAAAGCTGAAAAAGGGGTACTGTTTCAGAAGCGTAAACTGTATACAGTGTTGGGGTAATTTTAAATCTCCGTATATATTTCCGGAGTAACACACAGACTCTCACAGGCTCAGTATGGATTTCACCAGAATATAAAAAGCTGAAAAAGGGGTACTGTATCAGAAGCGTAAAGTTGTATACAGTGTTGGGGTAATTTTAAGTCTCTGTATATATTTCCGGAGTAACACACAGACGCTCACAGGCTCAGTATGGATTAGACCAGAATATAAAAAGCAGAAAAAGTGTACGGTCACACACAGATAGTCAGCATGTATTTGTCCGTGATACCAGCCGGTACACGGTACTGTGTGAGGAGCGTACAGCTCTATTCGGTGTGGGAAAAAATGTACGCTCGCTAACTGTGCAGAAAAAAAGAATAAAAGTATTAGTGCTGTGTAAAAAGCAGTCTGCACAACAGTGTACACACAGCAATACAGCTTGCAGGCAGCCTATTAACCAGCTCTGCTGCTACACAAAAGAAAATCCTCCCCTGTCACTGGCAGGCAGCCTAATAACCAGCGCTGCTGCACACAACAAAATCCTCCCCTGTCACTGCACACTAACTGTACAGCACAATTACTATCAGCACAAGCACAGAATCACTTTTCTTTCCTGCCTAACTCTCTCCCTACTGAGAAACAGCGGCAGCAACCTCTCCCTACGCTAAGATCGGCAGAAGTAAAATGGCGGTCGGCGGTCAGGGCTTTTATAGCCACTTTGACGCCACACAAAGCAAGCCAATCACTGCAATGCCCTTCTCTAAGATGTTGGTGGCTGCTGTCATCTCGTTGGCCACAGTGTGCGTCCTTGCTCATTGGCTCTAGTAATACGCAGATAAGAAAGTGCACAGATACAATATTTTGAATAGGTTCTAATAAAACCATAATCTAAATAACTTATTAATAGTGATGAGTGAGTATACTCGTTGTTCGGGTTTCTCTCCGGTTGTCTCCGAGTATTTGGAAGTGCTCGGAGATTTAGTTTCTGTTGCTGTAGCTGCATGATTTGCAGCTATTTGACAGCCTGAATACATGTGGGGATTGCCTGTTTGTTAGGGAATTCCCACATGTATTCAGGCTGTCAAATAGCTGCAAATCATGCAGCTATGGCAACAGAAACTAAATCTCTGAGCACTTCCAAATATTCGGAGACCACCCGAGCATGCTCGGAGAAACCCGAGCAACGAGTATACTCGCTCATCACTACTTATTAACTGATTATTCATTCCCCTTAGTGATCTTATAGAATATAAAAAAAAATCTCAGAAATGTTGTTCCATGACTTTAGAAGTTTCCGTTAGGAGACAACGTTTAGAACCTAGTGTAAGCTGGTGTGAGAATGTGCAGCGTCCACTTGGTGAGCAGATTATCGTGCTTTGATTACCCTATAGATGTATACATCTGGTCTCTTCTGTCGAATGTGAAAAATGCAAGCGCAGACAACTTCATTCTGCAGCAGTAATCACACAAGAATGCCGGGCTGTAATCACCCAGGGCGTTGTGTTTGTATATTAAGCATTGCTGTCACAAATGGCACAGCAATTATTTTAGCCAAACAAACCTTTAATTTTGAATCATTAACGAGTCTTAAATATCAAACCCCTATAATAAATGTTGACATTTTCTTGGAAATGGCTAACAACATGTACGACTGGAAATAATAACAGGACATGTATTTTTTTAATTAAACCGGATCTTCGGCCTCGACTTTATTACCAAGAGTTTTACGCCTACATAATCTTCTGATAAAAAGCAAAAGAGGTTTTCAGCAGCAGAATGAAGGAAGGGAGACACAGTCAGGGCCGGCGTCATCACCACACCCGGGCAAGTGCCTGGGCCCTGAGCAGGCGGGGGGGCCCACTCGCAGTCTGGCACCCCCGCGCCCGTTAGCGGAGGAGAGCGGTGTCAGCGCCACCACTGGGCCCCCCCCCCCCCCGCTTGCTCAGGGCCCCGGCATCAGCTGGCACAATACTTACCTCCCCCGTGCCTCCGCTGCCGCAGCTCCGGGCTCCAGGGGGCGCCGGCGCTTCCTCTCACAGCAGCGCCGCTGAATGACGTCATCATTCAGCGGCCGGCTGTGGCAGAAAGCGCGGGGACGCCGGACAGGTAAGACTGTGTGTGTTCTTGTGTGTTCTGTGTGTATGTAGTGCGGTGCTTTGTGTGTGTGTGTGTATGTATGTGAGAGAGTGCTTGTTTGCTGTCTGTGTGTGATGATGGGCAGGCATTGCTGATAATGGGGAGGCATTGATGATGATGATGATGGGGAGAAGATGATGATAATGGGCAGGCATTGATGATAATGGGCAGGCATTGATGATGGGGAGAAGATGATGATGGGCAGGCATTGCTGATAATGGGGAGGCATTGATGATGATGATGGGGAGAAGATGATGATAATGGGCAGGCATTGATGATGGGGAGAAGATGATGATGGGCAGGCATTGCTGATAATGGGGAGGCATTGATGATGATGATGATGGGGAGAAGATGATGATAATGGGCAGGCATTGATGATAATGGGCAGGCATTGATGATGGGGAGAAGATGATGATGGGCAGGCATTGCTGATAATGGGGAGGCATTGATGATGATGGGGAGAAGATGATGATAATGGGCAGGCATTGATGATAATGGGCAGGCATTGATGATGGGGAGAAGATGATGATGGGCAGGCATTGATGATGATGGGGAGGAGATGATGATAATGGGGAGGCCATGATGATGATGGGGAGGCAATCATGATGATAAGGAGGCAATCATGATGATAATGGGGAGTCTTTCCACAGCGCCCTTTCCTGAGCCGTAACAGTGCAGAACGCAGTACAGCGCAGAGGAGAGCTCCATATTTTGTATGGAGCATTATATGGGGACCAGTATCCTGTATGGAGCATTATATGGGGACCAGTATCCTGTATGGAGCATTATATTGGGTCCAGTATTCTGTATGAGCATTATTTTGGGTCCAGTATTCTGTATGGAGCATTATATGGGGGGTGACATCCTGCATGGGGTATTATATGGTGATGAGGGGGAGACTGTGGTGCCCATAATATTGTATGGAGGACTGTACTGTCCAGTCTGTTCTGTGCGCTGTGAGGATTTGGCGGTTTTTGAGCTATTGTACAATTTACAATAGATATCACTCATGTAATGGAAGAAGTGAAATGTTTGGCATTGTACTGTACCCATATTTCTCTACTGGATCTGTGCATCATGAATCGTGCTCTGTGTTAAAGGGGCCCACTGAGGCTCTTTCGCCCGGGGCCCATAAAAACCTGGAGCCGGCCCTGGACACAGTCATTACTAGTGGTAGGCGGAGCCCACACAGGATAGAACACCTCAGATTAAAAAAGAGTGTTGACCGGCCCCTCCAGCTTGGGCTCCTCCTACTCAGCTCTCCAGTCTAAAATTTGAGGTCACAGAGGATAGTCGCTGCTGGTGCAGCTCCTCAGAAGAATTTTTTATTTTATCGGACAGAGACTTGGACCCCCGTGGTTTTGAGGTCTCAGGGGTCTCAGCGCTGCTGGACCCCCACCCCTCCCTTTGCGGATCTGCATTACCCTTTAAGGTGGTCCCTGGGGGGGAAGCGATGGGCACAGCGCCACAAATCCCTGGGGGTCCCTGTAGCGCTCAGCTGGGTGAGTACTCAAAAAAGCATTTTTTAATAATGTGTTTTGAGTGCTTCAGCGGCTGCTGCGGCAGCCGCTGGTACATGTGTCAGTGTTGGTGATTTTTCACTTTTGTCCGCAGGTGGATGCCTGCAGGACATGGGATCGCTCCGTTGTGGACGGGGCAGGAGAGAGAGCGGGGGAGTCCCGCGCTTTTTTTGAAACCGGCGGTGGGGCGTGGCTTCCCGCTCTCTCGCGGGCAGGAAGCACTCTGAGCCCGCGATTTCGCCGGCTCTTTCTCTTCCGGCTATATCCTGCAGCGCGGCGGCCATTATTTTCGGCATCTCCGGGCTCCTCACTCTCCTCCCCTCCCGACCAGAAGCTAGGACACTACACCGCGGCCAGCTGGGTGAGTCGCTTCTGCCTGTCAGGGCAGAAGCTTAATTTTCTCACCCCCACAGCGCAGGGCACCTTTTCTTAAGCACAATAAGGAGGCGCTGTCCTGCAGCTGTTCCCTCATAAGAGGCACCCTGTCTGGGGCTCGCACACCTTTTTAATTTAACAAGAGGTTGTGGGGAGTCTGCGACATTAACCCCTTCAAGGCGGTTAACCATTAATTTGGAGACAGCTGGGGTAGCTCTCTCTAAGAGCTTTAACCCTTCAGCGTTCGGTTTTTTCTTTTAAAAAAAAAAAAAGACCACACTGCCCTAGTTACTGACAGGTTTAACCTGCCATATACTGTGTGAGGGCATGTCAGATCAGGAGCCGAGAGGTTTGGACAGTCTCCCAGATCCGCTACAGGATCAGTCTCGGTATCTGACACGCAGACCTCGACGGCATCAAGCGCAGCGGTCGGAGGTGTCAGTGATGTCAAAATGGAGGCCCTCGCTCGTTCTATTGATGGCCTGTCTGAACTTCTAGGTCGTTGGGTGTCAGCTAGACCTCATGGTAGGAAGCGACACAGGCCGGTGCCATCCTTTCCGCGTAGCAACTCGGAGATATCGGGCTTGGAGGGTTCCCCTTCAAGCTCGGATGGGGAGTTGTCTGATTCAGATAAGGAGGATCGGCAGGGACAGTCTGCCTCTCTTTTGGGCCGTACAGAGGCTTTTATTGGAGCCATGAGGGAGGCGTTGCAGTTACCGGAGGAGGTAACTAGACGTCCTGGTAAGTCGGCCCGGATGTTTCAGGATTCGCATAGGTCGCGATCAACATTACCATCTCTGGATGAGCTTAATGAGGCAGTGGAGCAGGAACGTCTGTGTCCAGATAAACGTTTTCAGGGGACACGATTTTTTGAGACGCTCTATCCGTGTACGACGGAGTTGGTTGATAATTGGATTCCTTCTCCTGAAGTGGATGTCCCTTTATCCCAGCTTAGCAAATCATCATTACTTCCTGTTAAAGGGAAGGCGAGTCTACAGGATCCGCTGGACAGAAAAACGGAGATGGCGGCGAAATCCATCTACGAGGCCGCGGGTCATGAATTCAGAGCAGTACTAGGGTCCATGGGTGCTTGTAAAGCTTCCCTAAGCTGGTTAGACCGTCTACGGACGGCGTGGCAAGATGGATCCCTCTATCCGAGGTAGATGGGCTTTTTAAGTTGTTGGAGGATGCATCCCAATATGGCAGTGATGCAGGTTTGGATACTGCGTCACTGCTGTCCAGGGCGCAATCCTCGGCGGTCACAGTCAGGAGAGCACTGTGGCTTAGACAGTGGACCGGGGACGCGGTTTCCAAGCAAGGTTTGCTATCTTTAGCTTACAAGGGTGGTCAGCTATTTGGATCTGACCTCACGGAGCTGATTGCCAAGGCAAAGGCAAAAGAAACGGCTTTACCGCAGCGAAGAGCTGTGACTTCTGCGTCTGGCAAACCTAGTGCCGGTAGTAGTCGGCGGTCCTTTCGGTCCAGGGGACGGTTCGGTCAGCCCTCTTGGGGATCGGGTCGTCCCTCTTTTTCAGGAAAAAAGAACGCTCAGAAATCCCGCACTCCCTGGAAACAGAGCTTCCGCCAAGACAAGCGGGAAGCTGACAAAAAGCCCGCTAAGGCGGAGTGACGCCAGGATCTCACTCGAGGGCTCTCGAGTGGGAGGTCGCCTGCTCCAGTTCGAACCGACTTGGGCTTCCCGCGTGTCGGACGCCTGGGTGACGCGGGTTATGTCGGCAGGCTACTTCATAGAATTTTTTTCTCGACCCCCAGACAGTTTTTGCCAATCTCGCATTCCGTCAGAGCCCGAGCTATTTGCCGCTCTACTGTGGGAGGTCGATTCCCTTCTGCAGAAGGGTGTGGTGGTACCGGTTCCGCCGGAGGACCGGGGAACAGGGTTTTATTCCAACCTCTTTGTGGTCCCCAAGAAGGAGGACAAATTTCGCCCCATTCTGGATCTCAAAAGATTGAATCGGCATGTCCGCACCCGGAAATTCCGCATGGAGTCGCTTCGCTCAGTTGTGGCGGCCCTGTCGCAGAACGATTTCTTGGTGTCAATCAACATTCGCGACGCTTATTTACATGTTCCCGTCGGAAGGGCTCACCAACGCTTCCTTCGTTTTGCCATAGGTCAGGACCATTACCAGTTTGTGGCCCTGCCATTCGGATTGGCCTCAGTACCCAGAGTTTTTACAAAAATTCTGGCACCTCTCATGGCGATTCTTCGAAGACAGGGGGTTACGATTCTTCCCTACCTGGACGACCTTTTGATTGTGGCACCCTCAAAGGAGGAGGCGGTGACGGCTCGCAATCTATCCCTTCAGCTCCTGGAGGACTTCGGGTGGCTGGTCAATTGGGAGAAGTCGTATCTGGAACCGTCGCAGTCAATCCTGTTTTTGGGAATGCATTTCGACACGGTATGAGCAGTGGTGTCTCTGCCTCCAGACAAGCAAGCGAGTCTTTTTCGACATGTACAGGTTATGAAGTCTTCGACAGCGATGTCCCTTCGAAGGTGTATGCGCCTTCTGGGTTTGATGGTGGCGTCGATGGAGGAAATTCCGTTTGCCCAATTTCACTCCAGGGCTCTCCAAATGCTCATTTTGAACCGTTGGGATCGATCGCAGGTTTCACTGGATTGCAGTGTCATCATCTCCCACAGGGTGCGAGAGTCTCTAGGATGGTGGTTACGTCCGGAAGTGTTATCCCTGGGGAAGTCATTCCTCCCTCCGAGGTGGTCGGTCATAACCACCGATGCCAGCCTGACGGGCTGGGGGGGTGTCTGGAATGATCTCTGGATTCAGGGAGTATGGTCGTCGGAAGAGTCTGTCCTGCCGATCAACATCCTGGAATTGAGGGCAATTTTCCTTTGCCTCCAACACTGGACGGTCCCTTTAAGCGGTCTGCCAGTCCGAGTGCAGACAGACAACGCGACGGCGGGACAAGGAGCTCCAGGCTCATGATGGAGGTGTCTCGGATCCTGGTATGGGCCGAGGCCAGGGTGCCAGCCATCTCTGCGATTCACATTCCGGGAGTTCAGAATATCACGGCGGACTTCCTCAGTCGCGAGAAGATGGATCCCGGAGAATGGAGTCTTCATCCGGAAATTTTTGCACTGCTGTGCTCCCGTTGGGGAACTCCCCAAGTGGATTTGATGGCATCCAGGTTCAATGCTAAGTTACCGACGTTCATGTCCAGGTACAAGGACCCGAAGGCTGTGGCGGTGGATGCTCTGGTGGCTCTGTGGGACCAATTCGAGCTAATCTATGTATTCCCGCCGATATCCTTACTTCCTCTGGTGTTGCGTCGAATCAGACTGGAGAGAGTCCCGGCTATGTTGATAGCCCCAGATTGGCCAAGGAGAACGTGGTTCTCGACGCTGGTGTCGCTTTTGGCAGCGCCTCCACTTCCACTCCCTCTTCGCCCGGACCTGTTAACCCAAGGGCCCATTCGTCACCCGGACCTGAAGTCTCTGCGTTTGACGGCGTGGCTCTTGAGACTGAAATCTTGATCCGTCAAGGTTTTTCAGCCGAAGTTATTGCCACTCTGCGAGCTGCCAGAGGTCCGGCTACTACTAGGATTTATCACAAGACTTGGGAAGCCTTCTTTTCGTGGTGTTCGGGTTCTTCTAGGAACCTGAGGATTTTTTCCATTCCCAATTTGTTGGCCTTCTTACAGTTCGGGCTGGACAAGGGTTTGGCAGTTAGCACTCTGAAGGGTCAGGTTTCTGCTCTGTCCTTGCTGTTTCGGAAGGCTATCGCATCGCGTAGGGATGTACGTTCCTTTTTTCGCTGGGTAACCCGTCAATTTCCCCGCGGAAGGCGCTTGTGTCTCCTTGGCGGCTTAATCTTGTCTTGGAGGCTCTTCAACATGGGCCTTTTGAGCCTATGGACTCTGTTAGCCTTTCTTTGCTCTCTTGGAAGGTTGCTTTCCTAGTGGCGGTCACTTCTTTGAGAAGGGTTTCTGAATTGGCGGCTCTTTCTTGCTCGCCTCCTTTCCTGGAATTTCACCCGGATCGCGTAGTGCTTCGCACACGGGGCGACTTTCTACCTAAGGTGGTGTCACAATTTCATGTTAACCAGGATATTGTGTTGCCTTCGCTTTGTCCGAAGCCGAGGAATGCGAAGGAACGGGCTTTGCACACATTGGATTTAGTGCGGGCTTTGAAGTTCTATTTGTCTATTACTCAAAGTTTTCGGAAGTCGGATTCTCTGTCTGTGATTCCAGCAGGTCGTCGACGTGGTCAAAGAGCTTCCAAGGATTCTATAGCTCGTTGGATTCGGTCGGCCATTTTAGAGGCTTACCGACTTAAGGGCGAACCTTGCCCGATTAAGATTCGAGCTCACTCCACGAGGGCTGTGGGTTCATCGTGGGCCTTTCATCAAGGAGCCTCGGCAGCTCAGTTCTGCAGGGCGGCAACCTGGCGCTCCGTCCACACACTTACGAAATTTTATAAGGTGGACGTCAGTGCTTCCGCTGATGCGGCCTTAGGACGTAGGGTCCTGCAGGCGGCTGCAGTTTAAAGTTCTGGTGAACTTGTATTTAGCGCTAGTTGCGCATTTATTTAAGTTGTTGGGATTCTACCTCTGTTGGTTTTTTGCCCACCCTTAATTTTGGACTGCTTTGGGACGTCCCACTAGTAATGACTGTGTCTCCCTTCCTTCATTCTGCTGCTGAAAGACGGATTTTGGTAAGACCTTACCTGTAAAATCCTTTTCAGCGAAGGAAGGAGGGAGACACAGATCCCTCCCATGGCAGAGGTGTGTTGTTGTGTTTTCAGATGCGGTGTGACCCTTCTCTGATAGCGATTATCTGGGCTGAGGTCGGCGCGCTAAGGCTCTGTTTCCAGCATTGCCAGCTCATCGCAGTGGTCAGGTTCAGTGAGTAGTACCTGGGACTGTGTGGTTCTTTCTGTTATATGCATAACCTGTCTACTTGTTTTTTTCTCTGAAGCTTTTCAGAAGGGGTTATGTTGCTCCGCTGGTGATATTTGCTCTTCCTTAGCTTGTGTACGGATTGGAGAGCTGAGTAGGAGGAGCCCAAGCTGGAGGGGCCGGTCAACACTCTTTTTTAATCTGAGGTGTTCTATCCTGTGTGGGCTCCGCCTACCACTAGTAATGACTGTGTCTCCCTTCCTTCCTTCGCTGAAAAGGATTTTACAGGTAAGGTCTTACCAAAATCCGTCTTTGTAGTTTATAATGGAAACTAGAGTTAAAAAGATTCGCAGGAAAGTGGTCAAGTATCATGAGTGCGTCACATCACAATGTAAACTTATGCTTGGCCTACTTGGCCTACTAATCAGAAGAACCGCAAGGAATGGGAGCAGGTTGGAGTTCACAGGGCGTTGGTTCGGTGGCCACGGACTTAGGTTGCTGATGGATCAGGGTTCTGCAAATGTTTTTGCTGTACTCTAGTGAAAAGTATATTAAACTAGTAAAAGGTTTGTTCTATTTGGACAGCCCTTTGTGAAAAAGCAGATACAATAGTGAAAGTGGAGTAAATGTATGATTACATGTCACCTATACAAATTAAAAGGAAACCGTGTAATATTTGTATATGTTCTTTGTGAGTTTTAATCTTGTAATGCCACATATTTCAGTTATTATAACTTGTCGGAGAGGTGTGCACTTGGGGCTGAAACAGCACAGCCAGCCGATATCAAGCACACAGATGTGTGGTTGTAGTCTCTGTAGTTCCCGTTGGCCTCCTCCCTTTTTTGCCTAAATCACACAAGTGCCTTATGTCCACCGTGACTTCGAGAATGCTCAGTGATCTTCTGCCTATGTGCTATTGCCCTGGCGTCACTGTGTAGACTTCAATACTTACCGACTGAGAGCTTGCCTTTGCAATCTCGCAGCAGATATGCAAGTGGTAGCACATAGGCAAAAATTCACTGTGTATTTACCACTACAGTGTTTCCAGGAAAATAAGAAAGGGTCTTATATTATTTTTTGCTCCGAAAGATGGGATACGGCTTATTTTCAGGGGATGTTTTTTTTTTTCCCGTGAACAACAATCTACATTTATTTCTGAACAACAAAAAAAATCAACATTTATTTAAATATAATCATGTCATCACACAATACGCAAATACCTGTACACACACACTGCACATACATACACATATATATACACACACTGCACATACATACACATATTATATATTATATATATGCACATACACTGCACATACATACACATGTGCACACACACTGCACATACATACACATATATATATATACACACACTGCACATACATACACATGTGCACACACACTGCACATACATACACATATATATACACACACTGCACATACACATGTGCACACACACTGCACATACATACACATGTATAGACACACACTTCACATACATATACATATATACACACACTGCACATACATACATACACAGACACACTGCTCATGCAGTACATATTATATATATATATATATACACACACTGCACATACATACAATGTATATACACACACTACACATACGGTACATACCAGCCTGTCTCCTCTTCAGTTCCTCTACACTGCTGCAGTGACGTCATGATCACATGAGCGCAGGGCTGCCACTAGGGATTTCGGGGCCCCATACTGGAAAAATTTTCGGGGCACCCTTGAGACTCCGCCCAGGCTCCACCCCAGCCCCGCCTCCACACCTCGAACTGTCCACAGTCCCACCGCGCTCTCTTGGAAAAACTCCACTTCTCAACAATCACACATTAACAGTTCCCATCACCAGATCACACATATAGCCGGCAGCTCTAGTTTTGACCAAAAGATTTTTTTAAGCTGCCACCATAACACAGTAGACTCTTTGGCCGGGCCCTACTCTACTGTAACCTATTAAATATTTGTTATAATATCCAATACAATTTAGGTATATTTTTATTTATTTTTCAATTTTTAAAATGACCAAGAATATCACATGCAAGGGACAAATACCACCAGACCACATATTACCACCACAAAGTGACCAAATAATATCACATACAAGGAGCAAACACTGCAACACCATGTCCACACCACATATTACCACCACACTGACCGAATAATATCAAATACAAGGAACAAATACCACCACATCATGGCCAGACCACATATTACCACCACAGTGACCAAATAATATCACATACAAGGAGCAAATACAGCCACAACATGTCCAGACCACATATTACCACCACAAAGTGACCAAATAATAGCACATACAAGGGCCAAATACCGCCCACCATGTCCAGACCACATATTACCACCACAAAGTGACCAAATAATAGCACATACAAGGGCCAAATACCGCCACACCATGTCCAGACCACATATTACCACCACATAGTGACTGAATACTACAATACTGATCAGTAATAAAAAAAAAAAACAATACTATCACCATAAGTGCCATTAAACACAGGAGATCTGTACTTAGTATGCAGTGCTGTGTACAGGTAATACAGTGATCAATGACATTATACACAGGAGCTCTGTATATAGTGTCAGTGTAATGGTAATACAGTGATCAATGGTGACATTGTACACAGAACCGCTGTATATAGTACACAGTGTATAGTGTCAGTGTACAGGTAACACTGACTCACCAGTGACGTCTCTAGGTGAAGTCCTTCATCTTTGCTTTTCATCTTTCATCCAGCACAGACCGCCATCACGTCTTCCAGCCAGGGCTCGTCTCTGCCAGAAATAACACAGTTATCTAGAGCTCCACTTGCAGAACACATTGCTTATTATTTTCCAACTTCTACATTACACCACATGAAGAAAAAAGGCAAGATAGTGTCACTCTACACAGTAACAGGACCGCCCCCCCATTTAAAACAGTATTCTCAAAAAAATAAAATAAATACATCACTACAGTAATAATATCCCTTAATTAGCTCTTACGGTAATAATATCCCCCATCCTGGCCCCGTGTCTCATTCCTGGATTCAGCCATATGTTCTCCCATCCCGCCCTCAAGAGTATCCATTCTGCCCCATATGATCTCCCCATCTTGCCCCATGATCCTGCCCATCTGTCTCCAACCCTGCCCCATCTGTCTCCAACCCTGCCCCATCTGTCTCCAATCCCGCCCCATCTGTCTCCGACCCCGCTCCATCTGTCTCCAATCCTGCCCCATGTCTTTTATCCTGCCCCGTGTCTCCAATCCTGCCCCAGTGCCTCCAGTCCTGCCCCCTGTGTCTCCAATCCTGCCCCCCAGTGTCTCCAATCCTGCCCCCCAGTGTCTCCAATCCTGCCCCCAGTGTCTCCAATCCTGCCCCCCAGTGTCTCCAATCCTGCCCCCAGTGCCTCCACTCCTGCCCCCAGTGCCTCCACTCCTGCCCCCAGTGTCTCCAATCCTGCCCCCCAGTGCCTCCAGTCCTTCCCCCAGTGTCTCCAATCCTGCCCCCCAGTGTCTCCAACCCTGCCCCCCAGTGCCTCCAATCATGCCCCAAGTGCATCCAATGTCAGGTCTTGTTTTTTGGGGGAAGAGTTGCGTTTTTATTGGTACCATTTTTGGGGAAACTGACAATTTTTGATCGCTTTTTATTCCAAATTTTGGGAGGCAGAATGAACAAAAACAAGCAATGAATGAATTTTTTTTTTTCGGGGGGGGGGCGTTTTTTGCGTGACAAGATGACGTTTTCAGTGGTACCACGTTTATTTATATCCATCTTTTTGATTGCGTGTTATTACCCTTTTTTTCGGCAGTATGATGATAAAGCATTGTTTTTTGGCCTTTTTTTAATGGTATTCACTAAAGGGGTTAACTAGTGGGACAATTCTATAGGTCGGGTCGTTGCAGACGTGGTGGTGATACTAAATATGTGTACTTTTAGTGTTGAGATTAATTTTTTTTCAAAAATTTATTTAATGATGGAATTTTGTTTTTTTATATATATAATTTTACAATTATTTTTTAAATTATATCTTTTACACTGTGTCCTGACCTGTGGGCCCTGTTGGAATGCTGCGTGCAGCCGGCACCCCCCGGGGGCCCTGTTGGTGGATGCTGCGGGCCCCTCCTGCCTGCCCTGGGGCCTGTTGGAATGCTGTGTGCAGGGAAGGGGGGCCGGCTGCACGCAGCATTCCAACAGGGCCCCGGCCCAGAGAAGGCAGGAGTAGCCCGCAGCATCCATCAACAGGGTCCCCAGGGCCTCTGTTGCTGGATGCTGTGCCTGCGGGCCCCTCCTGCCTTCCCTGGGCCCTGTTGGAATGCTGTGTGTGGCTGGCCTCCCCTGTCTGCTCTGGCCCAGGGCAGGCAGGGGGGCCAGCTGTACGCAGCATTCCAACAGGGCCCCGGCCCAGGGCAGGCAGCAGGGGCCCGCATCGTCCACCAACAGTGTCCCCAGGGCCCTGTTGCAGGATGCTGCACCTACGGGCCCCCCCCTGCCTGGGGGCCCTGTTGGTGGATGCTGCGGGCCCCTCCTGCCTGCCCTGGGGGCCCTGTTGGTGGATGCTGCGGGTCCCTCCTTCCTGCCCTGGGCCCTCTTGGAATGCTGCGTGCGGCCGCCCCCCCCTGCACGCAGCATTCCAACAAGGCCCAGGGTAGGCAGGAGGGGCTCGCAGCATCCACCAACAGGACCCCCAGGGCAGGCAGGAGGGGCCCGCAGCATCCACCAACAGGGCCCCCAGGTCCCCTGTTGTAGTATGCTGCGCCTGCGGGCCCCCGCCTGCCCTAGGGAGGGCCCCTCCTGCCTGCTCTGGGGGCCCTGTTGGTGGATTCTGGGGTACCCCCTTCCTGCCCTGGATCCTGTTGGTGGTGCATGGTGGATGCTGGCGCTGTGCCTGGGGCCCCCTGTTATGTTTCGGTAGCTGAGGAGTGCAGGCAAAAAAGGCAATACACCAGAGCAGTTGGAATCTATGAGATTGCAGTACCCTGACTAACCACAACAACTAGAGGCAGCCGTGGAGCGTTCCTACGTTGGTCCTAGACGCCTCGTCACAGCCTGAGAAACTAACTACACCTAAAGATAGATATAGGAAAGCTATCTGCCCGGAGCAGAACCCCAAAGATAATAGAAAGCCCCCAAACAGGTAATGGCGGTTAGACAAGAAGAAATACTGACACAGACAGAAAATAGTATGAGTAAACGTTGGGGCCCAAACTAACTAAATAGAAAAGGATAGGAAGGGTACTTACTGCAATCCCAGAAAACCCTGAAAAGCACCAACTCTACTAATTTCAAAAACACCTGAGATCACACGACCTCTACCACCTAAATTAGTTCTCTGGTGTAACAAAATCAAAACAGCAGCCACTGAAAAAACTGGAAAAAGCAAAAAGTACAAACATCAGTGGCTGAACTAAACTGAGAGGGCAAAAGCCCCCGGAGGGGACCCTGAAGGCCCCCACAGAAGTGCAGGACAAAATGCAAAAATCAAGCACAAAAACAAAAAGAAGAAAATGTCTTATCTGTTAGCAGGAGATGCAGACACGACACAGCAGGCTACAAGGGAAACAGGAATCAAGGATAGAGACCAGAACAATTGATCACCGGCAACCCTGATGGGAAGGTGACTCCTTATATAAGACCAGTCAGTAACACCTGATTCCCAATCCTCACAATCTCACACTTCACTGGACAGACCAGCACCGCTTTAACCACCAGAGGGAGCCTCTGCTCAGAACTCATCCCAAGCCCACTCACAACAGCCCCCCCCTGAGACTACTCACCCTGCTCGCCTGCCGCCTCCACATGCACCTGCACCAGTCCCCGCCGTCCGGTCCGGTCCGCTGCTCCGCACTCCCACGTCGCCGCCGACGCCGCTCCCAGCCACGTGGGGCACACAGCACACCACGCTGCTCTCTCTGCTCCAGATTGAGGAAGTGTGGAGCAGAGCAGCGTGTGACCTCAGTCAGGCCGGCTGGACCATGATGCACCAGGGCGGGCCATAGCTTAAAGCTACAGTGCCTGCCCATTTCCTTTTGCCAGGATGAATATAAAGTGGCGAAGCGCTGCCAGCGTGCTCGGGCCCCCTAAATCACCGGGCCCCATACACTAGTAATGGCTGGAATGCCCTGATGGTGGCCCTGCATGAGCGTGATGACACCAGAGGTCCTTAAGCAGTCTTTACCTCGGAATAGAAATGCTGGGGTCCCTAAAGAGAGTGGGGGCCATGAGAAATAGCCCAGTTTTATTTATTTTTGGAGTAGGGCTTATATTTTAAGCATACTCTGAAAAGCCTGTAAAATCATGCAAGGGCTTTTTTTGGGGTAGGTCTTATTTTCATGGAAACTCGTAAACATTTCTGTAATGAGGATATATAGGATTGTCGGTGCCTATTGCATTTGCAGAGTAGTGACTCATACATTTCTTGAATATTACATTGAACTGCATATAGTCTGCAAATAACCATTACTATTATATACTGTACATTTCTGCCGATTGGAACCCCCTGGAGAAGAGATGAAAGGAGGAGAACGGAAGGGATGAGTAGACGAGTCGTCCTTTTCCATGACAACATGTTACAATGCTATTATTTCCTATTATATTGCAGTTGGAGGTCAATTAACACATTTTTGTAGGTTGAGCGAGTGGTGCAGCAAATTGCACTTTGTGTCTGGAGATGGAGGAGCGTAATGACTGCGATGCTATATTGCATTTGTACGTCTGTTTCACTTGACTTGAGATTACATTAAGGCAAATAGCTGAAATTGTCAGTAACCACCCGTCATGTCTAGTTGTATCTGACGGATGTGATAAAGCACTTAATGTATTTTATATAATATTCAGAGTCAGACAAATACTTTATCTACTCAAATGTCCAAAACATGAATATTTTACACCTGGAAAAAGGCAAAAACTGAAGAAGTGTAAATTATTGAATAATATCAGTGGTTAAGTACCCCTATTATAACAATAGATGTATTGTTCCGTGCTTGTCAGTGATTTATGGTAAATCAATGATTCTTATTTTACATTGCGGTTTCTGTGCCAGGGAAGACTGTAAGCCCCTTAATGCATTGCATTAAAAGACTAGAACAGAATGAAAGCTTTTAGTGGATTTCATATCACGGCTATAAATAAACAGCAGCAATTCTAGAAAGTAGATATTCAGCCAGGGATGACGCATAGGGGATCCGATGTTTAAACAGGTTAAGAATGGAATATTTTTAGCATAAGGTGACTTTCTGTCCCTGTGTTACTGCAGAATATTCACAGGCCGGACAGCGCAGTGCTGTGTCCTTGAGAAATATCTCCGTGCATAATCCAAATGTATTATCATGTCGCAGTATAGTGGGTGTTCTATTTATACAGTCAGTATGTCTGGGAGCTGCTAGTAACATCATGTGTGTTTGCTACCAGACGGCATAGCTATGGTATGAGACATGATCACGTGCAGCTGGTCCTGTCTGAGCAATAACAGATTTATCGTGAGATTACGGCATTTTGATTTTGTCTTCAGCCTCGGTATTTTACATCAGTAAAGCCAAAATGCTGCCATCTGAAAGGGGCCTGCCCGTATAACTGAGATGGATGGTGATGTCATTCAATATCTACATCATATATCATGGCTTCGGATAGAAAACCATCTTGTTATCACATAAGCTGCAACTAACTTCACTGAGCCCAAAAATTGTATCCTCAACATTGTAGTTTAGGCATAAGCTAAGAAAAAATGAAAAAACTTTGCAGATTTCTTTTCATACTAAGGTCTCAGTCAGACATGAGTTTTTCTCGAATTGCTTCTGTGAATAACACAGATAGCACTCATACCTATTATAATCTATGAGGTAGCTCACATGTCCAATTTTTTTTTTTCGAACGAGTGGTCCTCACAAAAGCACAGAGACTCATCCGATATTGCTCCGAGTTTTGGATAAAATTTGCCAATGCAAATCTATGGATCCATGAGAAAAATCGGACAGCACTCAGATTCCATCTGTGTACTGCCCGTTTTCACTGAGTTTTTCATAGAAACTTGAGAAAATTCTATCAGTTCTTTTTTTCATATGAGAAAAACTGACCAAACTCTATGGTAAAAACTAATACTGACCAAACTCTGATGACACTCTGATGGTAAAAACTAACACTGTCCAAACTCTGATTACACGCTGATGGTAAAAAGTAACACTGACCAAACTCTGATGGTAAAAACTAACACTGACCAAACTCTGATGACACTCTGATGGTAAAAACTAACACTGACCAAACTCTGATTACACGCTGATGGTAAAAACTAACACTGACCAAACTCTGATGACACTCTGATGGTAAAAACAAACACTGACCAAACTCTGATGACACTCTGATGGTAAAAACTAACACTGACCAAACTCTGATGACACTCTGATGGTAAAAACTAACACTGACCAAACTCTGATGACATTCTGATGGTAAAAACAACACTGACAACCTGATTACACGCTGATGGTAAAAACTAACATGACCAAACTCTGATGACACACTGATGGTAAAAACTACTGACAACTCTGATGACATCTGATGTAAAACTAACACTGACCAACTCTGATGACACTCTGATGGTAAAAACTAACACTGACCAAACTCTGATGACATTCTGATGGTAAAAAACACTGACCAACCTGATTACACGCGAGTAAAACTAACTGACAACTTGATGACACTCTGATGGTAAAAAAACCTGACCAACTGACATTCTGATGTAAAACTAACTGACAACTCTGAGACACTCTGATGGTAAAAACTAACACTGACCAAACTCTGATTACACGCTGATGGTAAAAACTAACACTGACCAAACTCTGATGACACTCTGATGGTAAAAACTAACACTGACCAAACTCTGATGACACTCTGATGGTAAAAACTAACACTGACCAAACTCTGATGACACTCTGATGGTAAAAATTGCCACTCTGACCAAACTCTGATGATACTCTATCAAAAACACTGGTGAAACTTGGATTTTTTTTTGCACTCTTCAAAAGAACACGGAGATCTGAATGTGCCCTAACCCGTAATAGGCAGCAAAAAATCCATTGAGTAGTGCAAAGTCAATGGAAGTTTGAGAAGTCTCATCCATGCTCAGTGTAGAGACCTACGCTGTGTATTTGAAGTCTGCAGGACATAAATTAAAGCTGGATTTCCACCGCAAATTTCATCCTTTGCAATGCATAGGATGAAATCTGCAGCAAAATAGCGTTTCTACTGTTCATTTTCCGTTGTGAAAAGTCTGCAACAAATCAGTGTGTACTCAAGTCCTTTTAGATCAATTTATGATCACGCAGTTTATATCCCGATAAAGGCAAAGCAACCTTTTTAAGTAGTAGTCCGTTTTCTTGAAGAAGATACGATATGAGAATTATAATACATTCCTGGCTCACTGACCCATCTCAAGCACTCCACTAAGGATAGGTCGTAATATTCTTTCTTTCAATAAAGGCATCCAAATCCCTTTTAAATTATTGAACCCTTTGAGAGACAAGAATTTGGATGCTGTACTTACTCAGGTCAATTTTTGGCTATTTGCTAATGACTGACTGTAGACATTTCATTGGAGGATCCTTGTAGAGCAGTCTGTGGCTAGGTTTAGAAACCTTTTTTTTATATTTCCAGGGTTGATTTGGTGTGACATGTAGTGTATTGTGACATTGAAAAATTGCAGCATATAAATGCAAACAGAAACACAGCACACATATAAGAATACAACGAGAATAGCTCAGGAAAGTAAAACACATTTGCCATTTTTTCTGGGAAGCATGATGCAGTGCCAACAAAATCCTATGGACCATATCCCTATTGACTTGGAATGGGTCTGCCAGGTACTGGCACGTTTTCTGCTAACTTTAGGTGAAGAATAATTCTTCTAATCTTCACATCTGCTGGAATCAACAATGTACAGAAGCAGCATATCTTAAAATAATGAAGATATCGCGATGCAGAAAGGTGTAACTCAACACCTAAATATACAAGTCCAATGACTTTTCTTGTGTTAAAAGGATACCTTTCGGATAATTTGAACCATAGTCAGTATAAATCGGGCACTGGCTGTGTTATTGGAGCCTTGTATGTTATACTTTGAAAAGTTATTCAGGGACTAAACGTCTTGGATGACTCCTCCGTGGCAGATCCCTAGTGGCTTCCTCTTGCCCACTCCCTGTGACTGACTGGTCTTTCCCTATATGTTTGTATAGGAAAAAAACCTGTCAATCTTGGAAAGTGGACGGGGATAGGCTGCAAGTTCCAGCCTCAGACTGGCCGGCTTTTCAAAGTATGTTTTCTATAAGCCACTGCAGCGTTTCTTACTAAAATGTACATATCTGCAATAATGTTGCCTGTGCCTGATTCATGCCAATTCCCTTTAAGTGTAAATTTGTCATGCTGCGAGTGGTGTCGTCAGTAAGGTTACCGCAGTTCATCAGATGTGGGGAATCGTCATGGATGGATTTACGGCAGGCCCCTTTGGATTATTTTAATTTTTAAAGGTAATAAATGGGTAAAAAAGCTTCGGGGAGTGCTTTTTACAATGAAAGGACTTTGCTCTGTGTGTGTGTTTACTGCTTTTGTCTACGAGTTTAGTAATAGTGGTGTCTTATTGATGCCTCTCCATTTCTAACCCCTGGGCTTGATGTCAGCGGACATTACACAGCTGACATTAATCCCAAAATATGACTCCACTTGCCTACACACCAGGGCAAGCGGGAAGAACCTGACAAAGTGCTAGAATTGGCACCTCTAATGGATGCGACTTTTCTGGGGCTGCTGCAAGCTGCTATTTTTAGGCTGGGGAGGGCCATATATCCATGGACCTTCCCAGCCTGAGAATACCAGCCCCCAGCTGTCTGCTTTACCTTGGCTGGTTATAAAAAAAATAGGGGGGACCCCTTGCCGTTTTTTAAAATTATTTATTTAAATAATTTATAAAAAAAAAACGGCGTGGGGGCCCTCTATATTTGATAAACAGCCAAGATAAAGCAGACAGCTGAAGGCTTTCATTTTATTTTTTTTATATATTGCGCCACCAATCACAGCAATGCCAATACTTGGCATGGCTTTGATGGGGCCAGAAGTGCCAACACTGGAAAAGCTTGTTGAATGCCGAACCCGAAACAGTAACATAGATTTCAGGTAGAAGTCCGTATTCAGACAATAGGTGTCCAGTATGGACCCCGAACTTTAGCGTTCAGATTCGCTCATCACTAATCATGATATTTTTTTGTGTGTTAGTTTAAGAAATTCTACTTATGAAAACTTCAACGCATCTGTGAGCAGAGTCTGAATCAGTGGGTCGGTGATTTGATTGTGCCAGGTTTTCAAGATTGTGAGACCTTGTACAGAAATTCAACCTTGATATGTACTGCCAATCCCATCTGTCCTTTTGATTGTTTTTGCTTAGGGACATTGGTATGGTACACTTGGAGGCCTTCACACCAGGTGCAACCCTTTTAAAAGTTTTGGCCCCCGCACTGTTTGCAATCTCCATTGACTTTACTGAACAACATCAATTTTAGAACAGTATTTGGGCATGAGCATGTACTTAGAATAGAAAAGCATCCTTACAAATACTTGGATGTCATCCATAGAAACATTTGGATATAATTGACTCCGAGAAACGAATAGGAATAGTTATACAATGCAAACAGGACAAAATGTCTAAATAAGTACAATATTTTTGTTGCAGTGCAGCAAATGTGTCAGAGGGATATCTTAGTTTAAACCAATGATTGCCTATCCATTGGATAGGTGATAACTTAGATTAGTGTGGTTCCTGCCTGATCTCTGGAACATGGGTTCCGTTTCCCCATATTCCACCCAAACAAACCACCTCGACATTGAGCAGCTAAACGTAATGCTGGTCATGCATGCACACTGCCATCCCATTTAAAGATTATAACATTGTAAAAGGTGAGTTGAACGTTGCATCCATTCTCGTGATGATTTTTAGGCGTCACAACTAAAGATGAGCAATTCAGGCAAAATTCGCCTGTTTACGCATATTTTCCTGGGAAATTCGATTTGCAGAGACATCAGGAAGTCCTGGCTCAACGTGGGAGCCTCGGTGATTTCAGCACGAGCAACAGAGATCTGAGGCTGCGATGAGAACCAGATACGTGATGGTGAGAAGTGAATGCTGAGGTAAGTATCAGAATTTTTATTATTTTTCTAAACATTTTTGAACCTTTTGATAGCCCTGTGCAGTTCAGAAAATACTGAATATGTGCAGAAGCTTATTACAAAAAAATCTGCATTTGTGGATTTTTGTAAAATTTGAGTAGAATTCAGTTCGTGTTGAATTTATCCGGTCATCCATAGTCCCAGCAGTCAGACCCACACCGATCTAACAGTGATCGCCTATTCAGTGGATAATGGATAATTTATTTAAACTGGAATACACCTTATATTCACTACTAATACCAAATACAAGAAAAATAGTGACACACACAAATATATGAGTATATCACAAAATGTATCCCAAGCCTACTGAATAAAACAATTAAGACATAATCTAAAGGTTCATTACAATAATAGATCTCAACAAATGATAAATATAAAATGTGCTAGCATTCAGGGAAAAAAGATCCTATTAACAACAATAAGGCTAAGTTCACACGTTGCGGAATTGCCGCGGAAATTTCCGCGGCAATCCCGCACTTCTCCCGCAGGAAATACGCACGTTTTTTTTATGCTGATTCCCGCCAGAATAATAGCGTTTTGCAAGCGTAATTAGCTTGCAGAATGCTAGCGTTTTCCTAGCGATCTGTAGCATCGCTTGGAAAAATGATTGACAGGTTGGTCACACGAGTCAAACATAATGTTTGACACGTGTGACCAACTTTTTACTATTGATGCCGCCTATGCCGCATCAATAGTAAAAAGATCTAATGTAAAAATAATAAAAAAAATAATAAATATATGATATTCTCACCTTCCCGCGGCCCCCGCAGCCTTTCCGCCTCTCAGCGACGCTCCCGGCAACTCGCGGTCCCAAGGATGCATTGCGACAAATCACACCGATGACGTGCATCTCGCGAGACCGCTATGCCATCTGGGTGATTCTCGCAAAGGACTCTTGGGACCGGAAGTTGCCGGGAGCGTCGCTGAAGGCGGGAAGGCTGCGGGGGCCGCGGGAAGGCTGCGGGGGCCGCCGGAAGGTGAGAATATCATTATTTTTTATTTTAATTATTGTTTTACCAGGGATTTGGTACCCAGGGCCTGGAGGAGAGTCTCCTCTGCTCCAGACCCTGGGTACCATCCGCACATGAACCGCTTACATTGCGCATAGTGGGCATAGCCACATGCGGAAAGTAAGCGGTTCAATGCATTCCTATGGCGGCGGAATCACAGCGGTTACGCTAAATTAATGAACATGTTGCTTTTTTTTCCGCTAAGCGTTTTTTTCGCGGAAAAAAACGCAACATGTGTACAAAACATGCGGAATCAATTAAAACGTATAGAATGCTTAATGCTTGCGTTTTGTTCGCGGTTTAACCGCGGAAAATAGCGGAAAAAAACGCTAAAAAACGCAATTATTCCTGATCGTGTGCACTTAGCCTGACAATAATAATTTTTATTTCTATAGCGCCAACATATTCCGCAGCACTTTACATTCTAGAGGAGACTTTTACAGACAATAAAGACATTACAGAATAACACAACTCGCATTCTAAAAGGAGTGAGTGCCCTGCTTACAAGCTACAATCTATGAAGAAATAATACAAAATGTATGTATAGAATACCCCTTTAACTGTTTGCAGACTTCCCATAGATAGACTATAAATACCCAAGCGGTCTGCACTTTACTCTGCAATGATGTTTTAAAATGCCACTACTTAATATAGCAGCTGTACAAGATTAGTTATCTGCCGGTTTCCCCATAGAGAAGGCAGAGCTGGTTTATTGCCATCTTTGCCTTTGCTATTGCTGTATACACAGAGCTGGACAAGCGTTTGTGCATACGGTATAGGAAGCAATGACAGATAAAATATGAAATATATTACAGTGGTCCTTTCTGATCATACAAAAGTGAAAAATAGACATATATTTCCTTTACTTGCATCCCAATATTACCCAACAAATAAGAGTATAAAAATAACATAAAAATTAGGCCTCACACATCACGAGAAAAAGACACAAAAATCATTTGAATTCTTACACAAATTTTTTTTTACAGCTCTTTAAACCACATGTATGAAAAAAAATCCAAAAATGTGCCCTGATTAGTTTAATGAATTCCTGGGATTTGTCTAATTTGGAATATGTTTTAGCCAGGAGTCTGTTTTGCGTTATATGAAATAAAGTTTGTGCTATTATCATATTTTTGCTATTTACTTTGTGTGTTTCTTGCATGGCTGGCTTTCCAGATATCAGTAGCATGTGGTCAGTTTTTGTTAAAGCCTGACCCGGACACAGCTGATGCTAAACTGGGGCATCCACTAATGTGCCGGATGAATGGGAAGGATCCCATAGAAAAACTAAGGGATCGCTTCCCACATCAGATTACCTCCAGGGTTATTGAAACAAGCTGGGGAAAAAAATACAGCTGGGTGGATGGATAAATGGTAACAAGGCCTAAACTGGAGGTAACATGCATATCTGGTGATGTGTGGTCCACGGGATGCATGGTGGCTCTGTGCGGTTCTGATTCGGGGACCTGGGTTCCCCTACTTCCAGTTCCAATATCTTACAGTATGTTGCCTGGTCCTGGTAGAGCGGGTTTTCAAATTTCACCTACAAAACCATGAAGGGTTCCCTTGTAATTACCAGTAGTGTCAGAAAATTAAGTGCCAACACCAGGGCTGTGGAGTACCGACTCCGACTCCAGCTTTAAAAAAAATATTAATATTTCATAATTGAACTTTCATATGAATTTTATAAATGTTACTCAAATATATATGTTCTATCAAACTATGAACAACAGTGATAAGCAGTTCTGCTGGAGATAGAGACATTTCTTAAGGTACTGCCACACTAAACAATCCCGCTAGCGATCACAATAACGACGCATACTAATGCGATCGCTAGCGGGATTGTTTCTATATCGCTAAATGCGGCCACATTTAGCGATATAGTTAACGACGCTATCGCCGTTAGCGATCTTCTTAACGACTTTAGCGGTACAAAAGTACCGCTAAATCGCTAAGAAAAGGTGCCACACAGCGATTAGATACTTACCCAGCGGGAGCGCCGACGAGAAAATAGGGTCCGGAACGATTCCAGCGACGAGCGAGATCACAGCAGGAAGCTCGTCGCTGGAAGCTGCCGCACTGAACAATATCGCTAACGGGATCGCTAAATAGTGACGTTTTTTAGCGATCCCGTTAGCGATATTGTTTAGTGTGGCATACCCTTTACTTCTTGTGTGTCACTGTTCTCCACTGCCCTTATCTAATCTTATACTTGGTTAACCTCATGGTGCCCCAACCCCCTACTTACAATGTATGAAACTGAAAGTGAAAATGTGTTGCAAATTCTTAGTAGTAAAGCTCCTCCTCTAGACTAGATGTTTACTAGGTGTGCGTCTTCCAAGCATCTCACAGCTGCTACTCAGAAGAGGAAGACTGTAGGAAGTATTATCTTTTCAACAAACTTTGCATCAGTTAACTGTGAGTACATGAGGAATAACAGTATTACTGACCACTATATCAGTTGTACGACCTGGCAATAATTTTGTACAATTGTTTTTAGGAAAAACAATTGTCCTTTGGATTGTGAATGCAGAATTAAAAACCTGAGAATGTCAAAGAAGCGTCACATTAAATCAGCTGTATTTGAACATTTCACCATCACTCAAGATAGAAAACATTATGTCTGTCAGTGTATGACAAATGATCCAGATGAAAACAAATGCTGTGAAGCCAAGAACAGTGCATATTCAGGCAACGATAAAAATGCTCCTACCAGAGCTTCTAATCTAAAGAGACATTTACAGCGCTTTCATCCAGAAGTACTGAAAGCAGTGGATGAGAAAGACTGCATCCAAACCAATGAATCAGTGCCAAGCTCTTCCAGCCAGACAAAGGAGCAGAGAACTTTGCAGCCATCAGTTGCAAGATATTTTGTCAGTGACAAAGTTACTGTGACAATGACAGTAGATCCATTTAAAAAACAGGTCATAGAGCTTGTTGTAAAGGATAGTGTGCCTATTTCATTATTTTCACGACCAGCTTTTATGTGTCTGAATGGGGAAATGGCCCGTAAGCTTGGTGTTTCTCTGGAGAGAGAGAGTGTTAGAAAATTAGTAATCGCAGAAGCTTTTAAACAAAAGGAAGAACTTAAAAAAACTCTCAAGGGACGCTTTCTGTTTCTTAAAATGGATGCCTGCACACGTCACAGAGTGAACTATTTTGCCATCAATGTCCGATTTGTTTGTGACAAAAATGAAATAGTTACCAAGACATTGGCAGTAAAAGACACCAAAGCTCATCACACCAGTGAGTTTCTCCAGGTCTTGGTGGAAAAGGTTCTGCAAGACTATGAACTTAAAAAAGAGCAAGTTCTTTCTGTCGTAACTGACAATGCTTCAAATATGATAAGTGCTATTAAGCTAATGAATGAGAGTAATGATGGTGACCAGCAGGTAGAAGAACATTCTGGGTCCACAGACACAGAAATGTTTGAAATAGAGGAACACAGTATTGTAACTGAGGAGCAAACTGAAGTTGCTTCAGATGAACAGCAACATGATAGTTTAGATGATCTTGTTGAAACTGTGTCAATACGTTCTTTCATTCATCACATGCGCTGTGTTGTGCATACGCTACAGCTGGCTATAAGAGACAGTCTGCAAGAAGGACATGCTGCTGCACTGATTGGCAAGGTGAGAAAATTGGCTACTGTTGCCAGAACCCCTAAAGTTGACTCAATTTTAAAGAGACGTGCTGGAAAAGGGGCAATGATCAAGCCACACGATGGGGCAATACTTAATGATTCAGCGCTTGGTTGAACTGAAAACCTTTCTTGTAGACATGGCTAACCCTGAACTGACGCTAAATGAAAGTCAGTGGAATCAGGTGACTGAGCTGGAAAAATTGCTAGAGCACCCATTTACATTGACTAAAAAATTACAAGCAGAGGACTTAACTCCAGGTATTTTCTTAAAGGAGTGGAAGAACCTGTTTCGCCTGTCCCAAAGAGGAGGGTTAATTGCAAGTGGCATTGCTACATCAATGAAACGGAGAGAGGAGCTACTATTACAAAATAAAATTCTTTTGGCAGCTGTTTATGTAGACCCAATGCATCGGATTCTTCTAGATGATAAACAGCTAACTAAAGGAAAAGAAGCTCTGTTTGAAATAGCAGTAAGGATGAAAGGGTTGCAGAACAGTCAGGAGGAACGAGAAGAATTTGGTCGTCCTGCCACATCTTCACCCTCATCAACTGATGAAGAATTTAATTTTGAAAAATATTTGGATCACAAGGACCGTGCAAAGCGTTCCCACATAGAAGAAGAGTCATCCCATCAAAGAACACAGCCAGTACATTTCAGCAGAATTTTTAATGTGCACTAAAAGAAATTGAGAAATTTGACCGTTCATCAAAAATAACAGTGCAACAAGCGCTTCCTCTGTATCCTGACATTGTCAGATATGTTGCCCGAGTGGTTACTGCTTTGCCACCAACCCAAGTTAGTGTAGAGAGGTTGTTCTCTGCTCTCAGAACAATTAGATCAGATTTGAGGGCATCCATGAAGGAGGATCTGACAGAGGCAATACTTTTTCTGAGGACAAATTTATAGATTTCTTCTTATTAACTGCATAACAGTGTTTATTGCATATTTACTTACAAGAGTTCAGAAAAGTTTATAAAAGTTATTTGCTATATTCTAATTGTATTCTAGTAAATATAGTTTTTCCTCTAAGTGGTCTGATTACTTATAATATGATGGTGAGAAACTGAATAAGCACAATGTTAATATTTTACAACAGTAAATTTATTGTTACGAATTGGCCATTTATGAAGGAGTCGGAGCCGGAGTCGGAACCTGATAAAATCCAGGAGTCGGAGTCACAACTGTGGCTTACCGACTCCACAGCCCTGGCTAACACTGCAGTGACCAATATGTATGTCAAATTTGCATTGTTTTCCATGAGGGTTTCCGTGCATGCTATGCAAAAAACATGTATATACCACTATCTATAGATGAGGTTAGCTCTTGTTTTATCTCTGCCAATATGAGTGTCCCGTCTGTTCTACTTGTCAACTTCCCATTGTCCGGTATAGTCTATATAATCTCAGCAGTTGTCTCTCTGCCTGTGCACACACATAACAGTCCAATGCAATAAAGAGGTGGACAGGCACTTCTATTAATACAAAAATCTTCAAACTTTATTATGAATACATAGCTTTAAAAATTCATACAAGTATGATGTACAGGAAACTATCTGATGCGTTTCTGTAATGATAATCCAAAGAATGCTGCATTTACCTAGAGCATTGGTTCTCAACCTTTCTAATGCCGTGACCCCGCAATACAGTTCCTCATGTTGCGGTGACCCCAAACCAAAAAATAAGTACAGTCCTCCATACAATATTATGGGCACCATATAGTCCTCCATACAGTATTATGGGCCAAATAATGCCTCCCCATCATCATCGCCTCCCATCATCATTGTCTCCCATCATCATATCATTTCTCCCCATCATCATCATCATCATCGCCTGCCCATCATCATTGGCTCCATCATCATCATTGCCTCCCCATCATCATTGCCTGTCATCATCATTGCTCCCATCACATCATATGCCTGCCCATCATCATTGGCTCCCTATCATCATCATTGCCTCCCCATCATCATTGCCTGTCCATCATCATTGCCTCCCCATCATCATCATCATCGCCTGCCCATCATCATTGGCTCCCCATCATCATTCATTGCCTCCCCATCATCATCATTGCCTGTCCATCATCATTGCCTCCATCATCAACATCATCATTGCCTGCCATCATCATTGCCTCCCCATCATCAACATCATCATTGCCTCCCCATCATCATTGCCTCCCCATCATCATTGGCTCCCATCATCATCGTTGCCTCCTCACCACCATCACTGCTTCCCCCACCACCATCACACATACAGCACCACACACAGACAGCACCGCAGCACTCTCTCACATACACACACGCAGGCAGACACACACACACACACTGATACACACAGACACATACACCTCACATCTCACTTGTCCGGCGCCCGCGCTCTCTGCCACAGCCGGCCGCTGAATGATGTAATTCAGCGGCGCTGCTGTGACAGGAAGCGCTGGCGCCCTGCAGGCGCCCCCTGGAGTCCGGAGCTGCGGAGGCACGGGGAGAGGTAAGTATTGTGCCACCTGCTCAGGCCGGGTCCCCCCTCTCCCCGCACAGTGGACTCACCGACCCACCGCTCAGCTCCTGAGGGTCCCGGGCCACTGCACTGTGCCTCCGCGCGAGGAGGAATTATTATTATTATTATTGTTTATTTCTATAGCACCATTGATTCCATGGTGCTGTACATGAGAAGGGGTTACATACAAATTACAGGTATCACTTACAGTAAACAAACTAACAATGACAGACTGATACAGAGGGGAGAGGACCCTGCCCTTTCGGGCTTACATTCTACAGGATTGTGAGGCAGGAGACAGTAGGTCGGGGGGTTGCAGCAGTTCCGGTGTTGGTTGAGGCAATATCTCTGGTAGTGGTGAGGAGGTAGCAGGGTCATTGCAGGCTTTAGGCTTTCCTGAAGAGGTGAGTTTTCAGGTTCCGTCTGAAGGATCCGAATGTGTTTGATAGTCGGACGTGTTGGGGCAAAGAATTCCAGAGGATGGGGGATATTCGGGAGAAGTCTTGGAGTCGGTTGGGTGAGGAGCGAATAAGTGTGGAGGAGAGAAGGATGTCTTGGGAGGATCGGAGATTACGTGAGGGAAGATATCGGGAGATTAGTTCAGAGATATAAGGAGGAGACAGATTATAGATGGCCTTGTAGGTCAGTATTAGTAATTTGAACTGGATACGCTGAGGGAATGGGAGCCAGTGAAGAGATTTGCAGAGGGGAGAAGCGGAGTAGTAGCGAGGAGAGAGGTGAATTAGTCGTGCAGCAGAGTTAAGGATGGACTGGAGAGGTGCGAGGGTGTTAGCAGGGAGGCCAGAGAAAAGGGTGTTGCAGTATTCGAGGCGGGAGATGATGAGGGCGTGCACAATCATTTTAGTAGATTGAGGGTTGAGGAAAGGACGGATTCTTGAAATATTTTTGAGCTGAAGGCGACAGGAGGTAGAAAGAGCTTGGATGTGCGGTTTGAAGGACAGGGCAGAGTCAAGGGTTACTCCGAGGCAGCGGACTTCTGGTACGGGGGAAAGCGTGATGTCGTTAATTGTGATAGATAGGTCAGGTAAGGAAGATCTGTGGGATGGGGGAAAGATTATGAGTTCAGATTTGTCCACATTGAGTTTGAGGAAGCGGGAGGAGAAGAAGGAGGATATGGCTGATAGACACTCCGGGATTCTGGATAGCAGAGAGGTGATGTCTGGGCCAGAGAGGTAGATCTGAGTGTCATCAGCGTAAAGGTGGTACTGGAATCCGTGGGACTTTATGAGTTGCCCCAGGCCAAGTGTATAGATTGAGAAGAGTAGGGGTCCTAGAACAGATCCTTGGGGGACTCCAACGGAGAGAGGGTGGGACGAGGAGGTAGTGTGTGAGTGGGAGACGCTGAATGTGCGGTTGGAAAGGTATGAGGAGATCCAGGATAGGGCGAGGTCTTTGACGCCAAAGGAGGAAAGAATCTGTAATTGCTGCTGCTGCCACGCTGCCCCCACACACGTGCCGCCTGGGGCGGACCGCCCCCCGCTCGCTCGCCCGCCCACGCTACGCCACGCAATGGGCTAAAGCCATCGGAAATATGTATTTTCCGATGGCTTTAAGCGACCCCTGTGTTTTGGTCGTTCGACCCCCGCCAGTGTCGCGACCCACATGTTGAGAACCGCTGACCTAGAGGAAACAGGGACAGGAGACCAGCTGGCAGACCAGGGGTTTGCCTGCTGGTCTCCTGTCCCTGCTTCCTCTAGGTAAATGCAGCATTCTTTGAATTATCATTATTACTCTATTTCATTATGTCTCTCTACTTAGCACTACCTTCATGTTGCATGATGCCTTTATAGGTTTTTACTATGTCTATTCTTTACATGCCTGCTTCCATGGTACTCACCACTGACTTCTTTGGCAGATTGTATTGGTTGCAGCTTATATGATGAGCATTACTTCTTGGACATAATAACATATGCTTGCAGGAGCAGGCGATCATCCAGGCTTATTTTGCATGTGTGTTTATGGGTGTGCCCCTTTTTTCCCCCCATTTGCCAATATACCTACATATCCATTTATTTTATGAATTGTTCTTTGATCCAATAAAGCTTGAATTTTATTGGACTTTATGGCTGTCTTTCTGTGGTGTTTACCATGTTAAAGATATGCACGCATGACTCAAACTGCGCACCGATACGCAAATGTGAAACCAGCCTAATAAAACGTATCGATGCACATTACATATATTGTAAGGGAATGAATGCGGTGGGAGCAGAAAACAATCAGATGGAATTCAGGTGAGAACAGAAGATGATGTGATCTATTCTTTTTCTGCTTTTAGGCCTTATCATTGTCCCAAGTGCTGGTGTGGGGATTGTGCTTGGTGGCTACATCATCAAGAAGCTGAAACTAAGTGCACGGGAATCAGCCAAACTTGCCATGATCTGCAGCGGCGTCTCCCTGCTCTGCTTTTCCACCCTTTTCATTGTGGGATGTGAAAGTATCAATCTTGGTGGAATCAATATACCTTACACTACTGGGTAAGTATGCAGAAAATGAAATAGTATCGGAGACCATTCATTATGGTGACACAGTGCTGCCAATGACTCTACGAGTAGTCAATATCCTGACAGCGCGGGCTGTAT
The DNA here is from genome assembly GCA_033576555.1 of Oophaga sylvatica. NCBI lineage: Eukaryota > Metazoa > Chordata > Amphibia > Anura > Dendrobatidae > Oophaga > Oophaga sylvatica. The sequence goes on from JARQOD010000006.1 coordinate 368,626,389, forward strand.
TTATAGTTAGTGCTGCTAAAATCACAGAGCTCTGCCCTTTTACTGGGGCTCTGAACATTTCCCTAGATGGTGGTTGGTACGGTATTAATTTATCGGAGTTGTCTGAAATTATTTGTTTTCTTTTTATCAAAGCAGGGAATTCTATGAAATACTTAACAGTTTCATATCCTCCATCACCATAACTGGAGTGGTCCTAAATGGTCAATGATAACTTGACTGCAATCATGACATTGCGTAGAGTGAAACAAAAAGAACCTGCATGACCCTGAGAGTTCATGTGTGCAGTCTGTGACTGCCACACCAGAGCCCTGAAAAGTCCTCCCACCTGCTGGCATTCTCCATGCCTCGTCTGATGGCCTGGCACGATGTCGTGTGGTTTGTGCCACAAATAATGACGAAGTGGGGTCTACTAATAAGACGAAGTGCCAGGGATGACTACAGTTAGGAGGAGGATTGCAAGACTCTGGACCGGCGACCAAAGATTACGTGTGTGGCCGCTGAACCAGGATCCAACAAATCATTTCCTGAACCCTACCATACATCCACTTGTCTACCAAAGCCAATCAGCAGTGATGCCTAATGTACGACTGGCTGCAGTGGTCATACTGTCTCACTAATATGGATGTTACAGAGAAAGATCCCATACTTGGAAACCCCATTCAGCCCTAATGCCAAAAAACTAAATGAGTGTCTGGTGCTTTGACTAAACAAGAACGCTCATGTATTACATGGTTAGCTGGGATTTAAAGGGGTTTTCTATTGCCATAAAGTGATAGCATATCGTTAGGATAATGGTATCCCCCCACCATTCCTAAGAATGAACATACCACTCTGTGCTCTCTAGCATAGTGCTGTGCCCACTAGTAAATGTTCCCTGCACGGCGGTGTCCGGCCACTTGGCTGTGTAGGGAACTGAACCTGGCTCCACTCACTTGCAAAACACAGATAATAACCGATCGTTAAGTGGTGGTAAATCTTAGTGATATTCCATTACTTTATTTCAATCCTCTTTACCAGCCAGCTGCTCTAATGAATTGTCAGCCATGTAATACATGAATGGGAGTGAGGGACGCTCTTGCTCAACAACTTCCCACTGTGATATCTGTATGCTCTAATACTGCATTAGAACTACAGTTGTCTTGTTGAGGCAAACCCTTTAAAGAAGCCCTCCTCGTCCCATCAAAGTTATAATCCTCTTATTATATTGCAGTCATCATATTATATAGCAGTATGTACCGTACTTACAATTGCTCATTTTGCCTTTCTACCCAGGTAATTCGTCTGTTTTCTCTGCTCTTTGTAGAAACAGGAGTCTCTTGTCCCTGCATTTATCATTCCCCTCTTCAACTCTTACCCCAGTTGTTCCTCCTCCTCCTGCCAGGCATTTTTGCAGTGACTCATGACTCATATAGGTAAAATTGACCTCCTGTTTCTACATAGAGCTTAGAAGAAATCAGCTAGTCAGTTTGTAATCACGTGATGTCATAGACTTAATGGAAAAGAGAAGAATTATCTGTCTAGAAGGGCAAAATGAGCAAATTGTAAGTACACAGTGATATGTAATATGATGACTACTGCAATATATTAAGAGGATAAAAACTTTGATGGGAGGAGAAGGAGGGCTTCTTTAATAGTCCTTTGGTAATCTACTGTATGTCATCAGTCAAGATGGGAATAACACTTTATTACTACATTTCTCCTGCAATGGTCGGTTGGATTTAGAGAACTGCATTAACGTCATTTTATCAATGACGGTAAAAGATATAGATTGAGATGACCAGCAGATATGTCCATATAACATGCTTGAGCTAGTGTAGCATATCACTACTGGGAGTACTGGGAATGACCTCGGCAGACTAGTCAAACACTTTTGGAACTCTCCTAACAAGACTATGAAAACAAATCCATTACCAACGGCTCACAGACTATAATACAACAATTCCATGTGCATTTGGCAGGGAAATATTAGACTTCCTTCACATATGAAGCTTTAATGGTTTTCTGAGTGCAGGTCTGTGGCTGAAGCTTTCAGTGCTCTGACAGCTATAATCCACCTCGAAGGATGATGTTACAGTCCTGACATTGTTCTTTACTTGTGGTCTCTCTAGCCTGTTCTGCACATAGTTTGGCAATCTAGATACTGTTTTGGCTGTTGTTTTAGAATGAAGAGTGACAACCGATATAGTCAGCATTACATCCCAGTGACCCTTCTCCTACACTTGTAGTAGGGGTGTCTTTAGGGTGGGATGATGGTAGGACATATATTATAGGTACTAGATACGGAGATGGAGCACCAACAAGCCATTCTGCTTGACCTGGGTATTTAGATACGAACCTAGGACAAAAAAGGGAACAAAAGCCTAGCTGCTGGTCGGGATGCATAACAAACCTGATTTGTAGTTCAGTAGCCAGGGAAAGCGAGGTCTCTACCCTATAGTAACAACATTGCCAGGACTGTCTAGAAATTACTGAATGAATCCTAGTAAATTAGGACAGTTCCTGGTCCAAAAAGGGATGAGGTCTACATAAATCTAACAGTGGGTGGTTTTGTCTAGTTTTTCCAGTTTTGGGAAGGGGAACTTAGATGTCCCTAGTTTAACAACCTAGATTGTTAAAGGGGTTGTCCGATACATAAAAGGCCCTGTGTAAGTAACTGTTTTTAAGCCCCAACCACTCTTGTGATTTGCTTTATTTGAAAATTCCTTACTATTTCGCCTACTCTTCTAGTAAAGACTTTACTTCTTGTGATGTTTTGTTTGAGGCGAGTCTACAACAAATGTCATCAGGAGGATGGCCCTGCAGTCACTTCCCCAGAGCTTCTATCACTCTCCTAAAAGGACGTCATCAGGGGCAGCTTCAGTCACCACAGCTTCTTTCACCACCGTTCCCTGACAGCTTCCAGAATTAATTGCAGTAGCAGGGCAGAGAGAAGTGACGCAGCAGCACTACTTCTATCACCGCCGTCCCGCAGCTTCTGTACCTATCGTCTCACTGCTTTTGTCTCCCCTACATCTTTCACTGAAATGAGACTTCATCGGGGTGGGGGGTGTAGGAGATAGAAGCACTGTGAGTGAGACGCTAGTGCCACCACCTGATGATGATTCCTTTCTGGGTGGTCAAAGAAGTTGTGGTGCGGAGCTGTTGTCACTTACGTTTATCACTGGTCCCTTTGACAGTAAAAAGTGGAGGCGGGGGCAGAACCAATGTGGTGATGGGCACAGAAGCTGAAGGGCGCATGTGATAAAAGAAGTGTTACAGCTTTGATAGAAGATGTGACACTTTGGGCACTTCTTTCTGCCGCCATCACCGTGATTGATTCCGAATGTCGTCAGGGGATGGAAGTGAAAGAAGCTGCACCGCCCCTTGATGATGTCCTGTTTCAGTAGGGGTTATACAAATGCAGAAGTAACTTCAGGGCCATCCCCTGATGATGTTGTGTTTCAGACTTCACACAGATGAAATGTAACTGGAAATAAAGTAAAAAAACACATACAGGGATTAGCTGAATGCGGAGATTACTAGGGAATTTTCAAATAAAGCAAATTACAAAAGTGGTTAGGGCTTAAAAATTGACAATTGTACAGGGCCTTTTTAGTATTGGACATCTCCTTTAATAAATATGCAACTCGTTTTCACAACGCATGGTTTTATATTTTCAGATTACTGTTATTATTATTTTAATTCTGTGGAGAAATGCTAATCGCTTTTGCATTTGTCACTAAGGAGATCAAGAACTTGTAGCTCCACAATTGCTGGAACTCCACAAGTTCCCGAGATCCTTTATAATGAACCTTATGTGAAATGACTTAATGCAACTTGTTAAGTAACTTTGTGTCCGTACTGTAATTTATCTCCTGTGCAGTCCCACACTAACGATGTCACACAGGAATCTGACAGGTGGCTGTAATGTTAACTGTGGTTGTAAAATTCATGAATACGAGCCTGTGTGTGGATCAGATGGAATTACATACTTCAATCCTTGTCTCGCTGGATGCATCAACGTGAGAAATCAAAGCATTGCTGTAAGTACAAAATGTTAGCTACTTGCCTGCTAACTGTTTCCAGCCATTAGTGAGGACAGACAGATTTTTGTAGTTATGGCCAAGACTGTTCCTGTACCCTGCAATTACGACACAATTACTGAAATAACATAGACACGGAAAATCTGCTTCCTTTTAAAAGTATCCTTCTTCGTGCAAGTGTAGACGACCGTAATATCGGTCCAAGAGTGATCCGAAAAAACATCAGATCGCACCCGTGACCAATGTTAGTCTATGGGACGGTGCTGATGTCCGATATTAAAAATCGCTGCATGCTCGAGTTCCGGACTGCACTCAGATGACATCTTCATCTTCTGAGTCTCTACAACTAAAAATGGTAGTGTACCACGTTGTCTCGACTGTCACCTCTGAAATGGGAATGACATGCATCCTAAATGCGGTTCTGGGACGCAGGACTGTCAATATGGGATACCAATCTCCAAACTGCAATATGATCTCTGTACACAGAAGGCAAATCGATGTCCTGCTGGCATTCTAGTCTCACAGATCTGAAACCAGGCACCTGGGACAGCCTGTCAGCCACCGAGTTATTGTTTCTTCTATGTCTGATGGTCTTGCTGCAGGTTTATATACTTCTCCTGCTTGACTTATTTTGTTATGTGTCTGATTACTGAATTAAACCGTGTGTCAGAACCTGCCATGTCAGTTGCATATACTGTATCTAAATAATATATTCCTATTTAACCAGGGTCTGGAAGCTACAGTGAACTTCATACTTTATATTTGTATCGCTTATTATTGAGCAGATATAAATCTGTTGACTAAATAACTGCTCCTGCTAGTCTATGTTATGATAGGGCTTATTGTGATGTGTTCTTGCCATTATCAGCTAATCAACACTCTAATTAACTGCTTTTTATAAAGTTCATAAAAAGCATTAAGGGCCACGTCTTACATAGCGACGCACCAGCGATCCCGACAACGATATGAACTTGTCAGGATCGCTGGTGTGTCGCTACATGATCGCTGCTGAGCTGCCAAACAGGCAGCGATCAGGACAGCGACACTGCGGGTAACGTCGCTTAGTTACCCGCAGTGTACGTTGGATACCAGCCTGTTTTTTGCAGGAAGCTGGTAACCAAGGTACACATCGGGTTTCCAGGCGCTGCGCGGTGCCTGGAAACCAGATGTGTACCTTGGTTACCAGCTCCCCTGCAGCAGCACGCTGGTATCCAATGTATACATCGGGTTTCCAGGCGCGGGGCTGTGCCTGGAAACCCGATGTATACATTGGTTACCAGCTGATCGCTGGTCTCCTACCCGCCACACGCAGCGATGCGTGCTGGCCAGCGCGAGACCTGCGATCAAAAAAAGTCCAGCCATTTCTGACACGACCAGCGATTCACAGCAGGGACCTGATCGCTGATACGTGTCAGACATAGCGAAGCGAGATCGCTGCTGAGATCGCTGTTGCGTCACAAATCTTGTGACTCAGCAGCGATCTCGCTAGCGATCTTGCTAGCGATCTCGCTATGTGAGACGGGGCCCTTAGTCATACTTATGTTACTCCTTAAGTATATATAAATAGTGTACCTTGGTCAACAGCTCCCCACACACACAATATGGTGTCCCCATATCTCCCTCCAGACAGGATGATGCCCCTAAAGCCCACCCACACGGTATCATGCCTCCACACATAGTAGGATGCCTCCACAGCCCACTGCACACGATATGATGCCCCTGGTCACTTCCACACAGTATGATGCTCCCACTGATCCTCCCACACAGTACGATGCCCTCAGTCACCCCTACACAGTATGATGACCCCACAGCTTCCCATACAGTATAATACACCTTTTTCCCCTCACCCACAATATGATACCCCTATAGTTCCCACACACAGAATAATAACACAGCTCCACCCACAGACAGTATAATTCCCACATAGTACCCACACACAGTATAATTTCCCCATAGCAATATTCCCCCACAGTACCCCACACACACTATGATGCCCCTCATCTCTCACAGTATCATACATTCCCAGCCACTTCCTCACAGTATAATGGCCACAGTCCTCCCCTCATTCAGTATGATTCACCCACAGTATGATTCTACCAAGGCTCCCAACACAGTATGATTACCTCACAGCCACCCACACAGTATGATGCTTCAACTGCCCCACAGACAATATGATACCCTCACTGACCCACAAACAGTATGATACCCCCGAATACTCCCATACACAGTATGATTCCCCCACAGTTCTCCACACAGTATGATGTCCCCACATCGCCCCATACACAGTATGATGTCCCCAACGCCATATAAATAGTATGACACTCCACAGCACCCAAGATTGTATGATACCCACACTCAGTATAGTACCCCACTTTCCCACACACAGTATAATACACCCACTTCCCCACACACAGTATAATACACCCACTGCCTCACACACAGTATAATACACCCACTGCCCCACAGAAATCATGATGCCCCCACATACTTCTATAGACAGTATGATTCCCCGAGTCCCCCACACACTATTATGTCGTGATATCCCTTTCATATAGTATGATTCTTCCACAGCCCCCTACACAGTATGGTGCCCACACAGTTCCCCACTCAATATAGATGCTCCCTACACAGTATGATACCCCCACTGCCCATTGCAGCAACACTGTAGATGTGGACAAATCAATAGATTAGTATAAGATTTTTATTTATCTTAGCACATTCCCTCATTTTACGTACGGTATGGTATTTTTATATATACAGTTGAAACAAGAAGTTTACTTACACTATATAAAAAGACACATGCATGTTTTTCTAAATATCTGACTTGAAATCAGAATAAAACTTTCCCATTTTAGGTCAATTAGGATTACTATCTAATACTTACCTTGTAATGTCTTCACATCCTGTTCCGTCCAGATGTGTCCGGATCCCAGAATTCCAAGCGGCGGAAGTTCACCGACCGCCATATTGGGACACCCAAGTGATGGGTGTCTCAATATGGACACTGCTGGTGGTACCAGCCTCTTGTGCGGTACCACCAGCGGAACACCATCGCACCACACACACACACTGTAAATGCCGTACGCACCACACACACAAGCACACACTGTACATGCTTTATGCACCACACGCACACATACTGTATATGCTGAACGCACCACACACACACCACACACTGTATACGCCGTACGCACCACACACACACTGTATACGCCGTACGCACCACACACACACTGTATACCCTGTACGCACCACACATGCACACACTGTATACGCTGTATGCACCACCCACACACACACACACTGTATAAGCCATACACACCACACGCTGTATACGCCGTATGCACGACACACACACACACACACACACACTTTACGCCATATGCACCACACACACACTGTACAAGCCGTACACACACACTGTATACGCCGTACGCAACACACACTATACGCCGTACGCACCGCACACACACTGTATACGCCGTACACCCCACGCACACAATGTATACGCCATACTCACCACACACACTGTATACACCCTACGCACCCCCACACACACACACCCACACTGTATACGCCATACACACCACACACACTGTATACGCCGTACGCACCACACACACACACACATTGTATTCGCCGTAGGCACCACACACACACTGTATACGCCGTACTCAACACACACTGTATATGCCGTACGCGCCACACACACACACAGTATACGTCCGTACGCACCACACACTGTATATGCCATACGCACCACACACAATGTATACTCCGTACGCATCACACACACTGTATACGCCATACGCACCACACACACTGTATACGCCGTACGCACCACACACACACTGTATATTTCGTACACACCACACACACACTGTATACGCCGTACGCACCACACACTGTATACGACGTACGCACCACACACACTGTATATTCCGTACACACCACACACATACTGTATACGCCGTACGCACCACACACTGTATACGCCGTACGCACCACACACACACACTGTATACTCCGTACGCACCACCACACACACTCTGTATACGCCGTACGCACCACACACACACACGCACACTGTATATGCCGTACGCAGCCACCGGGTTCAGCCGAATGATTCACTGACCGCTGCCATCTTTGTACAGGAGGAGCACATGCGCAGTTTTAATGTGACTGCCGCTATCTGCACAAAGATGGCGGCGGTCTGATTTACTGCGCCTGCACAAATTCCACGCAAGCGCAGTGAATCATTCGGCTGATCCCAGCAGCAGATGTGCGACATGTCTACAGGCAGAGGAAGCCGGTCATATTAAAGGGGTTTTCCAACGAACGAAAGATCATTTTAAAAATTGTGTCTGAACGTGTACGGAGCATACCACATCTCCTGGGCAGGGGAGGAAGCAAAAGACAATACTGACATTACAGCAGGGGATCACAGTGGATTCATTTTGTGAGGTAAAATATTTCACTGACTGTTTTTAAACAATATTTTACCTCACAAAATGTATCCTCTGTGATATCCTGCTGTAATGTCAGTATTGTCTTTTGCTTCCTCCCCTGCCCAGGACATGTGGTATGTTCTGTACACGGTCAGACACAGACAATTTTTAAAATGAACTTTCGTTCATGGGAAAACCCCTTTAAAAAGCAAATATCAAGGCCAACATGGCTCCTCCTAAAAAGTACGCCGATGACAATAAAAGGAAAGCAGCAAAGGCACAACATCGAAGACAACAATGGGCAAATGAGACTCTTGAAGAGCAACAGCATCGCTGGGACAAAAACAATGCATATAAACGTATGTGTCAAGCACATGAGTCCCCTGATGCAAAAGCGCCGCAAACAGAAATCTGCAGTGTTAACAGCAATACCATGCTCACAAGATGACCCATTGGAACCAGCACACCACACCACCGAGTCTACAACTTCAAAGTGTATGAGGTTAACTAAGAAGGCACATGGGTTAGACAGCTCAAAGAAGAGAGCACAGAAGGGAGAAGTCAGCACATGGGGAAAGACAGAGTGGATTGGTGGGTGAGCACAAGGGGAGGAGAGATTCTCGACGCTGCTAAGCCTGCCCCATCGTGACATTACCGCCCTCCCGATGCGTTAGCATCTGGCCTCTATCTAGTAATTATTAATATTTGCCAAATGTGAGAATAATGAGAGAGAGGATGTTTTAAGGCATTTTTATTACTTACTGTAAAGTCAAAAGTTTACATACTGTACATTTCATTAGTATTTGGTACCATTGCCCTTAAACTGAATGACTTGGGTCAAATGTTTGGGATATCCTTCCCACAATAGTTGGTCGGAATTTGGGCCCATTCCTCCTGACAAAACTGGTGTAACTGATCCAGGTTTGTAGGTTGCCTTGCTCGCCCCTGCCTTTTCAACTTTGTCTATAAATTTTCAATAGTTTGAGATCAGGGTTTTGTGATGGCCACTCAAAACATTGACTTTGTTATCCGTAAGCCACTTTGTTACCATTTTGGCAGAATGCTTCGGGTCATTGTCCATTTTGAAGACCCATTTCCGCTCAAGCTACTGGCTGATGTCTTGAAATGTTGCTTCAGTATTACCACATAATCTTTTTTTTCTCATGATGCCATCTAATTTGTGAAGTGCACCAGTCCCTCCTGCAGCAAAACAACCCCACAACATGATGCTGCCACCACCGTGTTTCACAGTTGGGATGTTGTTCTTCCAAGCTTCTCCCTTTTTCCTCCAAATGTATCGATGGTCATTATGCCCAAAAAGTTCAATTTTAGATTCATCAGACCATAGGACATGTCTCCAAAAATTTAGGTCTTTGTTCCTGTGTGCATTTGCAAATATTGTTTTTTTTTGTTTCTTTTGGAGTAATGTCTTCTTTCTGGCACAGTGGCCTTTTAGCCCATGTTGATACAGTACTCGTTTCACTTTGGATATTGACACAATCTTACCAGCTTCCGCCATCATCTTCACAAGGTCTTTTGCATTTGTCCTTGGGTTGATATGCACATGTCGGAACAAAGCATGTTCATCTCTGAGACACAGAACCCGTCTCCTTCCTGAGCAGTATGATGGCTGGACATTCCCATCTTGTTTGTACTTGCATATAATTGTTTGTACAGATGAACGAGGCTCCTTCAGGTATCTTGAAATTGTACTCAAGGATGAGCCAGACTTGTGCAAGTCCGCAATTCTCTTCCTGATATCTTGGCTGATTTCTTGAGACTTTCCAACGATGCTACACAAAGAAGCAATGTGATTCAGGTGTGTCGCAGGTGTGCATTAAAATACATTCACAGGTGTGTCTCTAATTAACTCAGATGTTGCCAAAAAAGCTTCCAAACACATGACATCATCATATGGGCAGTTCAGAATTGTTTAAAGGTATAGTAATCTTTTGACTATGCAGTAAGTAATAAAAATGCCTTAAAACATTCTCTCTCTCATTATTATTATTATTATTTATTTATATAGCGCCATTAATTCCATGGTGCTGTACATGAGAAGGGGTTACATACAAAGTTATAGATATCGTTTACAGTAAACAAATTTACAATGACAGACTTGTACAGAGGGGAGAGGATTATTCTGACATTTGGCAAATATTAATAATTATGGTAATCCTAACTGACCTAAAATGGGAAAGGTTTATTCTTATTTCATGTCAGATATTGAGAAAAACATGCATATGTGTCTTTTTATATAGTGTATGTAAACTTCTGGTTTCAACTGTAATTGATTTTATTTCTTATTAAAAAGACACCCAAAGCTTTGGAAATAATACCTGCATATTATGATGCAGCCCTACACTTTTCACAATTTGATAAGTTTGTATGTGACCAAAAATTTATTTTGAAGGAAATGATAACATATTTGTCATAATTGTTTAATTTTTCAGGACTGTGACTCAAATATTCCTAGTACATTCAGAAATAATGGTGCATGTGCTTCTGTCATAGGTGAAGAATTATACTGAATGTGCTTGTGTCCAGAGTCGACAGGTTATCACTACACCCACAGTCGGTCAACGAAGCCAACTACGAGTGGTCATTGTTAAGACTTATCTAAATGAAAACGGCTATGCTGTATCAGGAAAATGTGATCGAACTTGCAACACGCTCATTCCATTCTTGATATTCCTCTTCATTGTCACTCTTATCACAGCATGTGCACAACCCTCAGCCATCATAGTGACTCTCAGGTGAGAATTAGACATATGTACTCAGAGCATTCATATGCTTGTGTACACATTGGGCCAATTCATCAGTTCTTGGTGAAAACAATTTGAAAAGAAATCCTCTTTGGTTCCAGGTCAGTCCATAAAAATTGGTCTATTTTTTGCCCTGTTCGTAAAAAAAAAATGAAGGCGTCCGTGATTTTTTTGAAGCTGAAGAAACTTATACAGATTATTTTGACTGTAGCTAATTTTACAGATTATAGTGAAAGCAGATGGTGTCTTCATATGAGAATTACGGGCTGTACACATGGATCACTTATAATCTAAAAATATTGTCTGTCCGTGATTTTTTGATAAGCTGTGCATAAAAAATAAGTAATATTGGTCTATACAGTCTACTGAACCATCGCACGACCAGCTCTACCCTCTCCTAGTGTATTCTCACCCATCCCTGTAGACTGTGAGCCCTCGCGGCAGGGTCCTCTCTCCTTCTGTACTTGTGTGTCCCTTGTCTAGCACATGTTTATTGTATCTGTCTATATTTTTCCCTTTTCATATGTAAAGCGCCATGGAATAAATGGCGCTATATAAATGTATAATAATAATAATAATAATATTGGCCCCCCTGATGCCAGTTCTGGTCAGCCCCGCCAAGTGGTGGTGAGTGGCGGGATAGGCGGTGGGAGTGCCTGTCAAGTTCATCAAAAGCTATGACATTACTTACACCACCAGAAATGCTACTCCAGTCTCTGGTTTATTGTAAAAAAAAATATTTTTTTTTGCTCAAAGCAGCCAATCACAGTGCAGCTTCATTTTGCAAATTTTTTGAGTTATGAAAGCTGCACTCTCATTGGCTGCTATGGACAATGAATACAACATTAAGGGAAAATTCATTGAAGTCAGCAGATTCTATTTACAAAAGAACAACTCATCTCTACACACGAGTGTATGGCAAGACGTTTGGAAACCATTGCAACTTTGTGTCACAGTCACCATCGGATAATACGCCAAGCTGTTCCATGGTCCAACCTGTGACAGATTCATAAACAGGACAGACGTCCCTTTAACCCCTTAACGACCGCCGATACGCCTTTTAACGGCGGTCATTAAGGGTACTTAAACCACAGCGCCGTTAATTAACGGCGCTGTGGAAAAGGTGAATAGCGCCCCCCAGAGGCGCATTTTCTCCGGGGTCTCGGCTGCCGGGGGTAGCCGAGACCCCAGAGAACATGAATCGGGTCGGTTTTTACCGACACCGATGTTGCGATCGCCGTTATTAACCCTATGACGGCGACCGCAACAAAAAAAAAAAGTTGTGCCATTTAATTTCTCTGTCCTCTGATGTCATCGGACATCAGAGGACAGAGAAAAAGGGTCCCCAGGACCCCCATGTGGCCCCCAATAAGATCCATGTGGCCCCCGGACCCTCCGGTGTCCCCCGGTGCCGGCGCCGTTAAGACAATGGCGGGCGCATGCCCAGTGCGCCCGCCGCTATGTGCCGCTGTGCTGGTGGGGGGATGGGCAAATATTCTCTGGGGTCTCGGCTACCGGGGTAGCCGAGACCCCAGAGAACATGATCCGGGTCGGTATTCACCGATCCCGGTGTTGCGATCGCGGCTATGCAAGCATAGCCGCGATCGCAAAAAAAAAAAAAAAAAAAAATGATTTCTCTCCCCTCTGATGTGATCGCACATCAGAGGGGAGAAAATGAGGGTCCCCCGATCGCCCCCCCATATACTTACCGGTGTCCTCCGTCCTCCCGCAGGCCCCAGGATCCCGGCTTCTTCTCCCTGCAAAAAAAAAATGGCGGGCGCATGCGCAGTGCGCCCGCCCATCTGCTTTGGCGGCAGATTCAAATTTTTTTTCATTCATTCTCATAAAAGTACATTTTGATCACTGTGATAAACTATCACAGTGATCAAAATAAAAAAAACAGTACATAACCCCCCCATTTATCACCCCCTTAGTTAGGGACATATAATAAAAAGTAGAAATTATATTTATTTTCATTTTTCTGTTAGGGTTAGGGTTATAATTAGGGTTAGGGTTATAATTAGGGTTAAGGTTATAATTAGTGTTAGGGTTAGCATTAGGCTGGTTTCACACATCCGGTGTGCGCCTGACGGCGCCCCCGGCATTTAGCCGCAGCGCCGCATCAGAAAATCTGATGCGCCGCATGCGTTTTTTTTGCATTGACTTGCATTAGCGCCGGATGGCGCCGCATGTCAATGCGTTGCATGCGGTTTTGTCCGGATGCGGCGCAAATGTACATTGCGGCGGCCGGACAAAACGCTTCATGTAACGTTTTTTGTTTTTGCCGGATGGTTTCTGATGTCTCCGGGCATCAGAAACCATCCGGCAAAAAACCGCATGCGGCCGCCGGCGGCGCATCAGGTTTTCTGATGCGGCGCTGCGGCAAAATGCCGGGGGCGCCGACAGGCGCCCGCCGGAAGTGTGAAAGCACCCTTAGGGTAAGGGTTATAATTAGCGTTAGGGTTAGGCTGGGTTCATACTGCGTTATGGCAGTCCGTTAGACGGACTGCGTTACACCGCGGTATAACAGTCCGTTAACGCTACCATTCACCCCCATTTGAGGGCACATCGCGACGCATGCCGTAAAGCGGCATGCGTTTGCGACGTGCCATCATTCAGTGACGGAGCCTCGGACGCGGGCTGCAGCGTTTGGGCTCCGTCACCGCTAGCGCAGATGAATCATCTGCTGATTCCTCTGCGCTAGCGGGTATAGCATAATGCGATCGCGTTATGCTATACCATTACCAGCCCGTCAACGCTATGTGTTGAACGGGCTGGTAAAACGCAAAATGAACCTAGCCTTAGGGTTAGGGTTAAAATTAGGGTTAGAATTAGGGTTAGGGTTACAATTAGGGTTAGGGTTATAATTAAGGTTATAATTAAGGTTAGGGTTACAATTAGGGTTGGAATTAGGGTTGGGATTTAGGTTAGGATTAGGGTTGGGATTAGGGTTAGGGGTGTGTTGGGATTAGGGTTGGAGCTAGAATTGAGGGATTTCCACTATTTAGGCACATCAGGGGGTCTCCAAACACGATGTGGCGTTCAAAAAGTCAAATGGCGCTCCCTCCCTTCCGAGCCCTGCCGTGCGCCCAAACAGTGGTTTACCCCAACATATGGGGTATCAGCGTACTCAGGACAAATTGCACACCAATTTTGGGGTTCTAATTTCTCCGATTACCCTTGGGAAAATAAAAAATAGCTGGCTAAAAAAATCATTTTTGAGAAAAAAAATTATTTTTCATTTTCACGGCTCTGCGTTTATAAATTTCTGTGAAGCACTAGGGGGTTCAAAGTGCTCACCACACATCTAGATAAGCTCCTTAAGGGGTCTAGTTTCCAAAATGGGGTCACTTGTGGGGGGTTTCCACTGTTTAGGCTCATCTGGGGCACTGCAAACGGAACATGACCCCCACCAACGTCTGCATTCAAAAAACGTTATTACTTCCTTTCCAAGCCCTGCTGTGCGCCAAAACAGTTCCCCCCCCCACATATTTGGTATCAGCGTACTCAGGACAAATGGACAACAACTTTTGGGGTCCAATTTCCTTGTGAAAAATCAAAAATTTGGGACTAAAAATCATTTTTGTGGAAAATTGATTTTTTTTTTCACACCCAGGCATTATAAAGTTTTGTGAAACACTTGGAGGTTCAAAGTGCTCACCACAGATCTAGATAAGTTCCTTATGGGGTCCAGTTTCCAAAATGGGGTCACTTGTGGGGGTTTTCCACTGTTTAGGCTCATCTGGGGCACTGCAAACGGAACATGACCCCCACCAACGTCTGCATTCCAAAACGTTATTACTTCCTTTCCAAGCCCTGCTGTGCGCCAAAACAGTTTCCCCCCCCCACATATTTGGTATCAGCGTACTCAGGACAAATTGGACAACAACTTTTGGGGTCCAATTTCCTTGTGAAAAATCAAAAATTTGGGACTAAAAATCATTTTTGTGGAAAATTGTTTTTGTTTTTTTTTCACACCCAGGCATTATAAACTTTTGTGAAACATTTGGGGGGTTCAAAGTGCTCACAGTGGATCTAGATAAGTTCCATAGGTGGTCTAGTTTCCAAAATGGTGTTACTTGTGGGGGGTTTCCACTGTTTAGGCGCATCAGGGGCTCTCCAAACGCGACATGGTGTCCAATCTCAATTCCAGCCAATTTTGGTTTGAAAAAGTCAAACGGTGCTGCTTCCATTCCAAGCTCTGCAGTGCACCCAAACAGTGGTCCCCCCCCATATATGGGGTATCAGCATACTCAGGACAAATTGTACAACAACTTTTGTTGTCCAATTTCTCCTGTTACCCTTGTGAAAATAAAAAATTGGGGACTAAACGATCAGGTTTGTGGAAAAAATATGATTTTTTATTTTCACGCCCGGGCGTTATAAACTTCTGTGAAGCACTTGGGGCTTCAAAGTGCTCACCACACATCTAGATAAGTTCCTTAGGGGGTCTAGTTTCCAAAATGGGGTCACTTGTGGGGGGTTTCCACTGTTTAGACACATCAGGGCCTCTACAAATGCGACATGGCGTCCAGCCAATTCCGCGTTGAAAAAGTCAAACGGAGCTCCTTCCCTTGCGACCTCTGCCGTGCGCCCAAAAAGTGGTTTACCCCAACATATGGGGTATCGGCATGCTCAGGACAAATTGCACAAAAACTTTTGGGTCTTGTTACCCTTGGAAAATAAAAATTGGGGTGAAAAGATCATTTTTGTGGAAAAAATATGATTTTTTATTTTCACGGCTCTACGTTATAAACTTGTGTGAATCACTTGGAGGTTCAAAGTGCTCACCACACATCTAGATAAGTTCCTTAGGGGGTCTAGTTTCCAAAATGGGGTCACTTGTGGGGGGGTTTCCACTGTTTAGGCACATCAGGGGCTCTCTAAACGCGACATGGCATCCAGCCAATTCTGCGTTGAAAAAGTCAAACATCGCTCCTTCCCTTGCGACCTCTGCGTGCGCCCAAAAAATGGTTTACCCCCACATATGGGGTATCAGCATGCTCAGGACAAATTGCACAAAAACTTTTGTGGTCTTATTACCCTTGGGAAATTAAAAATTGGGGTGAAAAGATCATTTTTGTGAAAAAATTTTTTTTTTTTTTCACGGCTCTAGGTTATAAACTTGTGTGAAGCACTTGGAGGTTCAAAGTTCTCACCACACATCTAGATAAGTTCCTTAAGGGGTCTTGTATCCAAAATGGGGTCACTTGTGGGGTGTTTCCACTGTTTAGGCACATCAGGGGCTATCTAAACGCGACATGGCATTCAGCCAATTCTGCGTTGAAAAAGTCAAACGGCGCTCCTTCCCTTGCGACCTCTGCCACGCGCCCAAAAAGTGGTTTACCCCCACATATGGGGTATCGAAGTATTCAGAAGAAATTGCACAACAAATTTTGTGGTTCATTTTTTCTTTTAACACTTGTGAAAATAAAAAAACTTGGTTCCGAAGTAAAGCTTTTGCAAAAAAAGTTAAATGTCAATTTTTTCCTTCCACATTGCTTCAGCTCCTGTGAAGCACTTGAAGGGTTAATAAACTTCTTGAATGTGGTTTTGAGCACCTTGAGGGTGCAGTTTTTAGAATGGTGTCACTTTTGGGTATTTTCTATCATATAGACCCCTCAAAGTGACTTCAAATGTGATGTGGTCCCTAAAAAAAAAATGGTGTTGTAAAAATGAGAAATCGCTGGTCAACTTTTAACCCTTATAACTTCGTAATAAAAAAAAATTTTGGTCCCAAAATTGTGCTGATGTAAAGTAGACATGTGGGAAATGTTATTTATTAAGAAATTTGTGTGACATATCTCTCTGATTTAAGGGCATAAAAATTTAAAGTTTGAAAATTGTTAAATTTTCAAAATTTTCGCCATATTTCCGTTTTTTTCATAAATAAACACAAGTCATATCAAAGAAATTTTACCACTACGTGAAGTACAATATGTCACGAAAAAACAATCTCAGAATCAGCGGGATTCGTTAAAGCGTTCCAGAGTTATAACCTCATAAAGTGACAGTGGTCAGAATTGTAAAAATTGGCCCGGTCATTAAGCTGCAAAATGGCTCTGTCCTTAAGGGTTAAGAAAGGCTCTGCCATTATGAGCCAAAACATCATATAAAAATTAGTTTTCTCACTGTCTAATTTTGGAGTGCTATCTTTGATTTGTGTACAAAAGGATTTTGGTGACTATATTGTTTGCTTCGCACCCATTGCATGAAAACTGCTGCTTTTATTTTTCTATCTCTCTCTGAAAACTCCTCAACAATGTTGTCATGTTAATGATATGCAAATTATGACAAAATGAAACCAAACATCTTCATTTATTCAGTGTTGCATATGAGAGCCAGACATAGAAATATTGCAATTACACACCTTGTCATGCTGTGATTGAGGTTATTAATGGCTGTCTGATGAATGTTCTGCAATGCTGAAAGCATTTGCACACAAACAATCAAAATCCACTCCCTGTGCAATTACTTACCAATGACTTACCTGATGTGCTCGATTGAGACAAGTCCAAAGATTTTTTAGGCCACTCAAGCTGCTCCCAGTAGCACAAACAACATGTGGTGTGTGTTGCCTGTTCAAAAACAGCTCCAGGGACACTTTCACATTCCCTTGTGGAGACCATTTCATGGTACTGCCCATGTGGTCTGCAGAGGAATCTCTAGCTATCATTGCGTCCAAGGCAAAAGCAGGACTCATCGCAAGTATTCTGTGTGTGGCGTTCATATATGAAGCTGAATAACTCGAGATGTTTCAATTTTTTTTTCATCATTTGCATATCTTTAACATGTCTACTGTTTCTGTGATTTTCATAATTCCACAAAGTTTTCTTTCTTTGTGTTGCAATTTCATTGTTGAGGAGTGTGCATATATTTGTGTATCTAGTGTATCTGTGTATAACCAGATGTCGGTAACAACCCATCCAATCCACACAGTGAAGGAAATATAAATTATAGTTATGTGTAACAATCAGAAATTACATAGGGAAAAAAGTGTTGAACACATGAAGAAAAGAAGGGCAAAAGACCATGGAAAGTGATGACTCCAGCTGAAATCTATCAGTAATTAGAAAGCAATCCTGCCACTAAGTGAAAAATATTATCAGTCAGTTCAACTGAGGGCCCTACAGAAAGGTATCTCATTGCCAAGGTGTTTCATTACCAAGGTGCCACACAAGAAATAGCTCATGATGGGTTAAAACCAGTGAGCTGTCTCAAGACCTTCACAACCTTATTGTGCAAAACATACTGATGGCATTGGTTACAGAAGAATTTCTAAATACTGAAGATTCCACTGTTGGGGCCATAATACATAAGTGGAAAGAACATAATTTCACCATAAATCGGCCATGACCAGGTGCTCCCTGCAAGATTTCAGACAGGATTTAAATGAATTATCAGAAGAGTTCTCCAAGAGCCAAGGTCCACCTATGAAGAGCAGCAGAAAGACCTGGAACCAGCACTTACTATTGTTTCAAAGAAACTATAAGTAATGCACTTAAACTCCATGAGGAAAATGGGGTGTAACCAGCTCAACACACCGGAAGAATTAAAAATTCACAAAATCTTTATTGAAAATCTATTCTACTATTTCTAAACACTGTTTATCGGTGATTACTTTGTATCTCCGTTCATACTGCACCCACACACACACAAATGATACACCATTTGAAAGGTAAACTTGCCCCCTTCAGCAAGAGCATAACCAAACAAACCACACATCCATGATTTGATCACAAAATGCAGTTTAAACATTAATTTTCATAAACCTGCAGTAAGGAAAAATGACCTGCAGGTGGCCCCACAGTACCCAAAGCACACTACCACAAAGCTGCTTACAGACATCACAAAAAATCAAAACATTTGCCTTGGGGGCTTTCCAGCTTGCCGAACTGCTTGCCCAGCCTATTTTAGCCAAATTGGAGGATTGCACACTTCACTGCAGGTGAGGCACATATGCAAACACATTTGTAAACATGCACTGCCTATTGAATTGCACACTTGCTCAATTTATACTCCACCCCACAAACAAATGATACACATCTGAAAGGTCGAATGACTGCAGGTGGCAGCACACTACCCAAAGCACACTACCACAAAGCTGCTTACAAACATCACAAACAAATCCAAACATTTACCTTGGGGGCTTTCCAGCTTGCCCTAGTGCTTGCCCAGCCTATTTCAGGCACATTGGAGGATTTCACACTTCACTGCAGCTGAGTAAACATGCACTGCTTTTTCGCTGATTACTTCGCCCCACACACACAAATGATTCACCTTTGAAAGGTAAACTTGTTCCCTTCAGCAAGAAAAGAGCCAAACAAACCACACATTCACGTTTTTATCACTAAATACAGTTTAAACATTAATTTTCATAAACCTGCAGACAGACACAATGACCTGCAGGTGACACCTCAACCGGAATACATTTTTTGGCCTCTACTTATCTGACCAATTTATTGTATTACCAAACTACATATACAGTTCCTTTCGAAAGTATTCGGCCCCCTGGAACTTTTCAACCTTTTCCCACATATCATGCTTCAAACGAAGATACCAAATGTAAATTCTTGGTGAAGAATCAACAAGTGTGACACAATTGTGAAGTTGAACGAAATTTATTGGTTATTTTAAATTTTTGTGGAAATACAAAAACTGAAAAGTGGGGCGTGCAATATTATTCGGCCCCTTTAACTTAATACTGTGTTGCGCCACCTTTTGCTGCGATTACAGCTGCAAGTCGCTTGGGGTATGGTTTCTATCAGTTTTGTACATCGAGAGACTGAAATTCTTGCCCATTCTTCCTTGGCAAACAGCTCGAGCTCAGTGAGGTTGGATGGAGATCTTTTGTGAACAGCAGTTTTCAGCTCTTTCCACAGATTCTTGATTGGATTCAGGTCTGGACTTTGACTTAGCCATTCTAACACCTGGATACGTTTATTTGTGAACCATTCCATTGTAGATTTTGCTTTATGTTTGGGATCATTGTCTTGTTGGAAGACAAATCTCTGTCCCAGTCTCAGGTCTTTTGCAGACTCCATCCATCTTCCATCAATTTTAAACCATCTTCCCTGTCCCTGCTGAAGAAAAGCAGGCCCAAACCATGATGCTGCCACCACCATGTTTGACAATGGGGATGGTGTGTTCAGGGTCATGAGCTGTGTTGCCCTTTACGCCAAACATATCGTTTGGCATCATTGCCAAAAGTTCGATTTTGGTTTCATCTGACCAGAGCACCTTCTTCCACATGTTTGTTGCGTCTCCCAGGTGGCTTGTTGCAAACTTTAAACAACACTTTTTATGGATATCTTTGAGAAATGGTTTTCTTCTTGCCACTCTTCCATAAAGGCCAGATTTGTGGCAGTGTATGACTGATTGTTGTCCTGTGGACAGACGGTCCACCTCAGCTATAGATCTCTGCAATTCATCCAGAGTAATCATGGACCTCTTGGCTGCATCTCTGATCAGTCCTCTCCTTGTTTGAGATGAAATTTAGAGGGATGGCGGGTTTGGTAGATTTGCAGTGGTATGATACTCCTTCCATTTCAATATGATCGCTTGCACAGTGCTCCTTGGGTGTTTAAAGTTTTGGAAATCATTTTGTATCCAAATCCAGCTTAAACTGCTCCACAACAGTATCACGGACCTGCCAGTTGTGTTCCTTGGTCTTCATAATGCTCTCTGTGCTTCAAACAGAACCCTGAGACTATACAGAGCAGGTGTATTTATATGGAGACTTGATTACACACAGGTGGAATGAAAAATAGTTAGAATTGAGAGTCAAGATACACATATTTCCTGTATCAAAACACAAGGTGGATTATATTTATCATCAGTAGTCATTTAGGACAATATTGGATCATTCAGAGATCTACAATGAACTTCTGGATGAGTTTGCTGCACTGAAAGTAAAGGGGCCGAATAATATTTGCACGCCCCACTTTCCAGCTTTTGTATTTCCACAAAAATTTAAAATAACCAATAAATATCGTTTAACTTCACAATTGTGTCCCACTTGTTGATTCTTCACCAAAAATTTACATTTGGTGTCTTTATGTTTGAAGCATGTGTGGCGTAATGACCCTGATGCAGCTAGGGGGCACTGTGTATGGCCCTCGGGATATGCATGGAGGCATGTGATGGATGGACGTTATGTATCACAGAGGTGGGGTGGCCCTGTGATGGAAGCCTGATCATGTTTTGTTCAGCGATATACTGCTGAGAGTTTTGCTATATATTGGGAGGCTTCCAGGTGACTAGGAGAGCTGGGCGGGTCCAGTCACCTACAAACCCACCAAGGGTATGTGTCTGAAAACCCATGATTAAAGCCAGTATGTTTGTGTATCAAAAGGACCTATGGTGAGGTCATAATCATGTGATCCTGACCTCACCTGTGGGTGGAGTTACGCCTATGTAACTAAGTGTGCCTGGCCCTGTGAGAGAGAGTTGTGGGAATCTGCCAGTGTGGCAGACTTCCATGTATGTGTCCTGGCGGGACATTACAGAGAGGACTCTGTGTCTGAGGAGTGAGGCTCAGGCAGGAGTGAAGTATGAAGACTTGTACTATATGTGCTTTGAGGTTTATGAAGCAATAAACCATGAATTTTGATATAAAAACATACTGGCTTTATCATGGGTTTTCAGACACATACCCTTGGGTGGGTTTGTAGGTGACTGGACCCGCCCAGTTCTCCTAGTCACCTGGAAGCCTCCCAATATATAGCAAAACTCTCAGCAGTATATCTGCTGAACAAAACATGCTCAGGCTTCCACACGGGCCACCCCACCTCTGTGATACATAACGCCATCCATCACATGCCTCCATGCATATCCCGAGGGCCATACACGTGCCCCCTAGCTGCAATCAGGGGTCATTACACCACACATGATATGCGGGAAAAGGTTGAAAAGTTCCAAGGGGCCGAATACTTTCGCAAGGCACTGTATAAATACCTGTCTGTGTTCATCATCTCATGAAATAATTTATATTTGACCACCTTACTTTTTCTGAAATTGCCTGCCCCCAACGACCATTGTGCTTAAATTTCGCATGGGCCAAGCTAGTCTTTAAAAATAAAAGTGATGAAAAAATGGGCATATCAGACAACAAAGCAATAAAGAGGGGTGGTGTGTGTAACAGGTATCAATTCATGCGCGTTTTCGAGCTACATGGCTCTTGAACACTGGATAAGATGCCCATTTTTTCATCACTTTTATTTTTAATGGATTTTCAATAAAGATTTTGTGAATTTCAATTCTTCCGATTGTCGAACTGGTTCCATCCCCATTTTTCCTCATTTTAATTACAGCGCTGTGCAGCGCGAGGACGCCGTGCTCTCTCAGATTGGAATAGCATCTCAAGGGTGAGCTGAATTTTTTTCTCATAATCCGCTCAAACTACATGGCCTATATACCGCTCACCGCGCAAGACCTCCATTGCTGAACAAACAGCATGTTCAAGCATGTTTACATTTTGCTCAACAACATTTGACAAACTTGTGAAATATAGTCTGGTCATGTTACCAAAATTGAGTGCTTTGGATGGAATAATAAACACCATACATGGAGGCCAAAAGGCCCTTCAATATCACAAAACAGTGAAGTTTGGAGGTGGGAACATCATGGTGTGGGCCTTTTTTCAGCATACATGTACAGTAGTACTGGCAAAGTTCATATAAATTGAAGGAAGGATGAATGGAGAGATGTACCGAGACATTCTTAATAAAAATCTGCTGCCATCTATGAGGATGATGAAGATTAAATGAGGATGGTGTAGGGATCTGTACTCACTCAGCTGCTCTTGAGCTAGGCACAGGAGGCGGTTTTTCATGCAATAGTCCAGGCAGGTTTATTTCACTTCATAACTGCTCCGGGAGGCAAAAAAAAAAAACAGCCTTTTCTGGCACAAAGTCAAATAAAACTGAAAACAATTAGTCTATGTGGTATTGCAGGTCCGCCCGCTCTGGCAATGCCTTTAGCAACACCCACTGAAGGTAACATGAACTGCAGGAAAATAGTCCATATAGACCTGCGGGTCCGCCCGCTCAGGTCAGTGTTTTTGACAACACACATGGTCTCCCCAACACCTCCAGCCACAGACACTGAATGAGACACTCGGCCTCCATTTTATCTGCCAAACCACGCCCCTGGGTTGGGATATGTGAGCGGTCATTCCCACCCATCTATTATGACCGCTCATAAAACCCGCCCTGGAAAGGCCAAACAAAATTTTCTCAACACTATAAGTGCTGGAGCAACTTCCGAACTCACATCACTACAGCTAACAGCCACGATGACTCATTTCTCCCTCAAGGACTTGTCCAATAACCCTCTTACAGTGGACATTTCAGCAAAACAATGGTTCCAAACACATAGCCAAGGAAAGTTTCAATCGGTTTCAGATAAAGAAAATAGTATGGCCCAGCCAATCATCTGACCTGAATTCAATAGAAAATTTATGGAAGGAACTACAGTTTAGAGTTATAGAAGTACCCACGAACCATCAGGATTTGAAGGTGTTTGTGTGGAAGAATGGGCCAAAATCAACCTGAGCAATGCTCACTATTTCTCCATACAGGAGGGCACTTGAAGTTATCATCGCAAAGCTTTTTGTATAAAGATTAAATACATTTCAGTAACTTATTCAATCCTTTTTCCCCTGGTAATTTCTCATAATTATATGTGAACCTTAAACACATTTAAACAATAAACCACAATTTCTAATCTTATCTATACGTACTTTGGATACTTGGCAGTGCGAATTTTCAAAAAACGATTCCTCTTCATTATGCTATTTCTCTTAATTAATTCATGGACATTATGGTGGATTTATCTGCCGTATGGATTGGATGGGTTTTTTTACTGACAATGGTGAATATATGAAAAATAGTACCTTTACTTGAAAAATTGGTGACTTGGGAATACTTATTTTCACCCACTGATTTATTATATTTTAAAATATATATAATATATAATATGTAAATATATAATATATAAAAATATAATATAGTATATATTATATATATATTAATATATAGCCGGCAAAAATGAAGAGATCACTGCACTTTTTAATAAAAATAGCTTCCTACATGTTGACAGCCCTTCCAACCAGGTACATCCATTCTACTTAATGGCTTCTGATTGGAATCACTGAACCAAATCTTTTAACAAAGGAAACTTAAAAAACACGCGTGGTGTTCACAATCCTCTGCAATAGGACAAGCTGGATGGCAAAACAAGTGCTAGAAAATCCAAAAATAATAGGAATGAAAAAAAACTTTTAAACCATGCCAAGAGTTAAAAAAGAAAAGTTTTTGAGTGAGGAAAAGAAGGGCTCGTTCTGGCTTTATACGAGGGATACAGGAGTGTCTTTGCCTCCATCCTTAACATTTCTAAGACTGCAGTCCATTACAACAAGGTCAACAACAGACATGGGGACAAAAACACAGAACGGCAGAGGGGAAAATGAATCCACTGCGGGATGACCTCCATCTTCTTCGAATGTCATCACCAACGCGATGACATAAAGTGACCTAAAAAAAGGGGAATGGCAAATGGAGTGGGGGAATGTACGGCAAGAAAGTTGTAAAGGCTCCAGAGGCAGGGAAGGTCATGTAAACCTAGAAAAAAGCCTTTCATCAATGAGAAGCAAAGGACAGCCAGGCTGAAGTTTGCCAAAGACCATAATGATTGGATATAGAGGACGGAGTTGGTAATCTTCTCGAGAGTCTAATTTTTCAGCTTTGCCCAACACCTCCGCTAATTTTAGACAGAGCCCTGTAAGGCATACAAACCGCAGTGTCTTGCACCCACGTAAATTTGGTGGAGATCGGTGATGATCTTGGGATCTCGACAAGGTGGAAATGGGAGGGTTAATCTTTGCGAAGGATGTATAATCAAGCCGCAACAAGGTTATTCTGGAAAAACATTATTCCTTTGCTCAGGCAATGTTCCCCAACTCTGAGGACTGGTTTCTCCAGCAGGACAAAAAATGGCCATGCCACAAGCTAGGTCAACAATGGTGGATGAAGGCCCCCCAATCAAATCCTCGTCATGGCCACCCAATCCCGACCTGAACCCATTGAAAATCTGGAATGAATCAAGGGAAGATGGATGTCACAAGCCATCAAACAAAGAATGCTTAAATTTTTTTACCAGGAGTGCATAAGGTCAGCCAAAAAGCAGAGTGAAAGACGGTGGAAAGCAGCAAAGACGCAGAAAGCTTGATTTAAA
Source organism: Oophaga sylvatica (assembly GCA_033576555.1). Lineage (NCBI taxonomy): Eukaryota > Metazoa > Chordata > Amphibia > Anura > Dendrobatidae > Oophaga > Oophaga sylvatica. The sequence goes on from JARQOD010000006.1 coordinate 368,651,859, forward strand.
TTCGTTATTCCCACAAAAAAAGATTCTGAACCTTCCGAGTTAAAAACATTAGTATTGTTGTTTCTAAATGATTAGAACTTGTTTTCTTAGCTTATTTAGGTTTGCAAGCACGCATTTTTTTTGTTTTTTGACCATTTTCTCATTTTCTGAAAATAAAACAAAATTTATTGCTTGGAAATTCGGAGACAGTCTAGTTTATAGAAAAAAAGAGCAATTTACATTTACTCAAAAAAAACCTTAAAGAAAAAATCAGGACAACTGAAAATTTTGAATTGGTCCTCCTAATTTTTGCCAGGACTGTATATATATATTAATAAACATATTTAAAAAATAATATAATATATTATATATATAATGTATATATATATATATATAATATTTATAAATATTTATATATATATTATTATATAGTAATATAAATTATTAATTTTTTTATTTATATATATTTAAATATATATTACAGTGGGGCCAAAAAGAAATTTGGGACCCTTCAATTCTGTCAGAAAATACTCAGTTTCCCTTCCTAATATGATTGCAATCACAAATTATTTGCTATTTAAATATATATACAGGGTGGCCAAAAAGTAGGGGCAGTTTGTTAATAGGTTATAAGGGGGATTTATCAAACAGACCGGCATTCCCCAGACTTGACCCAATGGTTTTTTTCTTTTGGGGAGTACCAGGACAAAGTTATAGTTGAAAACCAAAAATGTCAGGACATGAAAAATTACATAAGGGTGCTTTCAAGAAATTAATACCAAAGAGACTTGTGCAAAAAAATTTTGTCGAAGCTTAAGAGGCAGACTTCAAACTGGCAAATTGTGATGGAAAACAGTTTGAGCCCTCGTTGATAAAATTTTAAGGGCTTTTGTTTATTGTTCAAAAAAATTTAATTGTCAAAGTTATGCTTGGTTAGTAAATAAATTTTATATAAAGGCAAAATAAATTATTTATTTTCTGTCCACCTACTTTTGAAACCCCTGTGAAAAGTTTTGGACGGTGTTAAAAAAGGTTGTGTATAAAATGGTTTCATAAATGAAGTTTTAAATTTTTTTTTATCAAGAACCAACGCAAAGTAGTGAAAAAACGAATCTAAATCAAACAAAAATTTGGTGAACCGCCCCCTGCCTTTAACACAGAACAATTATTTAGTAATTGCACACAGTTTTGAAGATACTTAGCTGGATTGTTCTAAAATTTTGG
>JARQOD010000006.1:368653161-368708960 GCA_033576555.1 Oophaga sylvatica
TGGCCCTTTTTTCCCCCCATTTGCCAATATACCTACATATCCATTTATTTTATGAATTGTTCTTTGATCCAATAAAGCTTGAATTTTATTGGACTTTATGGCTGTCTTTCTGTGGTGTTTACCATGTTAAAGATATGCACGCATGACTCAAACTGCGCACCGATACGCAAATGTGAAACCAGCCTAATAAAACGTATCGATGCACATTACATATATTGTAAGGGAATGAATGCGGTGGGAGCAGAAAACAATCAGATGGAATTCAGGTGAGAACAGAAGATGATCTATTCTTTTTCTGCTTTTAGGCCTTATCATTGTCCCATGTGCTGGTGTGGGGATTGTGCTTGGTGGCTACATCATCAAGAAGCTGAAACTAAGTGCACGGGAATCAGCCAAACTTGCCATGATCTGCAGCGGCGTCTCCCTGCTCTGCTTTTCCACCCTTTTCATTGTGGGATGTGAAAGTATCAATCTTGGTGGAATCAATACCTTACACTACTGGGTAAGTATGCAGAGAATGAAATAGTATCGGAACCATTCATTATGGTGACACAGTGCTGCCAATGACTCTACAGTAGTCAATATCCTGACAGCGCGGCTGTATTTATAGTTAGTGCTGCTAAAATCACAGAGCTCTGCCCTTTTACTGGGGCTCTGACATTTCCCTAGATGGTGGTTGGTACGGTATTAATTTATCGGAGTTGTCTGAAATTATTTGTTTTCTTTTTATCAAAGCAGGAATTCTATGAAATACTTAACAGTTTCATATCCTCCATCACCACAACTGGAGTGGTCCTAAATGGTCAATGATAACTTGACTGCAATCATGACATTGCGTAGAGTGAAACAAAAAGAACCTGCATGACCCTGAGAGTTCATGTGTGCAGTCTGTGACTGCCACACCAGGCCCTGAAAACGTCCTCCCACCTGCTGGCATTCTCCATGCCTCGTCTGATGGCCTGGCACGATGTCGTGTGGTTTGTGCCACAAATAATGACGAAGTGGGTCTACTAATAAGACGAAGTGCCAGGGATGACTACAGTTAGGAGGAGGATTGCAAGACTCTGGACCGGCGACCAAAGATTATGTGTGTGGCCGCTGAACCAGGATCCAACAAATCATTTCCTGAACCCTACCATACATCCACTTGTCTACCAAAGCCAATCAGCAGTGATGCCTAATGTACGACTGGCTGCAGTGGTCATACTGTCTCACTAATATGGATGTTACAGAGAAAGATCCCATACTTGGAAACCCCATTCAGCCCTAATGCCAAAAAACTAAATGAGTGTCTGGTGCTTTGACTAAACAAGAACGCTCATGTATTACATGGTTAGCTGGGATTTAAAGGGGTTTTCTATTGCCATAAAGTGATAGCAATCGTTAGGATAATGGTATCCCCCCACCATTCCTAAGAATGAACATACCACTCTGTGCTCTCTAGCATAGTGCTGTGCCCACTAGTAAATGTTCCCTGCACGGCGGTGTCCGGCCACTTGGCTGTGTAGGGAACTGAACCTGGCTCCACTCACTTGCAAAACACAGATAATAACCGATCGTTAAGTGGTGGTAAATCTTAGTGATATTCCATTACTTTTTTTTCAATCCTCTTTACCAGCCAGCTGCTCTAATGAATTGTCAGCCATGTAATACATGAATGGGAGTGAGGGACGCTCTTGCTCAACAACTTCCCACTGTGATATCTGTATGCTCTAATACTGCATTAGAACTACAGTTGTCTTGTTGAGGCAAACCCTTTAAAGAAGCCCTCCTCGTCCCATCAAAGTTATAATCCTCTTATTATATTGCAGTCATCATATTATATAGCAGTATGTACCGTACTTACAATTGCTCATTTTGCCTTTCTACCCAGGTAATTCGTCTGTTTTCTCTGCTCTTTGTAGAAACAGGAGTCTCTTGTCCCTGCATTTATCATTCCCCTCTTCAACTCTTACCCCAGTTGTTCCTCCTCCTCCTGCCAGGCATTTTTGCAGTGACTCATGACTCATATAGGTAAAATTGACCTCCTGTTTCTACATAGAGCTTAGAAGAAATCAGCTAGTCAGTTTGTAATCACGTGATGTCATAGACTTAATGGAAAAGAGAAGAATTATCTGTCTAGAAGGGCAAAATGAGCAAATTGTAAGTACACAGTGATATGTAATATGATGACTACTGCAATATATTAAGAGGATAAAAACTTTGATGGGAGGAGAAGAGGGCTTCTTTAATAGTCCTTTGGTAATCTACTGTATGTCATCAGTCAAGATGGAATAACACTTTATTACTACATTTCTCCTGCAATGGTCGGTTGGATTTAGAGAACTGCATTAACGTCATTTTATCAATGACGGTAAAAGATATAGATTGAGATGACCAGCAGATATGTCCATATAACATGCTTGAGCTAGTGTAGCATATCACTACTGGGAGTACTGGGAATGACCTCGGCAGACTAGTCAAACACTTTTGGAACTCTCCTAACAAGACTATGAAAACAAATCCATTACCAACGGCTCACAGACTATAATACAACAATTCCATGTGCATTTGGCAGGGAAATATTAGACTTCCTTCACATATGAAGCTTTAATGGTTTTCTGAGTGCAGGTCTGTGGCTGAAGCTTTCAGTGCTCTGACAGCTATAATCCACCTCGAAGGATGATGTTACAGTCCTGACATTGTTCTTTACTTGTGGTCTCTCTAGCCTGTTCTGCACATAGTTTGGCAATCTAGATACTGTTTTGGCTGTTGTTTTAGAATGAAGAGTGACAACCGATATAGTCAGCATTACATCCCAGTGACCCTTCTCCTACACTTTAGTAGGGGTGTCTTTAGGGTGGGATGATGGTAGGACATATATCATAGGTACTAGATACGGAGATGGAGCACCAACAAGCCATTCTGCTTGACCTGGGTATTTAGATACGAACCTAGGACAAAAAAGGGAACAAAAGCCTAGCTGCTGGTCGGGATGCATAACAAACCTGATTTGTAGTTCAGTAGCCAGGGAAAGCGAGGTCTCTACCCTATAGTAACAACATTGCCAGGACTGTCTAGAAATTACTGAATCAATCCTAGTAAATTAGGACAGTTCCTGGTCCAAAAAGGGATGAGGTCTACATAAATCTAACAGTGGGTGGTTTTGTCTAGTTTTTCCAGTTTTGGGAAGGGGAACTTAGATGTCCCTAGTTTAACAACCTAGATTGTTAAAGGGGTTGTCCGATACATAAAAGGCCCTGTGTAAGTAACTGTTTTTAAGCCCCAACCACTCTTGTGATTTGCTTTATTTGAAAATTCCTTACTATTTCGCCTACTCTTCTAGTAAAGACTTTACTTCTTGTGATGTTTTGTTTGAGGCGAGTCTACAACAAATGTCATCAGGAGGATGGCCCTGCAGTCACTTCCCCAGAGCTTCTATCACTCTCCTAAAAGGACGTCATCAGGGGCAGCTTCAGTCACCACAGCTTCTTTCACCACCGTTCCCTGTCAGCTTCCAGAATTAATTGCAGTAGCAGGGGCAGAGAGAAGTGACGCAGCAGCACTACTTCTATCACCGCCGTCCCGCAGCTTCTGTACCTATCGTCTCACTGCTTTTGTCTCCCCTACATCTTTCACTGAAATGAGACTTCATCGGGGTGGGGGGTGTAGGAGATAGAAGCACTGTGAGTGAGACGCTAGTGCCACCACCTGATGATGATTCCTTTCTGGGTGGTCAAAGAAGTTGTGGTGCGGAGCTGTTGTCACTTACGTTTATCACTGGTCCCTTTGACAGTAAAAAGTGGAGGCGGGGGCAGAACCAATGTGGTGATGGGCACAGAAGCTGAAGGGCGCATGTGATAAAAGAAGTGTTACAGCTTTGATAGAAGATGTGACACTTTGGGCACTTCTTTCTGCCGCCATCACCGTGATTGATTCCGAATGTCGTCAGGGGATGGAAGTGAAAGAAGCTGCACCGCCCCTTGATGATGTCCTGTTTCAGTAGGGGTTATACAAATGCAGAAGTAACTTCAGGGCCATCCCCCTGATGATGTTGTGTTTCAGACTTCACACAGATGAAATGTAACTGGAAATAAAGTAAAAAAACACATACAGGGATTAGCTGAATGCGGAGATTACTAGGGAATTTTCAAATAAAGCAAATTACAAAAGTGGTTAGGGCTTAAAAATTGACAATTGTACAGGGCCTTTTTAGTATTGGACATCTCCTTTAATAAATATGCAACTCGTTTTCACAACGCATGGTTTTATATTTTCAGATTACATGTTATTATTATTTTAATTCTGTGGAGAAATGCTAATCGCTTTTGCATTTGTCACTAAGGAGATCAAGAACTTGTAGCTCCACAATTGCTGGAACTCCACAAGTTCCCGAGATCCTTTATAATGAACCTTATGTGAAATGACTTAATGCAACTTGTTAAGTAACTTTGTGTCCGTACTGTAATTTATCTCCTGTGCAGTCCCACACTAACGATGTCACACAGGAATCTGACAGGTGGCTGTAATGTTAACTGTGGTTGTAAAATTCATGAATACGAGCCTGTGTGTGGATCAGATGGAATTACATACTTCAATCCTTGTCTCGCTGGATGCATCAACGTGAGAAATCAAAGCATTGCTGTAAGTACAAAATGTTAGCTACTTGCCTGCTAACTGTTTCCAGCCATTAGTGAGGACAGACAGATTTTTGTAGTTATGGCCAAGACTGTTCCTGTACCCTGCAATTACGACACAATTACTGAAATAACATAGACACGGAAAATCTGCTTCCTTTTAAAAGTATCCTTCTTCGTGCAAGTGTAGACGACCGTAATATCGGTCCAAGAGTGATCCGAAAAAACATCAGATCGCACCCGTGACCAATGTTAGTCTATGGGACGGTGCTGATGTCCGATATTAAAAATCGCTGCATGCTCGAGTTCCGGACTGCACTCAGATGACATCTTCATCTTCTGAGTCTCTACAACTAAAAATGGTAGTGTACCACGTTGTCTCGACTGTCACCTCTGAAATGGGAATGACATGCATCCTAAATGCGGTTCTGGGACGCAGGACTGTCAATATGGGATACCAATCTCCAAACTGCAATATGATCTCTGTACACAGAAGGCAAATCGATGTCCTGCTGGCATTCTAGTCTCACAGATCTGAAACCAGGCACCTGGGACAGCCTGTCAGCCACCGAGTTATTGTTTCTTCTATGTCTGATGGTCTTGCTGCAGGTTTATATACTTCTCCTGCTTGACTTATTTTGTTATGTGTCTGATTACTGAATTAAACCGTGTGTCAGAACCTGCCATGTCAGTTGCATATACTGTATCTAAATAATATATTCCTATTTAACCAGGGTCTGGAAGCTACAGTGAACTTCATACTTTATATTTGTATCGCTTATTATTGAGCAGATATAAATCTGTTGACTAAATAACTGCTCCTGCTAGTCTATGTTATGATAAGGCTTATTGTGATGTGTTCTTGCCATTATCAGCTAATCAACACTCTAATTAACTGCTTTTTATAAAGTTCATAAAAAGCATTAAGGGCCACGTCTTACATAGCGACGCACCAGCGATCCCGACAACGATATGAACTTGTCAGGATCGCTGGTGTGTCGCTACATGATCGCTGCTGAGCTGCCAAACAGGCAGCGATCAGGACAGCGACACTGCGGGTAACGTCGCTTAGTTACCCGCAGTGTACGTTGGATACCAGCCCGTTTTTTGCAGGAAGCTGGTAACCAAGGTACACATCGGGTTTCCAGGCGCTGCGCGGTGCCTGGAAACCAGATGTGTACCTTGGTTACCAGCTCCCCTGCAGCAGCACGCTGGTATCCAATGTATACATCGGGTTTCCAGGCGCGGGGCTGTGCCTGGAAACCCGATGTATACATTGGTTACCAGCTGATCGCTGGTCTCCTACCCGCCACACGCAGCGATGCGTGCTGGCCAGCGCGAGACCTGCGATCAAAAAAAGTCCAGCCATTTCTGACACGACCAGCGATTCACAGCAGGGACCTGATCGCTGATACGTGTCAGACATAGCGAAGCGAGATCGCTGCTGAGATCGCTGTTGCGTCACAAATCTTGTGACTCAGCAGCGATCTCGCTAGCGATCTTGCTAGCGATCTCGCTGTGTGAGACGGGGCCCATACTACTTATGTTACTCCTTAAGTATATATAAATAGTGTACCTTGGTCAACAGCTCCCCACACACACAATATGGTGTCCCCATATCTCCCTCTAGACAGGATAATGCCCCTAAAGCCCACCCACACGGTATCATGCCTCCACACATAGTAGGATGCCTCCACAGCCCACTGCACACGATATGATGCCCCTGGTCACTTCCACACAGTATGATGCTCCCACTGATCCTCCCACACAGTACGATGCCCTCAGTCACCCTACACAGTATGATGACCCCACAGCTTCCCATACAGTATAATACACCTTTTTCCCCTCACCCACAATATGATACCCCTATAGTTCCCACACCAAAATAATAACACAGCTCCACCCACAGACAGTATAATTCCCACATAGTACCCCACACAGTATAATTTCCCCATAGCAATATTCCCCCACAGTACCCCACACACACTATGATGCCCCTCATCTCTCACAGTATCATACATTCCCAGCCATTCCTCACAGTATAATGGCCACAGTCCTCCCCTCATTCAGTATGATTCACCCACAGTATGATTCTACCAAGGCCCCCAACACAGTATGATTGCCTCACAGCCACCCACACAGTATGATGCTTCAACTGCCCCACAGACAATATGATACCCTCACTGACCCACAAACAGTATGATACCCCCGAATACTCCCATACACAGTATGATTCCCCCACAGTTCTCCACACAGTATGATGTCCCCACATCGCCCCATACACAGTATGATGTCCCCAACGCCATATAAATAGTATGACACTCCACAGCACCCAAGATTGTATGATACCCACACTCAGTATAGTACCCCACTTCCCCACACACAGTATAATACACCCACTTCCCCACACACAGTATAATACACCCACTGCCTCACACACAGTATAATACACCCACTGCCCCACAGAAATCATGATGCCCCCACATACTTCTATAGACAGTATGATTCCCCGAGTCCCCCACACACTATTATGTCGTGATATCCCTTTCATATAGTATGATTCTTCCACAGCCCCCTACACAGTATGGTGCCCACACAGTTCCCCACTCAATATGATGCTCCCTACACAGTATGATACCCCCACTGCCCATTGCAGCAACACTGTAGATGTGGACAAATTAATAGATTAGTATAAGATTTTTATTTATCTTAGCACATTCCCTCATTTTACGTACGGTATGGTATTTTTATATATACAGTTGAAACAAGAAGTTTACTTACACTATATAAAAAGACACATGCATGTTTTTCTAAATATCTGACTTGAAATCAGAATAAAACTTTCCCATTTTAGGTCAATTAGGATTACTATCTAATACTTACCTTGTAATGTCTTCACATCCTGTTCCGTCCAGATGTGTCCGGATCCCAGAATTCCAAGCGGCGGAAGTTCACCGACCGCCATATTGGGACACCCAAGTGATGGGTGTCTCAATATGGACACTGCTGGTGGTACCAGCCTCTTGTGCGGTACCACCAGCGGAACACCATCGCACCACACACACACACTGTAAATGCCGTACGCACCACACACACAAGCACACACTGTACATGCTTTATGCACCACACGCACACATACTGTATATGCTGAACGCACCACACACACACACCACACACTGTATACGCCGTACGCACCACACACAGACACTGTATACGCCGTACGCACCACACACACACTGTATACCCTGTACGCACCACACATGCACACACTGTATACGCTGTATGCACCACCCACACACACACACACTGTATAAGCCATACACACCACACGCTGTATACGCCGTATGCACGACACACACACACACACACACACTTTACGCCATATGCACCACACACACACTGTACAAGCCGTACACACACACTGTATACGCCGTACGCAACACACACTATACGCCGTACGCACCGCACACACACTGTATACGCCGTACGCCCCACACACACAATGTATACGCCATACTCACCACACACACTGTATACACCCTACGCACCCCACACACACACACACCCACACTGTATACGCCATACACACCACACACACTGTATACGCCGTACGCACCACACACACACACACATTGTATTCGCCGTAGGCACCACACACACACTGTATACGCCGTACGCAACACACTGTATATGCCATACGCGCCACACACACACACAGTATACGTCCGTACGCACCACACACTGTATATGCCATACGCACCACACACAATGTATACTCCGTACGCATCACACACACTGTATACGCCATACGCACCACACACACTGTATACGCCGTACGCACCACACACACACTGTATATTTCGTACACACCACACACACACTGTATACGCCGTACGCACCACACACTGTATACGACGTACGCACCACACACACTGTATATTCCGTACACACCACACACATACTGTATACGCCGTACGCACCACACACTGTATACGCCGTACGCACCACACACACACACTGTATACTCCGTACGCACCACCACACACACTCTGTATACGCCGTACGCACCACACACACACACGCACACTGTATATGCCGTACGCAGCCACCGGGTTCAGCCGAGTGATTCACTGACCGCTGCCATCTTTGTACAGGAGGAGCACATGCGCAGTTTTAATGTGACTGCCGCTATCTGCACAAAGATGGCGGCGGTCTGATTTACTGCGCCTGCGCAAATTCCACGCAAGCGCAGTGAATCATTCGGCTGATCCCAGCAGCAGATGTGCGACATGTCTACAGGCAGAGGAAGCCGGTCATATTAAAGGGGTTTTCCAACGAACGAAAGATCATTTTAAAAATTGTGTCTGAACGTGTACGGAGCATACCACATCTCCTGGGCAGGGGAGGAAGCAAAAGACAATACTGACATTACAGCAGGGGATCACAGTGGATTCATTTTGTGAGGTAAAATATTTCACTGACTGTTTTTAAACAATATTTTACCTCACAAAATGTATCCTCTGCGATATCCTGCTGTAATGTCAGTATTCTCTTTTGCTTCCTCCCCTGCCCAGGACATGTGGTATGTTCTGTACACGGTCAGACACAGACAATTTTTAAAATGAACTTTCGTTCATGGGAAAACCCCTTTAAAAAGCAAATATCAACGCCAACATGGCTCCTCCTAAAAAGTACGCCGATGACAATAAAAGGAAAGCAGCAAAGGCACAACATCGAAGACAACAATGGGCAAATGAGACTCTTGAAGAGCAACAGCATCGCTGGGACAAAAACAATGCATATAAACGTATGTGTCAAGCACATGAGTCCCCTGATGCAAAAGCGCCGCAAACAGAAATCTGCAGTGTTAACAGCAATACCATGCTCACAAGATGACCCATTGGAACCAGCACACCACACCACCGAGTCTACAACTTCAAAGTGTATGAGGTTAACTAAGAAGGCACATGGGTTAGACAGCTCAAAGAAGAGAGCACAGAAGGGAGAAGTCAGCACATGGGGAAAGACAGAGTGGATTGGTGGGTGAGCACAAGGGGAGGAGAGATTCTCGACGCTGCTAAGCCTGCCCCCATCGTGACATTACCGCCCTCCCGATGCGTTAGCATCTGGCCTCTATCTAGTAATTATTAATATTTGCCAAATGTGAGAATAATGAGAGAGAGGATGTTTTAAGGCATTTTTATTACTTACTGTAAAGTCAAAAGTTTACATACTGTACATTTCATTAGTATTTGGTACCATTGCCCTTAAACTGAATGACTTGGGTCAAATGTTTGGGATATCCTTCCCACAATAGTTGGTCGGAATTTGGGCCCATTCCTCCTGACAAAACTGGTGTAACTGATCGAGGTTTGTAGGTTGCCTTGCTCGCCCCTGCCTTTTCAACTTTGTCTATAAATTTTCAATAGTTTGAGATCAGGGTTTTGTGATGGCCACTCAAAACATTGACTTTGTTATCCGTAAGCCACTTTGTTACCATTTTGGCAGAATGCTTCGGGTCATTGTCCATTTTGAAGACCCATTTCCGCTCAAGCTACTGGCTGATGTCTTGAAATGTTGCTTCAGTATTACCACATAATCTTTTTTTTCTCATGATGCCATCTAATTTGTGAAGTGCACCAGTCCCTCCTGCAGCAAAACAACCCCACAACATGATGCTGCCACCACCGTGTTTCACAGTTGGGATGTTGTTCTTCCAAGCTTCTCCCTTTTTCCTCCAAATGTATCGATGGTCATTATGCCCAAAAAGTTCAATTTTAGATTCATCAGACCATAGGACATGTCTCCAAAAATTTAGGTCTTTGTTCCTGTGTGCATTTGCAAATATTGTTTTTTTTTTTGTTTCTTTTGGAGTAATGTCTTCTTTCTGGCACAGTGGCCTTTTAGCCCATGTTGATACAGTACTCATTTCACTTTGGATATTGACACAATCTTACCAGCTTCCGCCATCATCTTCACAAGGTCTTTTGCATTTGTCCTTGGGTTGATATGCACATGTCGGAACAAAGCATGTTCATCTCTGAGACACAGAACCCGTCTCTTCCTGAGCAGTATGATGGCTGGACATTCCCATCTTGTTTGTACTTGCATATAATTGTTTGTACAGATGAACGAGGCACCTTCAGGTATCTTGAAATTGTACTCAAGGATGAGCCAGACTTGTGCAAGTCCGCAATTCTCTTCCTGATATCTTGGCTGATTTCTTGAGACTTTCAACGATGCTACACAAAGAAGCAATGTGATTCAGGTTTGTCGCAGGTGTGCATTAAAATACATTCACAGGTGTGTCTCTAATTAACTCAGATGTTGCCAAAAAAGCTTCCAAACACATGACATCATCATATGGGCAGTTCAGAATTGTTTAAAGGTATAGTAATCTTTTGACTATGCAGTAAGTAATAAAATGCCTTAAAACATTCTCTCTCTCATTATTATTATTATTATTTATTTATATAGCGCCATTAATTCCATGGTGCTGTACATGAGAAGGGGTTACATACAAAGTTATAGATATCGTTTACAGTAAACAAATTTACAATGACAGACTTGTACAGAGGGGAGAGGATTATTCTGACATTTGGCAAATATTAATAATTATGGTAATCCTAACTGACCTAAAATGGGAAAGGTTTATTCTTATTTCATGTCAGATATTGAGAAAAACATGCATATGTGTCTTTTTATATAGTGTATGTAAACTTCTGGTTTCAATTGTAATTGATTTTATTTCTTATTAAAAAGACACCCAAAGCTTTGGAAATAATACCTGCATATTATGATGCAGCCCTACACTTTTCACAATTTGATAAGTTTGTATGTGACCAAAATTTATTTTGAAGGAAATGATAACATATTTGTCATAATTGTTTAATTTTTCAGGACTGTGACTCAAATATTCCTAGTACATAATAATACAGAAATAATGGTGCATGTGCTTCTGTCATAGGTGAAGAATTATACTGAATGTGCTTGTGTCCAGAGTCGACAGGTTATCACTACACCCACAGTCGGTCAACGAAGCCAACTACGAGTGGTCATTGTTAAGACTTATCTAAATGAAAACGGCTATGCTGTATCAGGAAAATGTGATCGAACTTGCAACACGCTCATTCCATTCTTGATATTCCTCTTCATTGTCACTCTTATCACAGCATGTGCACAACCCTCGGCCATCATAGTGACTCTCAGGTGAGAATTAGACATACTCAGAGCATTCATATGCTTGTGTACACATTGGGGCCAATTCATCAGTTCTTGGTGAAAACAATTTGAAAAGAAAACCTCTTTGGTTCCAGGTCAGTCCATAAAAATTGGTCTATTTTTTGCCCTGTTCGTAATAAAAAATTGAAGGCGTCCGTGATTTTTTTGAAGCTGAAGAAACTTATACAGATTATTTTGACTGTAGCTAATTTTACAGATTATAGTGAAAGCAGATGGTGTCTTCATATGAGAATTACGGGCTGTACACATGGATCACTTATAATCTAAAAATATTGTCTGTCCGTGATTTTTTTGATAACCTGTGCATAAAAAATAAGTATATTGGCCCCCCTGATGCCAGTTCTGGTCAGCCCCGCCAAGTGGTGGTGAGTGGCGGATAGGCGGTGGAGTGCCTGTCAAGTTCATCAAAAGCTATGACATTACTTACACCACCAGAAATGCTACTCCAGTCTCTGGTTTATTGTAAAAAAAAATATTTTTTTTGCTCAAAGCAGCCAATCACAGTGCAGCTTCATTTTGCAAAATTTTTTGAGTTATGAAAGCTGCACTCTCATTGGCTGCTATGGACAATGAATACAACATTAAGGAAAATTCATTGAAGTCAGCGGATTCATTTACAAAAGAACAACTCATCTCTACACACGAGTGTATGGCAAGACGTTTGGAAACCATTGCAACTTTGTGTCACAGTCACCATCGGATAATACGCCAAGCTGTTCCATGGTCCAACCTGTGACAGATTCATAAACAGGACAGACGTCCCTTTAAGAAAGGCTCTGCCATTATGAGCCAAAACATCATATAAAAATTAGTTTTCTCACTGTCTAATTTTGGAGTGCTATCTTTGAATTTGTGTACAAAAGGATTTGGTGACTATATTGTTTGCTTCGCACCCATTGCATGAAAACTGCTGCTTTTATTTTTCTATCTCTCTCTGAAAACTCCTCAACAATGTTGTCATGTTAATGATATGCAAATTATGACAAAATGAAAACCAAACATCTTCATTTATTCAGTGTTGCATATGAGAGCCAGACATAGAAATATTGCAATTACACACCTTGTCATGCTGTGATTGAGGTTATTAATGGCTGTCTGATGAATGTTCTGCCATGCTGAAAGCATTTGCACACAAACAATCAAAATCCACTCCCTGTGCAATTACTTACCAATGACTTACCTGATGTGCTCGATTGAGACAAGTCCAAAGATGTTTAGGCCACTCAAGCTGCTCCCAGTAGCACAAACAACATGTGGTGTGGTGTTGTCCTGTTCAAAAACAGCTCCAGGGACACTTTCACATTCCCTTGTGGAGACCATTTCATGGTACTGCCCATGTGGTCTGCAGAGGAATCTCTAGCTATCATTGCGTCCAAGGCAAAAGCAGGACTCATCGCAAGTATTCTGTGTGTGGCTTTCATATATGAAGCTGAATAACTCGAGATGTTTCAATTTTTTTTCCAATTTTTTCATCATTTGCATATCTTTAACATGTCTACTGTTTCTGTGATTTTCATAATTCCACAAAGTTTTCTTTCTTTGTGTTGCAATTTCATTGTTGAGGAGTGTGCATATATTTGTGTATCTATATGAAATAAGTATTGAAACATCACCATTTTCTAAGTAAATAAATTTCTGAAAGGCTATTGACATGAATTCTCACCAGATGTCGTAACAACCCATCCAATCCACACAGTGAAGGAAATATAAATTATAGTTATGTGTAACAATCAGAAATTACATAGGGAAAAAAGTGTTGAACACATGAAGAAAAGAAGGGCAAAAGACCATGGAAAGTGATGACTCCAGCTGAAATCTATCAGTAATTAGAAAGCAATCCTGCCACTAAGTGAAAAATATTATCAGTCAGTTCAACTGATGGCCTACAGAAAGGTATCTCATTGCCAAGGTGTTTCATTACCAAGGTGCCACACAAGAAATAGCTCATGATGGGTAAAACCAGTGAGCTGTCTCAAGACCTTCACAACCTTATTGTTGCAAAACATACTGATGGCATTGGTTACAGAAGAATTTCTAAACTACTGAAGATCCCACTGTTGGGGCCATAATACATAAGTGGAAAGAACATAATTTCACCATAAATCGGCCATGACCAGGTGCTCCCTGCAAGATTTCAGACAGGATTTAAAAGAATTATCAGAAGAGTTCTCCAAGAGCCAAGGTCCACCTATGAAGAGCAGCAGAAAGACCTGGAACCAGCACTTACTATTGTTTCAAAGAAAACTATAAGTAATGCACTTAAACTCCATGAGGAAAATGGGGGTGTAACCAGCTCAACACACCGGAAGAATTAAAAATTCACAAAATCTTTATTGAAAATCTATTCTACTATTTCTAAACACTGTTTATCGGTGATTACTTTGTATCTCCGTTCATACTGCACCCACACACACAAATGATACACCATTTGAAAGGTAAACTTGCCCCCTTCAGCAAGAGCATAACCAAACAAACCACACATCCATGATTTGATCACAAAATGCAGTTTAAACATTAATTTTCATAAACCTGCAGTAAGGAAAAATGACCTGCAGGTGGCACCACAGTACCCCAAAGCACACTACCACAAAGCTGCTTACAGACATCACAAACAAATCAAAACATTTGCCTTGGGGGCTTTCCAGCTTGCCGAACTGCTTGCCCAGCCTATTTTAGCCAAATTGGAGGATTGCACACTTCACTGCAGGTGAGGCACATATGCAAACACATTTGTAAACATGCACTGCCTATTGAATTGCACACTTGCTCAATTTATACTCCACCCACACAAACAAATGATACACCATCTGAAAGGTCGAATGACCTGCAGGTGGCAGCACACTACCCCAAAGCACACTACCACAAAGCTGCTTACAAACATCACAAACAAATCCAAACATTTACCTTGGGGGCTTTCCAGCTTGCCCTAGTGCTTGCCCAGCCTATTTCAGGCACATTGGAGGATTTCACACTTCACTGCAGCTGAGTAAACATGCACTGCTTTTTCGCTGATTACTTCGCCCCACACACACAAATGATTCACCATTTGAAAGGTAAACTTGTTCCCTTCAGCAAGAAAAGAGCCAAACAAACCACACATTCACGATTTTATCACTAAATACAGTTTAAACATTAATTTTCATAAACCTGCAGAAAGACACAATGACCTGCAGGTGACACCTCAACCGGAATACATTTTTTGGCCTCTACTTATCTGACCAATTTATTGTATTACCAAGCTACATATACAGTTCCTTTCGAAAGTATTCGGCCCCCTGGAACTTTTCAACCTTTTCCCACATATCATGCTTCAAACGAAGATACCAAATGTAAATTCTTGGTGAAGAATCAACAAGTGTGACACAATTGTGAAGTTGAACGAAATTTATTGGTTATTTTAAATTTTTGTGGAAATACAAAAACTGAAAAGTGGGGCGTGCAATATTATTCGGCCCCTTTAACTTAATACTGTGTTGCGCCACCTTTTGCTGCGATTACAGCTGCAAGTCGCTTGGGGTATGTTTCTATCAGTTTTGTACATCGAGAGACTGAAATTCTTGCCCATTCTTCCTTGGCAAACAGCTCGAGCTCAGTGAGGTTGGATGGAGATCTTTTGTGAACAGCAGTTTTCAGCTCTTTCCACAGATTCTTGATTGGATTCAGGTCTGGACTTTGACTTGGCCATTCTAACACCTGGATACGTTTATTTGTGAACCATTCCATTGTAGATTTTGCTTTATGTTTGGGATCATTGTCTTGTTGGAAGACAAATCTCTGTCCCAGTCTCAGGTCTTTTGCAGACTCCATCCATCTTCCCATCAATTTTAACCATCTTCCCTGTCCCTGCTGAACAAAAGCAGGCCCAAACCATGATGCTGCCACCACCATGTTTGACAATGGGGATGGTGTGTTCAGGGTGATGAGCTGTGTTGCCTTTACGCCAAACATATCGTTTGGCATCATTGCCAAAAAGTTCGATTTTGGTTTCATCTGACCAGAGCACCTTCTTCCACATGTTTGTTGCGTCTCCCAGGTGGCTTGTTGCAAACTTTAAACAACACTTTTTATGGATATCTTTGAGAAATGGTTTTCTTCTTGCCACTCTTCCATAAAGGCCAGATTTGTGCAGTGTATGACTGATTGTTGTCCTGTGGACAGACGGTTCCGCCTCAGCTATAGATCTCTGCAATTCATCCAGAGTAATCATGGACCTCTTGGCTGCATCTCTGATCAGTCCTCTCCTTGTTTGAGATGAAATTTAGAGGGATGGCCGGGTCTTGGTAGATTTGCAGTGGTATGATACTCCTTCCATTTCAATATGATCGCTTGCACAGTGCTCCTTGGGATGTTTAAAGTTTTGGAAATCATTTTGTATCCAAATCCAGCTTTAAACTGCTCCACAACAGTATCACGGACCTGCCAGTTGTGTTCCTTGGTCTTCATAATGCTCTCTGTGCTTCAAACAGAACCCTGAGACTATCACAGAGCAGGTGTATTTATATGGAGACTTGATTAC
The DNA here is from genome assembly GCA_033576555.1 of Oophaga sylvatica. Taxonomy (NCBI): domain Eukaryota; kingdom Metazoa; phylum Chordata; class Amphibia; order Anura; family Dendrobatidae; genus Oophaga; species Oophaga sylvatica. The sequence goes on from JARQOD010000006.1 coordinate 368,669,536, forward strand.
ACACAGGTGGAATGAAAAATAGTTAGAATTGAGAGTCAAGATACACATATTTCCTGTATCAAAACACAGGTGGATTATATTTATCATCAGTAGTCATTTAGGACAATATTGGATCATTCAGAGATCTACAATGAACTTCTGGACTGAGTTTGCTGCACTGAAAGTAAAGGGGCCGAATAATATTGCACGCCCCACTTTCCAGCTTTTGTATTTCCACAAAAATTTAAAATAACCAATAAATATCGTTTAACTTCACAATTGTGTCCCACTTGTTGATTCTTCACCAAAAATTTACATTTGGTGTCTTTATGTTTGAAGCATGTGTGGCGTAATGACCCCTGATGCAGCTAGGGGGCACTGTGTATGGCCCTCGGGATATGCATGGAGGCATGTGATGGATGGACGTTATGTATCACAGAGGTGGGGTGGCCCTGTGATGGAAGCCTGATCATGTTTTGTTCAGCAGATATACTGCTGAGAGTTTTGCTATATATTGGGAGGCTTCCAGGTGACTAGGAGAGCTGGGCGGGTCCAGTCACCTACAAACCCACCCAAGGGTATGTGTCTGAAAACCCATGATAAAGCCAGTATGTTTGTGTATCAAAAGGACCTATGGTGAGGTCATAATCATGTGATCCTGACCTCACCTGTGGGTGGAGTTACGCCTATGTAACTAAGTGTGCCTGGCCCTGTGAGAGAGAGTTGTGGGAATCTGCCAGTGTGGGCAGACTTCCATGTATGTGTCCTGGCGGGACATTACAGAGAGGACTCTGTGTCTGAGGAGTGAGGCTCCAGGCAGGAGCTGAAGTACTGAAGACTTGTACTATATGTGCTTTGAGGTTTATGAAGCAATAAACCATGAACTTTTGATATAAAAACATACTGGCTTTATCATGGGTTTTCAGACACATACCCTTGGGTGGGTTTGTAGGTGACTGGACCCGCCCAGTTCTCCTAGTCACCTGGAAGCCTCCCAATATATAGCAAAACTCTCAGCAGTATATCTGCTGAACAAAACATGCTCAGGCTTCCATCACAGGGCCACCCCACCTCTGTGATACATAACGTCCATCCATCACATGCCTCCATGCATATCCCGAGGGCCATACACAGTGCCCCCTAGCTGCATCAGGGGTCATTACACCACACATGATATGCGGGAAAAGGTTGAAAAGTTCCAAGGGGCCGAATACTTTCGCAAGGCACTGTATAAATACCTGTCTGTGTTCATCATCTCATGAAATACATTTATATTTGACCACCTTACTTTTTCTGAAATTGCCTGCACCCCCAACGACCATTGTGCTTAAATTTCGCATGGGCCAAGCTAGTCCTTTAAAAATAAAGTGATGAAAAAATGGGCATATCAGACAACAAAGCAATAAAGAGGGGTGGTGTGTGTAACAGGTATCAATTCATGCGCGTTTCGAGCTACATGGCTCTTGAACACTGGATAAGATGCCCATTTTTTCATCACTTTTATTTTTAATGGATTTTCAATAAAGATTTTGTGAATTTCAATTCTTCCGATGTGTCGAACTGGTTCCATCCCCATTTTTCCTCATTCAATTACAGCGCTGTGCAGCAGCGAGGACGCCGTGCTCCTCTCAGATTGGAATAGCATCTCAAGGGTGAGCTGAATTTTTTTCTCATTATCCGCTCAAACTACATGGCCTATATACACGCTCACCGCGCAAGACTCCATTGCTGAACAAACAGCATGTTCAAGCATGTTTACATTTTGCTCAACAACATTTAGACAAACTTGTGAAATATAGTCTGGTCAGATGTTACCAAAATTGAGTGCTTTGGATGGAATAATAAACACCATACTTGGAGGCCAAAAGGCCCTTCATATCACAAACAGTGAAGTTTGGAGGTGGGAACATCATGGTGTGGGCCTGTTTTTCAGCATACATGTACAGTAGTACTGGCAAAGTTCATATAATTGAAGGAAGGATGAATGGAGAGATGTACCGAGACATTCTTAATAAAAATCTGCTGCCATCTATGAGGATGATGAAGATTAAATGAGGATGGTGTAGGGATCTGTACTCACTCAGCTGCTCTTGAGCTAGGCACAGGAGGCGGTTTTCATGCAATAGTCCAGGCAGGTTTATTTCACTTCATAATCTGCTCCGGGAGGCAAAAAAAAAAAACAGCCTTTTCTGGCACAAAGTCAAAATAAAACTGAAAACAATTAGTCTATGTGGTATTGCAGGTCCGCCCGCTCTGGTCAATGCCTTTAGCAACACACACTGAAGGTAAACATGAACTGCAGGAAAATAGTCCATATAGACCTGCGGGTCCGCCCGCTCAGGTCAGTGTTTTTGACAACACACACTGGAGCTCCCCACACCTCCAGCCACAGACACTGAATGAGACACTCGGCCTCCATTTTATCTGCCAAACCACGCCCCTGGGTTGGGATATGTGAGCGGTCATTCCCACCCATCTATTATGACCGCTCATAAAACCCGGCCCTGGAAAGGCCCAAACAATTCTCTCAACACTATAAGTGCTGGAGCATACTTCCGAACTCACATCACTACAGCTAACAGCCACGATGACTCATTTCTCCCTCAAGGACTTGTCCAATAACCCTCTTACAGTGGACATTTCAGCAAAACAATGGTTCCAAACACATAGCCAAGGAAAGTTTCAATCGGTTTCAGATAAAGAAAATAGTATGGCCCAGCCAATCATCTGACCTGAATTCAATAGAAAATTTATGGAAGGAACTACAGTTTAGAGTTCATAGAAGTAGCCCACTGAACCATCAGGATTTGAAGAGTGTTTGTGTGGAAGAATGGGCCAAAATCACACCTGAGCAATGCATGCGACTACTTTCTCCATACAGGAGGCATCTTGAAGTTATCATCAGCAAAGGCTTTTGTATAAAGTATTAAATACATTTCAGTAAGCTTATTCAATACTTTTTCCCCTGTGTAATTTCTCATAATTATATGTGAACCTTAAAACACATTTACCAATAAACCACAATTATGCTACATCTCTATCTATGATCGTACTTTGGATACTTGGCAGTGCGAATTTTCGAAAACCAGATTCCTCATTCTATTATGCTATTTCTCTTAACTTAATTCATGGACATCTATGGTGTGATTTATCTGCCTGTATGGATTGGATGGGTTGTTACTGACATATGGTGAGAATATCATGACAATAGTACCTTTTACTTGAAAAATTGGTGACTTGGGCAATACTTATTTCACCCACTGTATGTATATATATATAATATATATATATATATATATATTTTATATATATATATATATATATATATATATGAAATATATATATATAAATAGCTCTGGCAAAAATGAAGAGATCACTGCACAGTTTTATAAAAATCAGCTTCTCTACATGTCTGACAGCCATTCCAACCAGAGTACATCTCATTCTACTTAATGTGCTTCTGATTAGGTAATCACCTGAACCAAATCTTATTTAACAAAGGAAACTATAAAAAACACTGCTGTGGTGTTCACAATCCTCTTGCAATAGACAAGCTGGATGGCAAAACAAGTGCTAGTAAAATCCAAAAAGTAATAGGAATGAAAAATAACTTTTAACCATGCCAAAGGAGTTAAAAAGAAAAGTCTTGAGTGAGGAAAAGAAGGGCTCAGTTCTGGCTTTACTAGCAGAGGGATACAGTGAGTGTCATGTTGCCTCCATCCTTAACATTTCTAAGACTGCAGTCCATTACAACAAGGTCAAGCAACAGACATAGGGACAACAAAGCTACAGAACGGCAGAGGGAGAAAATGAATCCACTGACTGGGATGACCGTCATCTTCTTCGAATGTCACTCACCAACTGCAGGATGACATAAAGTGACCTACAAAAGGAATGGCAAATGGCAGCTGGGGCGAAGTGTACGGCAAGAACAGTTCGTAACAGGCTCCTAGAGGCAGGGCTCAGGTCATGTAAACCTAGAAAAAAGCCTTTCATCAATGAGAAGCAAAGGACAGCCAGGCTGAAGTTTGCCAAAGACCATAATGATTGGACTATAGAGGACTGGAGTTAGGTAATCTTCTCTGATGAGTCTAATTTTCAGCTTTGCCCAACACCTGCTCGTCTAATTGTTAGACAGAGACCTGTAGAGGCATACAAACCGCAGTGTCTTGCACCCACTGTGAAATTTGGTGGAGGATCGGTGATGATCTTGGGATGCTTCGACAAGGCTGGAATTGGGCAGGTTAATCTTTGCGAAGGATGTATGAATCAAGCCGCATACAAGGTTATTCTGGAAAAACAGTTGATTCCTTCTGCTCAGGCAATGTTCCCCAACTCTGAGGACTGGTTTCTCCAGCAGGACAATGCGCCATGCCACACAGCTAGGTCAATCAATGTGTGGATGAAGGACCACCACATCAAATCCTCGTCATGGCCAGCCCAATCTCCAGACCTGAACCCATTGAAAACCTCTGGAATGTAATCAAGAGGAAGATGGATAGTCACAAGCCATCAAACAAAGAACTGCTTAAATTTTTGTACCAGGAGTGGCATAAGGTCAGCCAAAAGCAGAGTGAAAGACTGGTGGAAAGCATGCAAGACGCATGAAAGCTGTGATTTAAAATCATGGTTATTCCACAAAATATTGATTTCTGAACTCTTCCTGAGTTAAAACATTAGATTGTTGTTTCTAAATGATTATGAACTTGTTTTCTTAGCATTATTTGAGGTTTGCAAGCACTGCATTTTTTTTGTTTTTTGACCATTTCTCATTTTCTGAAAATAAATACAAAATTTATTGCTTGGAAATTCGGAGACATGTCTAGTTTATAGAATAAAAGAGCAATTTACATTTTACTCAAAAATATACCTATAAAGAGAAAAATCAGACAACTGAAAATTTTGAATTGGTCTCTTAATTTTTGCCAGACTGTATATATATATATATATATACATTATTATATATATAATATATTAATGTATATATATATATATATATACATATATATATATATTTATATATATGTATAATATATATATATTTTTTATATATATATATATAATATATACAGTGGTGGCCAAAAGTATTGGCACCCTTCAATTCTGTCAGATAATACTCAGTTTCTTCCTGAATATGATTGCAATCACAAATTATTTGCTATTTATATATATATACAGGGTGGTCCAAAAGTAGGTGGACAGTTTGTGTAATAGGATTATGAAGGGGGAGATTTATCAAACATGACCGGCACGTTCACCAGACTTGACCCCAATGGATTTTTTCTTTTGGGGAGTACTCAAGGACAAAGTTTATAGTTGAAAACCAAAAAGTGTCAGTGACATGAAAAATTACATAAGAGATGCATTTCAAGAAATTAATACCAAAGAGACTTGTGCAAAAATGTTTGTCGAAGCTTAAGAGGCAGACTTCAAAGCTGTGCAAATTGTGATGGAAAACAGTTTGAGCACCTGCGTTGATAAAATTTAAGGGCTTTTGTATTATTGTTCAGAATAAAATTTAATTGTCAATGTTATGCTTGTGTTAGTAAATATAATTTTATATATAAGCAAAATAAATTATTATTTTCTGTCCACCTACTTTTGAACCACACTGTGAAATAGTTTTGGACAGGTGTAGAAAAAAGGTTGTGTAGTAAGAATGGTTTCATAAATAGAAGTGTTAAATTTATTTTTTATCAATGAACCAACTGCAAAGTGAGTGAATAAAACAGAAATCTAAATCAAATCAATATTTGGTGTGACCGCCCTCTGCCTTTAACACAGCATCAATTATTCTAGGTACATCTGCACACAGCTTTTGAAGATACTTAGCATGGAAGTTGTTCTAAATATTTTGGAGAACTAACCAACCACAGATCTGTGGATGTAGGGTTGCACAAATCCTTTTGTCTTTGATAACTTGATAATGTTGAGATCGGGGCTCTGTGGGGGCCATTTCATCATTTCCAGGACTCCTTGTTCTTTTTTATGCTGGAGATAACAAGTTATTAATGAAATTGGCTGTACGTTTGGGGTTATTGTCCTGCTGCTGAATATATTTGAAGCCATTCAGATGCCTCCCTGATGTTGCTGCTTGATGCATCAGTATCTACCTGTATTTCTCAACATTGAGAGCACCAAGAAATGGTCATTATTGAGAAGCATATATGATTTGGTCAACCAAGGAAGCGTAGTGTTGTAGATGAGAAACATCATGCTTACTTTCCTTTCAATACCACCACCAAGATGTGTGGTTAGTTCTCCATGATATTTGACAGAACCTTCCTGCTGAGTTCCTTCAAACACTGTATGCAAGTGTACCAAGGAGAATTAATGCTTTGAAGACAAAGGGTGGTCACACCAAATGTTAATTTGATTCAGATTTTTCTTATGTTCATCCACTTTGCATTATTTAATTGTTAGAACTACTACCACTTCTATTTCTGTGAGCACTTTTTGCAGCATTTCCACACCTACTTAAAGCTTTTGTAAAGTACTTTGCTGATGTGCTTGAGATCATTGTCCTTTGCATGACCCACTTTCAGCCTGGCTATGGAGTTTGGATAGATGGCCTCTCATTTGAGTCTAGAATACTTTATTACACAGAAGAGTTCATGGTCGACTCAATAAATGCAATGTGCCCAGTTCCTTTGGCTGCAAAATAAGCCCAAATGTTCACCCCTTTACCTAACTGAAGTTTTGGTAAGAAATTTTTGTGCTTATATGTTGTGTTTTGTTTTTGACAAACGTGGCTCATGATATAATGGTCAAACAGCTCCACTTTGGTCTCATCTGTCCCAAAGGACATTGTTCCAGAAGTCTTGTTTTTACCGATGCAACTTCACAAACTTGAGCCATGCTGACAATTTTTTTTTTTTTATAAAAGAATAGGTTTTTATTTTTGGTAATCCTTAAAAACAAGCCATACGCGCTTAGCATTTTTTTCAAATCATACTGTCATGAATTTGAACATTTAATGTTAACTTAGGCCTTTAGAATCTGAGCTGTAGCTCTTGGGTTTTTGCAGTTTTCTTTGAACATCACACTGTATGACCTTGAGGAGAATTTGCCAGGATGTTCACGTCTGGAAAGATTGTCAACAATCTTGAATGTATTCCAGTTGTGAATGATCTTTCTCAGTGTAGAATGATAGATGCCAAATTTATAAATGGCTTTATAATCCTTCCCAGAGTGATGGGAAGCAACAAATGCTCCTATAAGATCACTGCTGATGTCTTCCTTCCTTGGTATTGTGTTAATATTCTCCTTAATGCTCCATTTTTTCTCACACATACTGTTTGGGCCTCATTTACAAAAACTGTCTGAAAGAAAAACTGACTGGTGCCCGTGGTAATCAATCGGTGCTCAACTTTCATTTTTTAAACTGCCATGGTAAAATGAAATCTGCCCTGTGGTTGGTTTCTGTGAATTTTAATTTTAGGCACTTCTGATAAATCTACTGTATCTCATATTTTTCATTGTATTTACATCATAAAAATTGCAAATGTCATAAATATTTTGATAAAACTGCCTGATGAAAATTCAATCACGCACACCAAATAATATTATACCAGAACAAGCAGTGAGTATTGTATTATGGGGGAATAGTTTATAGCTGTGTGGCATCCCATCACTTAGGATTAACGTCAGTTATTAATTGGGCAGTCTGAGCATAAAATGCATGAAATCTGACATTTGTTATTGTGGCTTTAGAGGCGCACACAGACCCTTACTTTCAGCTACACATGATACAAGCCACAGCCTGCAAACACATCGCTTTACCATTCTGCATCATTTGTTCTGTCACCAGTGTCCTGGAATAAACTCCATCAAATATCAAAGACTCTTAGTTTATGAAGCTGAAGCCTGAGGCTTGTTATTCACCGAACTGTTCACTTTAAAGAGTCATTCCAATTGGACCTGTCACTTGCCAAAAACATGTATTTTTTTTTTTTTTACCTGATGTAATTACCTCTGTTTTACTGAATCGGGTAGTATTTATTTTTTGTTCTTCTCTCCATTCCAGAGATATGGCCTCCTCTTCTCAGTATATAAATCTATTTTTTTTTTAGCCAAATGGGCATACTCCTCACTGTTTCTTGGTGGGAGTCTTCTTGAGGACCTGACCCAATTGGCTAAAAAGACTAGATTTATATACGAAGAGAATGTAGCAATATCTCAGCATAGGAGAAATGGAATAAGATAAATCAAACAATTACAGATTCAGGTAAAAAGTTACATACTCATTATTATAGGAATATTACCAATTCCAAGATAGTATCCCAATATGTAGTAGATGTAATAATAATATTAGCAACTACATCCAATTAGAAATATTGTATAGTTCTTCTGATTTGCTATGTCGCTTACCCCATGTGCAGGACATTGCAGTAGCTCAGGTATCCATGGTTATGACCACTCATATAGTGACAGTTAGCTGTTAGTAGTCGTAACCATGGATACCTAAGCTACTGCAATGCCCTGCACACGGGGTAAGCGACATAGCGTATCAGAAGAACTGTACTACATTTCTAATTGGAGGTATTTGCTAATATTATTATTATTACATCTACTACATAGTGGGATAGGATCTTAGAGATGAGAATACCCCTTTAAAGCATTTTTAATCCTATGAGTAACAAAAGTATGGACTGCTGTGAGTGCTGATCGGAAATGATGAAGATGGTGTCTTGTTTCAGTATCACTAACTGTATATATTGTTTTCAGGTCAGTAGATGAAGGAGAAAGGCCTTTTGCATTAGGAATGCAGTTTGTTTTGTTGAGAACTCTTGGTAAGTACTAAAGGTAGTCTGGTACATTCATGTTTGGTGTTCCGATTTATATATTTTTTCGTGGGAAAAGTTTCAGGTAAACATGCATTTTATTCACTGACACCCCTGGTTGTTTGTATGCGCAGGAGTCCAGTGGGCGGTCCTACTGAGTGACGGTCATTCTTCCCTGTATGACTGGACATGCAGAGGTCGCTCCCCGTCACTAGTAGGACTCCCTACTTGACTCCTATACATACAAATCCCTATGCACGGATTTCAATTAATAAAATAGACTTTATACTAAATATTTTCCATGAGAACTGTAGCTCATTCTGCTCAGTGTCTCCTTCTCTATAACACACTGTCCACAGGTCGGACTGAACCTACAACGTGACACTCTCCCTTTAATAGAGAAAATGGATCTCTCTGCTATGAAAACATTTCTCACTTTTAGCAGTAACTTGAAGTATGGGGGGGACTTTAAGGGGTTGTCCGTTCTCATGCGATTCTGGGGCAAAGGTAGGCGATGCAGCGATACTGGAGGATGCTCCAGCGCTTTCTATCTCCACTCCTCCTCACTGGCCATTGTTTCCAGGGCTGTAGATGCTGCAGTAGGATAAAAACTGGAAGCAAATGGGTTAATCTGCGCTGCCGTTGAAGAAGAATGAAGAGGTGTAGAATCCAAATGTAAGAAGTTTATTCGTCAACACGTTTCAAAGTTTTCCAACTTCTTCATCAGAGGACAAACCGCGATTTGGATTCTACATCGCTTTATTCTTCTTCAATGGCAGCGCAGATTAACCCATTTGTTTCCAGTTTTTATCCTCTGAATAGCCTCGTGGGTCTGCAGCAGCCTAAACTCTGTCAGTGGCTGTGTGCACGCAACCAAACCAAATGAGCACCACTGTGCATGTTCTCTTAACAGGGTGGCTCAGTGGTTAGCACTGCAGCCGTGCAGCGCTGTGGTCCTGGGTTCAGATCCCACCAAGAACAACATCTGCAAGGAGTTTGTATGTTCTTCCCGTGTTTGCCTGGGCTTCAATGTAGTTGGAATCCCATTTAAAGAGAGAGTCTAATCCTTGACATTTAAAGGAGATTCCATAAATGTCTGATCAGTGGAGTTAGAACCATTTTTGCCCCCACTAATAAGAATGAGGATCCCATTTTCCCTGTTGCTCCTTGAAACCCATCAAAAAGAGAGCAATGGAACTGGAAGTGCAGAACAATAATCTATTAGCAAGCCTTTTCCCTAGAATTCTCATTTAAAGGGGTTTTCTAGGATGGTGGCTCTTATAAAGAAACAACAATGACTTTGCCCTTGCATCCCCCACTGCTCCAGCACTGCTGCTTTGGTAATACCTCTCCATCTTGCAGTGATGAGCGCCTCCATCATTCACTTAAAGGCTGCAGCCAATCAGCAGTCACAAAACCTGCTTATGTCACTACTGGAATTGGTGATTGGCTACAGCAGTCACATGATTGATAGATGGGACATTATCATTGCAGGACCAGCAGAGTAAAGGAATAAGTAATGGTTTTGTTTATCCTATTCTTTGCACACTTCTAAAAGATCATGTAAAAGGTATATGTACAAGTGTAACCACGAGGAACAGAACGAACCGTGCTCATGAGGTGGGAATTAATTTTCAGATTTTCTTTGCGGTGAAAAAGTGAAATTCCCCCCACCCCCCCAAAAAAACAAACAAAAAAAAACACAATTTTGGTTCTACATAGGAGTCAAAAAAAACACCAAATCATTTAAACACGTTTTCTATCATCAGAACTGTAACATTTATGACAACAGTTGAGAGTTTGACGATAAAGAGCATTAGCATGTTTTTTTTTTTTACGTTTGCCTCAAATACATTACTTACATACAGTATAAGCTTCCACAAATGTAATCAAAATAAAGTACAAATTGTCTTGCACAATGCAGGGAGTGAAAACATTTACTGTATATTTAAAAAAGGATAATTATTCCAAAATGTTGAAACATTGTATTTGTAGCGTTTGTCCACTAGGAGGAGCTGTTTATCAGTGTATAAAGAGAAGACCCTTATTACTATGTAGGTTCTGTTTGATTCCACCAATTGTCAGAAGTCACCTAATATCACAATATTAATGACGAGGCGTTCTTAGGCTTTGTTTACATATCCATGATTTTCACAGATGCAACACAGACGACACCCATGTGCTGTCCGTTTTTAGCAGACCCTTTCAGAAAAACAGGCGAGCTTGGTCCACAGCATAGACCAAAGTAGGAAACATATTAAGGTTTTTTGTTGTGGATCATCGACCTGCAATTATAAACAGACATGAGGATTTGGCCATAAATCTGTGACAAAAGCTGCCTGTTTTAGATGTTGTCACAGATTTCATCCTGTGCATTACAAAAAGGAAATGTCAAAGAATGGAAAGTCCGGGACATAAGTTGACATTTAATATCTGCACCGTAAGTCAATTTCAGTGCTTTTTTTTTCCTGCTGCATGTGGATGAGATTTGGTGACATCTCTTCAGCTGTGCTGCTGCTATAACACACAACAATCCCAAGAGAAAATGGGCAACAAATCCACGTTGTGTGATTGTAGCCTGAGGGTCTCTACACACGGGTTCTCATGGGAACAGTCCTGCTTCTTCAGTATGAAGGCGTGTGTGCTGTGCCGTACATGCTTTGTCAGACTTTCAGTGCACAGTGATATTCTCATTTCAGAATATCTCTGTACATATGGAGATTGATGAGACATACCACATTTTTAATAGACAAATGTAACAGAAAATAACTGTATGCCATTATATGAAACTGGGGAACAAAATAGTGCAAAAGGGTCTTATCCGATGTTCAGAGACTGTATCGTGAAGGAAAGTGTTCATCCGGTTCAGTTGAGTAGCACACAACAATTGAGGAACCCAGAAAGTCATCCACAGGTGAGGAGACTGGTAAAGTGTCTTGCAGTGCTGGGGTCCTGGGTTCAAATCCCACCAAGGACAACATCTGCAAGGAGTTTGTATGTTCTCCCCATATTTGGTGGGTTTCCTCCGGTTTCCTCCCACACTCCAAAGATATACTGATAGGGAAATTAGATTATGAGCCCCATTGGGGACAGTGCCAATAATGTCTGTAAAGCGCTGTGGAATTAATGGCGCTATATAAATGAGTAAAATAAATAAAAAATAAATAAGAAGAAAACGTAGGTCCTCTTCGCTGCTGATGAGGATCCAGAGGAATATTCCCGGAGGCAGGATTGGTAGCGATGCATGCAATTTAATATCAACGCATTTCAAAGTCATCCAACTTCTTCACAGTCTGTTGTTTTTCCTGATGAAGCAGTCGGATGACTTCAAAAAGTGTTGATAATAAACTGCATCGCTACCAATCCTGTCTCCGGGAATATTCCTTTGGATCTTCGTCAGCAGCGCAGAGTACCCACGTATTTCATATTTAACAGTATTTAAAATCCTAGTCACATAGTGGAGGGCTAGGGGCCTCTACCACTGATGGCCATATGCATGATTAGTCACTTAGGTTTTAGGAGAACTATTTCTGGTATTTTTTGGCCCATGACAACATTTTTTAGATAGATCATAAAAATGTGTGAGTCTGACATTTGCTGTCATACCGTGCATATGTGACCATTATTATAAATATTAATGGATCGTCATAACCTTACGAATGCATGCTCCATTGTTTCCGACAGCTCTTTATTTTTCTGCAGACTGTTGATGTTGTCATGAACCCCTTTACTGTTCTAGATGACCAGGGATGGTTACATTTCCCCTTCCTTCCCCTAGATCACTAGGGATGCTTACAATAACCCCTTACCTGGTCCAAACCACCTGGTATTTTGATATTTGATATTTCACAGCCAAAAAAGCTAGATTTGACCCTATTGCTACCCTAGGTCCAAAAAGTGCATTGTTTGATGTCATGACCTATGACATAGAGTTTGGCTTATTACTTTGCATTTTTCTCTTACTTTGCATTTTTCATATTTTCTAAGTATGTGACTTATTACATGTATCCGATTTAGCATATGGGTTTTGTGAGAACTCAAACATTACGAATAGATGTCGTGTGATTACATTGGCAGCAGACATCAGTTTTACAAGTCATTTATTGTGAGAAAAGCTGCCGATTTCTAAATGTGCCAATGTTCCTTTGTTGTTGCAGCTTACATTCCTACACCAATCTACTTTGGGGCTGTTATTGATACTACTTGCATGCTTTGGCAACAAGACTGTGGCGTACAAGGTTCCTGCTGGGAATACAACGTGACATCATTTCGTTTTGTTTATTTTGGACTGGCAGCTGGTCTCAAATTCTTAGGATTCATTTTTATATTTTTGGCTTGGTATTCCATAAAACACAAAGAGGATCAGTTGCAGAGACGAAGGTGGCGGGCGTCCCCAATAAGCACAGTCAGCGAGATGGTCGGCAGTGGTAGAGCAGAGCCAAATTATGCACGAACCAGATCCTGTCCTGCCTTCGGCGCCAAGGAAGACCCAAATGAAGACAGTGATTTGGACAAAGGAATCCAACACTCAGCACAAACCTATCCTGGGCCTTTCATGGAAGCAATAAATTCATCATTGGAAAATTCTCAAGAGGAGACCCGAGCAGACAAGGAAACAGGATAATCAGAATCATTGTTGGTTGAAGTCAATTTGGCGCCTTGAGTTACACGTGCCTTTTACTGAACTGCGTGCATATGAAATAAATGAAATCACATTTCAATCTGAAGCTACAGGGTTATTGAGGGCTGGTTACCTCAACTGTTATTTGACTGTCTCCACTCTAATTATGGAGTATTTTTTAATTGTTATTAATATAACCCTTATACTTCACTTCTGCAACAGATTTTCCCAAAGGGCAAAACAATAAACAAACAAGACAGCATGAAACGGCACACCTAGAAGTCCCCATAAGGTCTACTGTGGAGACGATAGAAGGGAGGGTATCCCATAACAAAGATTCACATGGTCCCCATTATACTGCCCTGTATTTTCACCCAGAACAGAAGGATTTATAGTTTGTTTTCACATAACGCCCTAATAAGTGTCATAAGGCCAATTCCCTATCTTGGAGACAGAAGTGCTGAACCAATTATTGCCACGAAATAGCTAAAGGGACGGGACAACTAGGGTTGAGCCTTCTTTCTCCTAGGACCCCATAGTATCCTTAAATTAATTGTTAAATAAGGTGTTTTCAGCTGTCTTCTCATTACCTTCACATTTCTCCGTAATCTGAAGACCAACTTCTTGAAGGTCCTTTAATGATGGTTTTCATATTGAAACTAGCTGAATGTAGAAAGGCGATCCAAAATAATCCCAGATCCAGTTGTGGTTGGAGACCTTCATGCATCCTCATGTTTTATGCTTCAGCAATATGGAAGCATTGTTGAGAAGGTAGATGTCTGTGAGCATTTCTAAGTGAGACTTTTCATGTCTGTATTATGAACATTTTGGAACGAATCTTTGTTGAAGTTCAGGGAGCATTTGATTTATACTAATCATGCTTGAATCCATCCTGCTGATGTCATCAATTTGTGGCTTCATGTATTTTTGCAGCTGTAAGTCTCTATTGGCCCACTGGCTGACATAATAGGCTGCATTCTTGAAGGAAGGAAGAACCTTGGGTTCCTTCAAGAAGAATTCCACTCAAAACCCAATAACTTTGGAGTAGACATCTCGAGCCCCCTAAATTTTGCTCCACCTGGGAATAATGTGAGCTACGTGTGAGGTTGCACCTTTTAGTGTTTAGTAATTAAAGGGACAGTTGATGTCCGTGAATTTAGACTTTATAGTGGGGACTTGGAGATTGCTAGAAAACGCATTCACAGCTAAGATTTTGGGTGGAGATCTCTGAGATTTGGTTGGTAAATTAGTTGTAATAAATGGTTACTGTATGTAATATACTGTATATTGCTGTGAGGTACGCTTTAAAGCACAACTAAATTAGCTTAAACTATGCAACTACTATGTGGAGAATTGCATTCGGAGCATGGCCGAAACCTTAGCCAAGGAAGAGAACCAATAAACGTGAAAGCCATATTAAAGCTGCCTACCTAGCACAGTGATACCAACAGCAAATGTATTGCTTATGGGCATTCGTACATTAGCCATAGAATCTAGAGTGTTTCACTTGTATATATAATCTTCTAGTTAGTACTTGAAACTAGTTTGATGAAACTGTTTCAAAATTTTTCATTTCTTAGAAAAAAAATCAGTTTGGTCAGTTTTGTAGTCAGAGGTGTAAGTTTGTTTTATGGACTTATCAGTAGAAAGTTGCTTATTTCTATGAATGTGTTTATAATTCCTAATATCTCACTCGATGTGGAGATAAAAACAGAATTTGAGAAGACACCTTGTTTCTGTCTAAAGGTGGTCATATACATAAAGGTTGACAAAAATGGATGATTTCAACCTTAATGAACGTTTAATAATAATACCTGATCATTTAAACCAACCGGTGACAGACCCCATCGTGTAGCCTGCCTTATTACAGCTTTTAGCCTATACACAAACAATGGTTCGTCTAATATCTTTTCTCTTTTTATAGCAAAATCACTTACAGCAATATATTGACTGTTGTCCAGTGTAAGTGTAAATCTAAGGCCACCTTGGACAACTGCATTGACTAATATCAACTAAGGCCTCACTTACATGTCCTTGTTTAAACACGTACATGAAAAAATGATACCCGTGTCCTCAGTGTTTTGCATCGGAGAGTCTGTTTTTTTCATCAGTGTCACCAGTGTTTTTTTACGGAAGGATAAAGTCATAAATAAATGACAAAGCTTTCCCTATCCTGTAAAATACGGACGGCACACGGATATCATTTATGTGCTGTACGTGAGTTTCACAGACCCATAGACTTGTATTATCCCTTTTTATCTGTGCTGCCAGAAAAAATTCTGCATGGACACATGATCCATGAAATACATGGACATGTGAACACCCCCATAGCTTGTCATGTGTGCGTGTCTATCCATGAAAAAAACGGATACAACACGTATGTGCAACATGGACGTCTGACCGAGGCCTAAAACGTGCATGCAGAATGATGGTTCTTCTATGGTTGTTGGTCTTCTTTCTTATATGTATGGCCACCTGAAGGCTCTGTGCACACTAGTGTATTTTTCCTATTTTGATGAAAAGACCATTTATTGATTTGAAAGAAAAACGACTAGAGAAGCTGTTAGCGCTATAACACCCTAGCATGCTTCTATTCTTTAATGTCTTCTGTACTTGTTGCTTCGGATGGTGGAGAACAGAGTACTGCTGTATTGAACTTAAGGCCAAGGCTGACCCAACAGTGTGCGGTCTTATGTAACCCATATTGCAGCATTACTGAATGCCAGTTATGAGGTTTTTCCCTGCGTAGGAACGTTATAGTCAGTGGAAACTTTAAAATCGCCATCTGATTGCATTATCAAAATCATGGACACCGTAAGTTCAACTTTTGCCATGTAGTCTAGGTCTTACCCTAGCCCTGCTTTGGTATTTTCGAAATTACATTTTATTGATGTATTTATCTCAGTTCTTATGAATTTTGTAATTTAGGTTACTATCTCTATTCACTGTGTGACACACTACAGCTAAGCAATCTTGGAAAAATTACAGTATGGCTGACGAATAGGAGGTTTATAATTAGAGTTGATGTGAATTGATTCACTGGACTTGGCCCATCATCCATGTCAGTATTCTGTCACCACTGGAAGGGAGCACCGAGAACTGCCTCCTACCTGAAAAAATTGGGCAATAAAAATTAAAAAAGTATATACAGAATGGGAGGAATAGGGCTAAGCAACAGCACATGTGAAAAAGACTTAGGTATACTAATAGATCACAGACTGAACATGAGTCAACAGTGTGATGCAGCATCAAAAAGGGCAAATACAATTCTGGGATGTATTAACAGAAGCATGCAGTCTAGATCACGTGAAGTCATTATCCCCCTCTACTCCTCTTTGTTCAGGCCACATCTGGAATACTGTGTCCAGTTTTGGGCACCACATATTAAAAAAGACATCAACAGACTGGAGAAAGTTCAGAGAAGACCAACTAGAATGGTGACCGGTCTGCAAACCATGTCCTATGAGGAACGGTTGCAGGATTTGGGAATGTTTAGCTTGCAAAAAAGAAGACTGAGAGGAGACTTAATAGCTGTCTACAAATATCTCAAGGGCTGTCACATTGTAGAAGGATCATCTTTATTCTCATTTGCACAAGGAAAGACTAGAAGCAATGGATGAAACTGAATGGGAGGAGACACAGATTAGATATTAGAAAAAACTTTTTGACAGTTAGGGTGATCAATGAGTGGAACAGGCTGCCACGAGAGGTGGTGAGTTCTCCTTCAATGGAAGTCCTCAAACAGAGGCTGGACAGACATCTGTCTGGGATGACTTTGTGAATCCTGCTTTGAGCAGGGGTTGGACCAGATGACCCAGGAGGTCCCTTCCAACTTATGATCTCTTCTTTTGATCATCAGCCTAGGCCCGCTGTCACATGGGTGTCATGCTGTAAAAATGATGTTGTGCCACGCTTTATAATCAAAAGAACTGCGCATGCTAAGAGTTAGGAGGCAGTTCTCAAGGCACCCGTTTATCAGGTAGAGATTACTAACGTGACCGATGGACCGAGTCCTGCCAATCAATTTGCCCCAAGTTTATTTATAATAATGACTATTCAGTGTAAATGATGCCGCCATCTGGGAATAAACAGTTAATAAGAAAATGTGCTATAGGTATATATACTTACATAGAGCAATAACAGTTGTGAATTGTGGCCACACAAAGCTTACTCTTTCTCTGTCCACCTACAGATATGTATTTTGTATTTAAAGCATTCTTCAGACCGTGGGGAAACTCTCCTGTCCAAACACAGTGGGAATTTTATACAGTTTCAATTTGTTTTAAAGAAAATCTGTCAGCAGGATGTAGACCCCAAATCTGCTCCAAACAGAATATTCAGATTCACAATGACAATCTTGTTTCTTCTGGCAGATTAGGCGTGAAGGATAACAATAACTTTGAGCACTGAATAAAAAAATGATAGAATTCATCAGGGTGAAGCCCCTCATCGAAACATGAAACCAGCCTTTCCTCTTGGAATAATTGATGTCTCAATAGCTCACAGTGTCCTCACAAGTCACCTCTAGGGCATACAGCGCATGCGCGGTGTGAAACCGAAACTGCGCTAAAACAGTTTCCTACACTGCGCATGCGAACTACTGGGCGGAAGAGCGGACGGGACAGACAGGCCCTGTGTTTATAATGACTGGTTTACATCAGGACTTCATGGTATTAGTTATTGTCACTATTATTTTTTTTTTATTTCAAATGGTAAAATTATTTTGTATCTCGTATCATGTAATAATAGACTTAGATATCGACCTCTTTCACATTTTTTATCAGAAAATAATCATTTTAAACCAGCTATAATTTCTCTCTAAAAAAAATGTCTGACAGCATCTGAATACAGCGACATTCACTAGTATTATGTTGGAATTGTATGAGATATCTATTTTCTTTGTTAGCACTAACATTTAAGGAAGAACTCATTCAGGCTTCAGTTTTTTAATTATAGTATTATAGGCTACGGGCTCTACACATGTCCGTGCATTTTCCCAGATCAGTGGTCCACACAAAATCACGTAGACACGGCCAATACTGTATTTGTGAAAAAATTGGACTCCTTATGTGTCATCCTGTAGAAATAATGTGCATTATTATTTCTTTTTTTAACAGTGAATAACTGACCATGAATAATTGAATATAGCAACTTCTGGCGCAGCTCCCACCCCCATCATTCTATTAGATAAACTAAACTGCTGGCACTTACACATTACATGTCAATAGGTGCAGGTGGAAACATTAATTTCATATGTACAGTTAAAGATTTGCGACTGACAAACTGTCCCTTTCTTTAACAAGAATGTATAGTCGAGACATTCACAGATTGGGTTGACACAGCTCTATATAAATGCAAACTCAATTGCTACAAACCCAGAGCTACACTACTTAAATAACAGCAGAGAGAAAGATTGCGTGTGAAACCCGCAAGTGAACTTCAAGCATGTACAGAATTATATAGAACTGTCAGACAAGGGCTAAATACACATAAAACATAGTGATGATAACAATCAGGTACTCCTGAGGAAGCCGTTTGTGGCGATACACGTGGGATCTCTTTGTTCCCCAATCATTTTTCCTGTACATGATACAGGAAAGCAAGATACAGGATTCTAGGAGTCTGAAACCTGCAATCGGGTGCATAACTATAGAGGGTGCAGATGATGACCTAGGAGCGTATGGGGTGGGGGCAAAAGGTCTGTTTGGCCCATATAAGAAGAACATTACTATCAGATGCATGAAAGTTTGGGGCCTATTCCCGATTTTGCATTGAGATCCAGAAGCTAATGCCTACACTTTATATGTATTTTGCATGTATGTTTACACTAATATACAGTATGGCCATCCAGCACTGGTTTCAGAGTAAAAAAATATATGTATATATATTCAGATCGTAGCCAAAAGTGTGTTCTTCGTTGTTTAGGAAAGTTAAGCAGATGGCCATTGTAAAGAAACACATACCCTGTGTATGTATATTTATTTGGTATATGTTGCAGATCCTCTTGTGGATTTTTCACAACATCTTTCTCTCTGCTGTTACTTATAGTCTGTCTTCATTATTGCTTTGAATGTAATTTATTGGACTGACCTTAAAGGGGTTGTTTGGTCAAAACCGATAATTCTGCAGTTGATCTGTGTGACTGCGGACTTATGAATCCCCCAGTGCACACACTGTGTGCTGCGGGGATTCACCAGTTTCAGACTGGGGAAGGGACGGTATGTATGAGTTATACATACTTCCAGCCAGTGGACGCGGCCTCGCTCTCCATACACTTGTATGGAGTGAGGCTGCGCCCTCTAGTTGGCCATGCCCACTGGCTGTCCTCGTCAGTGGTCAGGATGCGACTCAGGATGCGGTCAGCTCTATACAGGTGAATGGAGCGAGGCCACGTCCAATGGCCGGAAGTATGTATAACTCATACATACGGTACTTCTGTTCCAGGTCTGAAACCGGCGAATCCCTGCAGAGCACCATGCATGCGCTGGACGGATTCCTAAGACTGCAGTCACACAGAGTGACTGCAGATGTATCGGTTTTAACCAGATAACCCCTTTAAGGCGAACAGGTCAGCAAAAATGAAAAAAGAAAAAACAGAATTTACCTGCACCTATAGTGATAGGATGCAGAGTGAGCAAACCCAAAGCACTGACTTTCCAGTGAGTAGTGTGTCCATTGCCCCTGCACCCTGATGACTAGGAGCGGCTGCAGGGAGAATAGAGTAACAATTTCTTCTTGCAGCCGTACTTCCAATTTCACTGCCGCGTGGGTTTAAAATAGTATTTACCAGCAGATTACCCCTATGGCTGCAGTTAAATGACATTTTGTTTTTGCCGACAGGTTTCCTTAGGTTTTATGTAGAAATAGGAAACTGCTAACACTACAGTCACGACTGCACACGTGTCCCATTTAATGCAGTCATAATACTGTAGGAATATATTAGTACTTATCCGGGATAAACTTGCCAAAGGTTCTGCAACATTTTTTTGGGTGTCAGAAAGTCGTATTGTATTACATTTAATTTTTGCTCAAAAATGCGCAACTATATTCTCCTCTCTCACTACTTTTAAAAAAAGTGGATGTAATCTGGATATGGCTCACTATGCAAATTAGGGTTAAGACAGTTTTATTAATTGCAACTATTTTTTTTTTTAAAGTCACAAACTTTCTAAAGTAAAAACAGCTTTAGGCCAAAGTGTTATATCTAAAAGATGTGCCAAGTTTATTAAAAGTCTTGATGCACATAACAATTTATTTTATTTCTTAGATTATTTACTCCTACTTATGTGCGTTAGTGCAACAATGAGCTTTTCTGCCATAGGTTGAAATTTTTACAGTAACCATTTTCAGAAAACTTTCGTGTAGACATGTCAGAAGTATTGACTAGTTTAGGTCAAGGTGCTGCATCCTCCAACAGCTGCTGAAACAGAGTGCTCAGCCAAGTGCTGCTCACAGAAAATGGACTCAATTGGCAATAAAGTGGTTTCCAGCCTCAGATGAGAGCGACACTTGGCTGAGCACTTTCTTTCTCTTTGCTTAAGCTATTTTTTGCGGCCTCATAAATTTTGACATGTAGTTATATGTAAAAAGTTTTCTGAAAGTGCAAATCAGAAAATATGGAGTGTAAATCAGAAAATATTTTTCTGACATTTCATTACAGCAATGAATTTGATCTTTTATATGAAATAATTTATTATCACTGTATATAGTCAATATTGACTCCTATCACAAATTAATTTCTTTCTGTGTCTCTTGATGACCAGTTTGGAAAAAAAATTGAAATCCAGTGCTTTGTTCACCCTCTTGTCTAGTGTTACTTTTATGAAAAGGATCTGACGTGAAATGAACCTAGATAAAAAAAATTTCCAACAAGTTTATTTTTTTCACACGGATACAAGCAGGGGACAGGAACAGAACATGGCAACATGTTTCAAACGTAAACGGCGTTCTTTCTCAAGGAGTTGAGGAAGAACGCCATTTATGTTCAAAACTCGTCGCCATGTTGTGTTCCTGTCCCCTGCTTGTATCCTCATGGATTTTTTAAATTGTCTTGAATAAACTTGGAAAAAAAATAGTCAAATGTGAATCTGGAATCTCCCTTTCTTTTTCTCCGTTGAACACTACGCCTGTCAGAGCGCTACTCCTTGCCTCTTGGACATATTGCGGTGAGCTGGCTTTCCATTTTCTATTTATTTTTCACACCTGAAAGAATTGCTAGGCAGACTACACTTCATAATACGAAAACAACAGAAATATGATGGAATGAAAAGTGAACAGAGGCTCTAATACACATGATTGCAAAAACAAAATGTTAGTTAAAAATAACTGTACTAGTCTAAAGCCAACCACTCAAGTGTCAGAGAGAAATGGGGCAACCTGAAAAAAATCATCTTGAACACTTTCTCTGTGCTCTCAAATCATTTACATCTTTGGTTAATTTACAATATTCTGTAGATCACCGAGTACTGGTTGTTGACCTGTTCATCATGATCATTTGGAATTATTAGTTTAGAATGTCAAAAATCAATATGAATCTACAGATATGGGGTTATTCTGTAGATTAATAGCATTCTAAAGCCATGTGTCCACCATACTTAAAACCTGGCTTCTGGGAGGAAATTAACTTCATTCCTCTTCGCAGCCTCTGGCTTTCAGTCATGGAGGTGCGGCTTCAATCACCGCTCAATACATAGTGAGTTGTGGCTGTAACCATTCCCTGGCACTCTGCAGTGCTTCAGTATAGAGATGCTTGCCTGTCAGTGACAGGTCTTGATTACAACCACCGCTCACTATGTTCTGAGCGGTGACTGAAGCTGCACCTTCATGACTGAAAGCCCGAGTCTGCCAGGGGAATAAAGTTAATTTCTTCCTGGCAGATAGGCTTTCAGTGCAGTGGCAACACGACTTTACAATGCTATTAACCAGCAGATTAACAATACATCTTCCGGTTAATAGCGTTTTTAGACATGACAGGTGAATTAGACGGTGAAGATGAGCTAGTGGTTTCCATCTTAATGCCATTCAATTCTCATCTTGTGGGCATCAGGACATGCTTTGAGTTGTAGTTTTGCAATGGCTACAATGGGACACTAAAGGTTGCATTTATTAATGTTTATTAATTTTGTCCTAATTCTACTGTCCAACAATGGCAGGTGATTAAGAACAAAAAGCCCGATGTATCAAAATGTAGACTGGCGATTTAGATGAACATAATGCACAGCAGGTACAAACATACCAAAATGTACTGTGTATGCAAACTGTTTAACTGTACAGGGACCCAGAAGCCAAATTTCCCCCCCACCCACGATACACATTAGATCAATGTTGTCCGAACCCTCCGATATGGATTGGTTCAACTGACAGTCTAACATGTATGGGAGAAAAAGGTGGCACTCACCATCCGGTAAAACATTCCTTTATTTTGTCCATAACACGGGTACAGCGGGAGAGCAACGGATACCTTCTGTGAACGACGGCCGTTTCGCGCTAACTGCGCTTCAACGGTCCGATGCATAGGGCCTGTTGAAGCGCAGCCAGCGTGAAATGGTCATCATCCACAGAAGGTATCCGCTCCTCTCCCGCTGTACCCGTGTTATGGACTAAATAAAGGAATGCTTTACCGGATGGTGAGTGCCACCTTTTTTTTTTTTTTTTGGACTATAAGTGATTTATTTTTTTGGTGTGCACCCGGATTCACTCAGTCTAGTGTCCAGCCTACACCCAGGTAGATTTAAATCTCAGCTGAGATAACCACAGAAGTGCCGGCAACACACCTCTTTTAAACGGTTTTAACATTTGTTGGAGCCCACGCAATTTATTGTTGGGGGAAATATCGATCAGGGATGCTTGATTTCGGACAGACGATCATATTATCTCCTGCCAGGCTAGTCTAAAGGCAGCTTTCTCAGTCAAAACATACTCAGACGAAAGAGTGTTCTTTTGTATAGAAGAGCTGGCCAAGATGGCTGTTGGCTGAACTATTGTTCGGCTAACGTGTATGGTGGGCTTAAGGATGGGTTGTTTAGCTGGCATTGAATGTTTAAAAACAATTGGTCAGGTTCTATTATGAGTGCAACTTGATTTTGGTCCATACTTTGCAATTTGGGGCATATTTCACCAAATTTTTAAAACATGTTTGCACCACATTTAGAAAGGGAACTACTTTGAGGGGAAAAAGAGGCATGGCCTAATGAATAAGAATGTGTGCAAAACTGTGCCAAGATTTAGGGCAAAAGAATGGCTCAAGGTAAGCCAACCAAAAGTATCTAAGGAGCGGCAAATTTATCATGCAGCTTAAGTCTCTGTGATAAATTTGGTCTTTTTGTGGACTTCCAAGTCTTTGGATAGGATTAGTAAATCTGCCCTAATGTTTTTTTTATTACTAAATGGTATAATCTAGCATAAGATATAAATTAATTCCTGTATATTAAAAGTGTTTTATCGTATGAAAAATAGGTCTGCACCCCACCCCACCTTTCTGTAAAAATTAGGTATTTTTCCTCATCGATCAGCCTTTTGTATATCTCATTTACAAAATATAGTATACTTCGGTCAAAATAAAGAATTTTGTGCAAAGTCACAGCAAGTGTAATATGGTGGTTTGCTACTAACACGTGGCAGTTTATCACTTATTGAAAAGCTCTAATAATTATCTGGTAATAGCTCTGGCTTTGACAGAAAGGAAAGAGGAGAGGCTTTTACAGCAACTGAAATCAGTATTCAATCACTGTATATATTTTAGATGTCAAAAGGAAACCTTTGTGAAAATTTCTCCTACTTTTATTTTTTGTTATCAAAATTAAAGGTTCCTAATGGTTCCGAAAATTAGCAACTCTCCGGTTCTATTCCCGACTTTTCCTACATTAGTTTAATAGCCTATATTAACATTGCTGCTTATGATTTAACAAAACACAATATGCAATAATACGTAGTTTACCATGTAATCTTAAAATCACATTATCCAGAATGCTTAACATTACATATTAAGAATCGTAGGGTAAGAACAAGCATGGTTACTTGGGAATGTTGCATGAAAATCATTGTATTGCACTCATTTATCAGAATGAAATCATTGTGCCCTTGAATTAGATATAGCTTTCTCAGATAGCGTGCATTTCGTAATATTTCTTATGTGCCAGTATTAATTGCAAGTGATTTTTTTTTTAAATAAAAAAATATATACTCTCAGAAATCTAGATCTTCTTATATAATCATATCTTAAGAGAAAATATCTAAATGTTCACCTATAGACTTCTAAGTAAAGGATATGCTAACACGACATAGAACGTCAAATATATTGTCAGTAAAATAAAGTCTTAACTATACTTAAGGGTAAGACCGTTTGGCGCACCGATGACTTCACAACTGATTACATTTGTGAGAAGATTTCTTGGGTTGAAGCGGGAATATGCGTTTTCAGTAAGAAAATTTTAATGGATACTGTTGTCTGGATGCAAATAACTAACTATGGTAGACTCTAATGACAAGGTAATCAGACCTTTGTTAGGGTCACGTTAGAGATGGTGGAACCTCCACCGATAATGAGAATTGGTTCAAGAGGGGATTTTAATGGAGACATCTGCTGTCTTCAATCAAAATAAATTTAGGGAACAAACATGTCCCAAATTGATCAGCTATGGAAAGTCTATTTTTTTTTACTGGCTATATGACTGTACATGCAGAGCAGAAGTTGTTGATTTGTGACATCAGTAGGAGTATAAGCCCATAACATTTCTTTGTATATAATAGAACATATTAAATTATAACTATTACATTTTTGAATTTCTATAATGGTTAACTTAAGAGGGTATTCCCATTATTTAAAGTTAATGGATTGGGAATGACTTACTGTCCCGAGATTGGATTGGAGGTGCACATGCTCAACCTTTGCTTCGTTCATTATCAAAGGGACTGATGGAAATAGCCAAGCACTGTACTAGGCTTTATCTGGTTGTCCCATGGGCAAAGTAAAGGTCAAGCATGCCCAACCCAACTTCATTCATGATAGGGTTATGCAAATCTCCATTCTCAGGTCTCAGATCCTCATTGTTAAAATTACTGGTGTTCAACATGCAAGTGAACAATATGCTGTGCTATATCCTGTGGGAAGAATATAGCTTTCAATTCTGGAAAACTCCCTTCTCAAGAGAGGACATGAAGCTGGCAAGCAATTGACCATCAACAGCTAGCTAGGTATGACAACCCCTTCTATTAGTTTGCCAAGAAAAACTGGTCGCACCTGCACATTATTTCTGAACAGATTTATTACTACACAGCACAGATTGCGTGAATAATTGTGATACCATGTAATACAGGATATCACAGTCTTTACAGCAGCTCCATGCTCTTCCTGATCGAGTCCCGAGTGGTATGGAGCATTTCATCCCCATATAGACTTTTGTATTAAAATGATAAGTTCTCTCTAAAACAGTTTTAGTAATTACTTACATGTTTTTATGACTTATGACATTATTTCCATTGTATTTTCGTTACGAGGACCCGATGATGATTTACATGTTATTAGCATAGATTGTTTTTTTTTTAATCTTTATCATGTCATAACCAGGATATGTACAGTATATTGATATGAGACATTACAGTCTAATATTCTGTGATAGGAATAGAGTGCAAGAGTTCGCAGACAGTGGTCCTCCTATACCTAAACATCATACTATTTTTTATGTTACATTTTTACCCTTTTTCCAACTTGCATCATGTGCCGATATTAGTTTTGTTAATTAAAGTTAGAGATGGGTGAATTTATTTGGGTGAAGTTGAATTTCACAAGCATCCATATTCTCAATATGGAGTTTTGATAATACATGCTGCACAAATTTGTAGAAAGCTGGAAAATTTACATGGTGCCTTCATTCTAGAATGGGACTTCCGGCCAAGACCAGAGGCCACTGCAGGTGACAAGGTTGCATTTGATGTCATACCCTTGTAATGTACTGGGACTTCCGAGGCCTGGAATTCCCATTCTAGAGTGAAGACACGTGGCATGCGACGGCCGAAAGAAGAGACCCTGACAAACAGACATTGGGCACCGAGCAACAGAGTGACCAGAGAGGTATTATTTTCTTTTTAACATCTTCTGCTAATTATGCTTTGGGTCTGGAGACCCTCGAGTGTGAAAGAATACTCAATTGACAGAGCATAACGTTGCTGAAAATCGAATTTTCCTGGTAAAACCCGTGTTTTGCTGAATTTGAGTCTCGACAGGTACGCTCATCTCTAATTAATATCATGACTTTTTAACAATATTATATATATCAAGGCTACAGATGGTGTCACAAATCACCAAAATGTCACAGCTTTCTTGTTTGAAGGGTCAGTTTCCAGGCAGAATGATAGATTATAGTTCTAGTACTAGTAGTTATAATTGTACTTTGTAAAGGGGCATTGCCATAAGCTATATAAAATACCTCTACCAAAACTACTCACTATCATTAAAATGAAAAAAATTAAAACTTTGCTAAGGCTAAAAAAGGTAAAGTTTCAGAAAACATTTTTGGAAATTTGTACATAAAGAAAATGGTTTACCCAATGTCTGCCAATGATAGTTGTAAAATAACTGTTGTTGAAGTTGAGTTCTTAAGACATTTGGCAGTCATTCAATAAAGCGCATTATATATTGTGGTCCAGAATGAATATGAATGTGTGCTGGTGCTACGTCCAAGGACAGTGTCTCTCTACTTTCTTATTAAATGCCAATATTCTAATTGCAAATGTTTGAGGAATGTGTTGTTGCTTAATCATTGGTGAAGGATATGTATTATCACATTGGTTGCGGCACAAGAGCGTTCGTATAAATCTGTTTCACTTGTAGGACAAGAGTCATACAAATCTTGTTTTTGCTTAAGTTAGACTTGTTTTTAAACTTGATATTTATTTCTATGATGACCTTGAAATCATTTTTGGAAAACCTCAAACTGGTTTGTTCAATTCAAAATGTTGTTTACAAACCTTTCGATACTTGATATATTATAATGTAATAAAGAAGAACTGTTCATACTATGTATTTCAATTGTGGTATTTTTTTCTTTTCTTTGTGAATTGATCTACTACATTTAACTATTCTAACAAAAAGTTTCCCGAAACCCACCCTGCCGGGTGCAGAAGTCATTCTGCATCAAGACTGAGATTTCATTGACCGTTCTTCATTAAAGTTTCTTGTAGTTCGCAATCTGTGAATATATTGAACTCCTCTTTAAAGCTGTATTTTGTTAAAGAGGTTTTCCACCTCACCATTTTTTTAATAACGCAGATATAAAGATATAATCAGAGGCAATACCAATATGAACTAAAGTATACACTCTTTTGAGACTGGTTGCCAGGAACGTGCTGCATGACAGCACCTTTGAAAAATAGTTGTTGGACAATGTATTCTTAACAACCTGGATCCATTTCAGGGGTCTTTTAAAGTTAGCAACAGTGATGCAAATGTTTTGAGTATGTTAAATTTGAAGGGGTGATGTACCAATTATAGCAACTCTTCTCAGCTCTCATACTGTAAAGATGTCAGCATACGGATCACCACCTTGAACAGATCTCCACTGTGAGATGACCTCCCATGTTAAAAACGCAAATAATTCATAGTTTTTGCAGTTTTGCAGAGAACCTGTCAGCACAATTTTACATGTTAAAAAAGTGGCATGGCCATAATGGGACTTCTATACTGATTACATAGATACTTTTGGGGAATAAATTAGCAGGACTGTAGAGAGGGTCCTTGGCTCCTGATCTGGGCCGTCTGCCTTTGGTGTCTGTATCTGCCTTCTGTTTGAAAGCATGCAACAGCAGATTGATCTCCCGGTGGTCTTTAATAAAATGGCACCGTGGCAGCGCATGCCATTTTATTGAAGAACGTCAAGAGGTTAAACTTCGCATGCACTGCCGGTTTATTGAAGACCACCAGCAGATCAATCTATGTAAATACCGCTGTGAAGAACTCAGCCGGCCGCCACACGGTAGCCCGGGTATCACAGCTTCTGATACCACCGCCGCTACCAAATGTGACGGACGATCCCTTTCCTCCCACGTCACCAATGGGACGTAACTCCACAGGTACAGCTCTCCGGCGCCCCCTTTGTCTCAGGTCAGTAAGAGAACTGCACCTAGAGCAAATGGCCGCCGGGGAAGGTGTCCTGCTACCCACTGGGTATTCTAAGATTCGTGATCAGAGTAAAAGCATCAGCCCAAGATTAATTTTATGGTTTAATTTGCCTTAAGGGCGCACTAGATAATTACAGAAATATACAGTAAAGCTATACAACGTAACTACAATGGAATGGCAGTCAGAGTAAAAATACAACAATAATGTACAAGGCTTAAAGGTATAAGCTATGGATCAATATTACCGGGTATTATGGTCATGGGAAGGCCTTGGCTCTGCCATTCCCAGGTACAGTCTTCAGTTCCTGAATAGTCCCTTGGTCTTTCATAGACCATCTTCTTGGCTTCTGTGTGTGAAATGGAATGAGACCAGCAGCCTGGTCATGGCTAGTTCTTAAACCTGCTAGGCCCATCCCCATTGCTTTGAAGCACGCATATTAACTGGCCTGCCATTCATATGGAGCAGGAAACAATGGCATGAGCTTGGGCTATATTTACCATACGACTGACCATCTTATTCAGTCACTGGCCTAAACTAATTAGCATGTAAAGGCCTATTGATTCCTAGTTGACATCAAAACCTGTCGTACTGGAAATGCTAATAGGCAATGTGTAGTTAAAAGTCTGTGGCTGTGTGAACTGACAAAATGGAGGCTGGTACAGGCCCTATACAAAATGGCGACAACCTTTTCCTTACACCTCCCTGCTTTTGAGGGCGCTAGGGGGTATCACATTCCTGTGTTCCCCCGTGCGCCCTACCGCACCCTCTCCTTGCCGGGACAACCCATCAGCGTTACCATGGTCACTGCCCTTTTTGTGGCGAATGGTGAAATGGTACTGTTGGAGAGCGAGGCTCCAGCGTAGCAACCTCCCATTCGTCCCAGAGACCGTGTGTAACCAGCTGAGGGGGTTGTGGTCTGTTTCCACGGTGAATTGGCGTCCGTACAAGTATGGCTGCAGACGCTGCAGGGCCCACACAATTGCCAGACATTCCTTCTCCATCGTGGAATAGGCCACTTCCCTCGGCAGGAGCTTCCTGCTCAGGTACAAAATGGGGTGTTCATGGCCCGTAGTGTCAACCTGGCTGAGCACAGCACCGAGGCCGAAGTCGCTGGCGTCGGTCTGCACTAAGAATGGCCGCGTGAAGTCGGCTGCCTGTAGTACAGGAGAACTAGAAAGGGCGGTCTTGAGCGCCTGGAAAGCTGTCTCGTAGGCGACTGTCCAGTCGACTGCGACGGGCAGCCTTTTCTTGGTGAGGTCCGTCAGGGGCTTGGCCAGGGCACTATAGTGTGGAACAAACCTCCTATAGTACCCAGCAGTACCCAAAAAGGACATCACCTGCTTCTTGGTCCTGGGGATGGGCCAGGATGCGATGGAATCCACCTTCCCGGGCTCTGGCTTCAGAGCTCCCCCACCTACCTGGTGTCCCAGGTAGTGGACCTCACTCATACCCAGCTGGCATTTTTCCGGCTTAATGGTCAAGCCTGCTCGCTGGATCCGCCCGAGCACCTGCGCCAGGTGCTCTAGGTGATCCTCCCAGGTGGGACTGAAGATGGCAATGTCATCCAGGTACGCGGTCGCATACCCTTCCAGTCCCTCGAGCAGCGTGTTGACCATCCGCTGAAAAGTGGCAGGGGCATTCTTCATGCCGAAGGGCATCACCGTGGACTCGTACAGTCCGAATGGGGTGATAAAGGCAGAGCGTTCCCGTGCCCTAGGGGTCAGGGGAATCTGCCAATACCCCCTGCTCAGATCCATGATGGTCAGGTACTTGGCCCCGGCCAGCTGGTCGAGCAGGTCATCGATGCCGCATTGGGTACGCATCGGTGACCGTCACAGCGTTGAGCCCCCTGTAGTCCACGCAGAACCGCGTAGTTCGGTCCTTTTTAGGGACGAGGACTACAGGCGAAGCCCACGCGCTGTTGGACGCTTGGATCACCCCCAGCCTCAGCATCTCGTCTATCTCTTGGCGCATCTGCTGCTGCACCTCAAGAGAGACCCGATATGCTGAACGCCGGATTGGGGGGTGGTTGCCAGTGTCCACGTCATGGACTGCTGCTCAGTCCTTCCAGGCAGGCTGCTGAACAGCTCCCGGAAGGGGTGTAGGGTGGCCCCCAGCTGGGAACGTTGGTCCTCCGAGAGCTGGTGGCCAACCCCCACATCCTCGATGGATCCACCCGCCTTGGCTTGGGTGAGCAGATCGAGGAGGGTTTCTGCCTCTCCTTCCTCTGGAAGGTTGCACACTGGGTGAGCATAAGCCTCCCGCTCATGATGGGCCTTCATCATGTTCACATGGAAGGCCTTCCTCCTTCCACGGGCGTGGTCCAGGGTGACCAGGTAGGTGACGGCGTTGAGCTGCTCGTGCACGAGGTGTGGACCCTCCCAGGCCGCCTGAAGCTTGTTTTGTGGTACGGGGACCAGTACCCACACCTTTTGACCCACCTGGTAGGTCCGCTCACAAGCATTCTGGTCGTACCATCGCTTCTGGTCAGCCTGAGCTTGGGCCATATTGTCATGCACCAGCCGTGTCAAGGCCATCATTCGGTCCCGGAAGCGCACGACATACTCAATGACCGACACTCCAGGGGTGGCTAAATCCCCTTCCCATGCTTCCTTCACCAGAGCAAGGGGCCCCCGTACACATCGCCCGTACAGGAGCTCAAAGGGGGAGAACCCCGTTGAGGCCTGTGGAACCTCCCGGTAGGCAAACAGCAGGTGTGGGAGATACCGCTCCCAGTCTCTCCCGTGGGAGTCGACCAACATCTTCAGCATCTGCTTTAAGGTGCCATTGAACCGCTCACACAAGCCATTGGTCTGTGGGTGATACGGGCTGGCCACCAGATGTTGCACCTGTACCTGCTTACAGAGAGACTCCATCAGCTGTGACATGAACTGGGTCCCTCGGTCGGTGAGCATTTCCTTGGGAAACCCCACTCTGGAGAAAATCTCCAGTAAGGCAGTGGCCACTTTGTCGGCCCGAATGGACGACAAAGCTACCGCCTCCGGGTACCGGGTGGCATAGTCCACTACCGTTAGTATGAAGCATTTCCCGGAGCGGCTGGGAGTGGACAGAGGTCCAATGAGATCCACAGCCACCCTCGAGAAAGGCTCTTCGATGATGGGCAGAGTTACCAGTGGGGCTTTGGGGCGCGGCCCCGCCTTCCCCACCCTCTGACAGGTGTCACATGAACGGCAGTAGGCTATCACCTCGGTCCTTCATTCCAGGCCAGTAGAAATGCTGAGCTAGCTGGCCCTGGTTTTAGTGATCCCTAAGTGTCCGGCCATTGGAATCTCGTGTGCGATCTGCAACAATTCCGCCCTGAACGGATGGGGCACCACTAACTGTCGGTCCCTGGGCCACGCCTCCGGTGAACCCTGCTGGACCGTTACCCGGTACAGCCGTCCCTGGTCCCAGACCACTCGCTCGCGGTCGGACTCCAGGGGAGGCTGCGCCGCCTGTTCCTTGAGAGTCTTCAGGCTAGGGTCAGCTTCCAACGCTGCCTGAAATCCCTGACTAGATATGGCAAGAATTGATGAAACTGCCCTGTCCTCTGTCAGTTCCCCGGGATCTGTCTCCTGGCTACTGTCTGACTCGGCAGCCACTTGGTCAGAGAGGGGGAAACCGTCGGACCTCCGCGAGGCTCCTTGGGCTTCAGCGCTCCCACTCCTGGTAACAGCGGCCACGACCGCTGAGACCACGGGTAGCGCCTGCTTTCCCTCCTCCTCTGACCAAGTCGCCGGGTCAGGCAGACTTCCCTGACTTCCTGACATCCTGGATGTGGGGAACTCCTGACCTGGGGTCCTACCTGGTGGCTCCTCTCCCGGGACACCCCCTCCCCCCATGGCCTGTTCCTCTTCCTGCAGGGGCCCTAGACTCAGCAGGCTGGATTCACTTAGGGGCCCTACACTGCCCATAGCAGCCCCTCCCTCCACCTCTGAGCTCTCCCCTACAGCCTCCTCACCTGTCCTCACTGTGAGCCCTGTGTGTGTAGTGTCAGTGCATGGCTTACCATCAGGTTTCACTCCCTCCTCCACTGTTGGAGGCACATTCAATACATTAACATTAGCATTCACAGTAGAGTCATGACATTCTTGGGGAGCCGGACTTGGGGGTTCAGTGGCCACATACTGGGACACTAGCCGCCCCAAATCGGTCCCAAGCAACACATTTGCAGGAATATTCGGCGTTACTCCCACCTCCCGCATCCCCCTCCCGGCACCCCAATCCAAATACACCTTGGCAACGGGCAGCGCCGGTTCAACGCCTCCAATTCCGGAGACGGAAAGGGTTTTCCCAGGTACCAAGTCTTGAGGTGACACCACCTCAGGGCGTACCAGGGTTCGTTCAGCGCCTGTGTCCCGCAGTCCCATGACCGCTGAGCGGCCGATGGTGACGGGTTGGTAATTGTCTAGGGACCTCCCACCACCCCCTCCCACACACAAAACAGTGGACGGTCTCTGGGACAGGGATGGGGCCTTCTGGCGCTGGGGACATGCAGCCTTAAAGTGTCCTGGCTGATTGCAATTATGGCAACGTCTGGGTTCTGTTCCTGGCCTGGAGAGGGCAGCAGGGGGGTACACCCCTTGCACTCTGGGGGCTGGATATGGGGCTGGGGCAGGATTGGGCTTACCCCCTCTCCAGGTGCTGCTGGCAGGCTTCTTTGGCTCCGGCGCCCTGTTGTTGGCATACTCGTCTGCCAGGGCGGCTGTAGCAGAAGCCCCCTTTGGTTTCCGGTCACGGAGGAACTGCTGGAGGTCTTCTGGGCAGTTCCACAAAAATTGCTCCACGACAAACAGTTCCT
This sequence comes from Oophaga sylvatica, assembly GCA_033576555.1. Classification (NCBI taxonomy): domain Eukaryota; kingdom Metazoa; phylum Chordata; class Amphibia; order Anura; family Dendrobatidae; genus Oophaga; species Oophaga sylvatica. Next base: position 368,702,835 of record JARQOD010000006.1, read on the forward strand.
GGACCTCCTGGCGGGTAGTGAGCTCTAGACCCGAGGTCCAGTGCTCCGCAGCTCTCAACAGGGCCCGCATGTGGTCGGTCCAGGTGTCCTTTGAACCCCGCTGCAGGCTCCTGAACTTCCTGCGGTACGACTCCGGGGTGAGGTTGTAGTGCTGGATCAGGGCCCGCTTGATGCTGTTGTAGTCCTGCTCCTCCCCAGCAGGTAAGTCCCCAAAACTTCCAGGGACTTACCCCTCAAACGGGGGGTCAGGTACCTTGCCCACTGATCCGGGGCCAGATGATGTTGGAGGCATGTCCTCTCAAAAGCCAGCAAAAAGGAATCCAGGTCTCCATCCTTTTCAAGCAAGGGAAAGTCCTCTGCCCGGACCTTGGAAGCCTTTGTCTCCAGTGGGCCTGGTGCGTCCAGCGGGGGCCCGTGCTGAGCCATCTCCAGTCGGTGCTGGCGCTCCGCAGCTTCACGGCGTTCTGTAGCCTGCAACACACGTTCTGCATGCTCACGCTCTGCTGCTCTCTCTGCCGCTGCTTGCTCACGCTCCGCAGCTGCTTGCTCACGCTCTGCTGCTCTCTCTGCCGCCACCAGGAGTCTTTCATAGGCGGCGTCATTACCAGCCTCAAGCTGCGCCATAGCCGCTTGGAAGAGGGTCTCCGATCTGGACAGGCTGGGACGGGCAGGGGGTGGGCAGTCCACTGTGAGACTGAGCACGGGGGTCGGGCTCCTTGGGGAGCCCTGGCTGAGCTCCCCCTCGTCGGTATCTAACCCCTCATAGACCACAGCATTGGCCTCCCCCTTTGCCCTACTCCTGGTGCCTTCCACCATCTTGGGAACCTTTGGTTACTGAAACACAGCTACAACCCTGACCTTGCACACAACTTGTTATATTTACACTCTGACCGTCTAGCGCTGGGCTGACCTTAAGACCCCAGCAGTGAAAGTACTACTGGTAGTCTCTAGTGTCTGGGAGTAGGGGTCCCACGCACACTATTACTCTGATCCCACCGCTGCCACCAATTTGTGAAGAACTCAGCCGGCCGCCACACGGTAGCCCGGGTATCACAGCTTCTGATACCACCGCCGCTACCAAATGTGACGGACGATCCCTTTCCTCCCACGTCACCAATGGGACGTAACTCCACAGGTACAGCTCTCCGGCGCCCCCCTTTGTCTCTCAGGTCAGTAAGAGAACTGCACCTAGAGCAAATGGCCGCCGGGGAAGGTGTCCTGCTACCCACTGGGTATTCTAAGATTCGTGATCAGAGTAAAAGCATCAGCCCAAGATTAATTTTATGGTTTAATTTGCCTTAAGGGCGCACTAGATAATTACAGAAATATACAGTAAAGCTATACAACGTAACTACAATGGAATGGCAGTCAGAGTAAAAATACAACAATAATGTACAAGGCTTAAAGGTATAAGCTATGGATCAATATTACCGGGTATTATGGTCATGGGAAGGCCTTGGCTCTGCCATTCCCAGGTATAGTCTTCAGTTCCTGAATAGTCCCTTGGTCTTTCCTAGACCATCTTCTTGGCTTCTGTGTGTGAAATGGAATGAGACCAGCAGCCTGGTCATGGCTAGTTCTTAAACCTGCTAGGCCCATCCCCATTGCTTTGAAGCACGCATATTAACTGGCCTGCCATTCATATGGAGCAGGAAACAATGGCATGAGCTTGGGCTATATTTACCATACGACTGACCATCTTATTCAGTCACTGGCCTAAACTAATTAGCATGTAAAGGCCTATTGATTCCTAGTGGACATCAAAACCTGTCGTACTGGAAATGCTAATAGGCAATGTGTAGTTAAAAGTCTGTGGCTGTGTGAACTGACAAAATGGAGGCTGGTACAGGCCCTATACAAAATGGCGACAACCTTTTCCTTACAACCGCCACGGCGAGGATGGCACAAACTTTCAAATAGGAGACAGCTAAAGACACCAGAAGAAGGCGGAGTGTCCAGGGCAGGAGCCAAAAACCTACCTGTTATGTTACGGTAGCTGAGGAGTGCAGGTAAAAAAGGAAATACACCAGAGCAGTTGGAATCTATGAGATTGCAGTACCCTGACTAACCACCGCAACTAGAGGCAGCCGTGGAGCGTTCCTACGATGGTCCTAGACGCCTCGTCACAGCCTGAGAAACTAACTACACCTAAAGATAGAAATAGGAAAGCTATCTGCCCCGGAGCAGAACCCCAAAGATAATAGAAAGCCCCCAAACATGTAATGGCGGTTAGACAAGAGGAAATACTGACACAGAAAGAAAATAGTATGAGCAAACGCTGGGGCCCAAACTATCTAAATAGAAAAGGACAGGAAGGGTACTTACTGCAATCCCAGAAAACCCTGAAAAGCACCAACTCTACTAATTTCAAAATCACCTGAGATCACACGACCTCTACCACCTAAATTAGTTCTCTGGTGTAACAAAAACAGCAGCCACTGAAAAAACTGCAAAAAGCAAAGTACAAAACACAGTGGCTGGACTAAACTGAGAGGGCAAAAGCCCCCGGAGGGGACCCAGAAGGCCCCACAGAAGTGCAGGACAAAATGCAAAAATATAGCAAAAACACAAAATAAGAAATTGTCTTATCTGATAGCAGGAGATGCAGACACGACACAGCAGGCTACAAGGGAAACTGGAAAGAAGGATTCAGACCAGAACAATTGATCACCGGCAACCCTGATGGGAAAATGATTCCCTTAAATAAGACCAATCAGTAACACCTGATTCCCAATCCTCACTAGTACCGCTTGTAACCACCAGAGGGAGCCTCTGCTCAGAACTCATCTCAAACCCATTCACAACAGTACCCCCCCTTGAGGAGGGGTCACCGAACCTCATTTGAGCAACCAGGTCGGTCAGGATGAGTTCTATGATACGCACGGATAAGTCTCCTAGCATGGATGTCCGAAGCAAACACCCAAGAATTATCTTCCTGACCATAACCTCTCCATTTAACCAAATACTGGAGTCTTCGTCTAGAAAAACGAGAATCCAATATTTTCTCAACCACATACTCCAGATTGCCCTCAACCAAAACAGGGTCAGGAGGCACAGCAGCAGGAACCACTGGCTCAACAAACCTCTTCAACAAGGACTTGTGGAACACGTTATGGATCTTAAATGTCCCTGGAAGAAGCAAACGAAAAGAAACAGGATTAATAATCTCCATGATCTTATAAGGTCCAATGAACCTAGGCTTAAATTTAGGAGATGCTACTCTCATAGGAATATTCTTTGAGGACAACCAGACCAAGTCCCCCACTTTAAACCGAGGACCATCAGTCCTATGCCGGTTAGCAAACCGCTGGGCCTTCTCCTGAGAGAGGGACAACCTCTCCACTACCTGCTCCCAAATCTGCTGCATACGCTCAACAACAGAGTCAACACCTGGACAGACAGAAGCCTCCGTCTGTCCTGAAGAAAATCGAGGGTGAAACCCAGAATTACAGAAAAACGGAGACATCAAAGTGGCAGAGCTAGCCCTATTATTAAGAGCAAACTCAGCCAAAGGCAAAAAAGAGACCCAGTCATCCTGATCAGCAGACACAAAGCATCTTAGATAAGTCTCCAATGTCTGGTTTGTTCTCTCAGTTTGACCATTGGTCTGAGGATGAAATGCCGAGGAGAAAGACAATTGAACACCCAGTTTAGAACAAAAAGTCCTCCAAAATCTGGAAACAAACTGGACTCCTCTGTCAGACACAATGTTCTCAGGAATGCCGTGTAAACGAACCACGTGCTGAAGGAACAACGGCACCAATTCAGAGGAGGAAGGCAACTTAGGTAATGGCACAAGATGTATCATTTTGGAAAACCTATCACAAATTACCCAGATGGTGGTCATTCTCTGAGAAACAGGAAGATCGGAAATGAAATCCATAGAGATATGGGTCCATGGTCTCTTGGGCACAGGCAATGGCATCAACAAACCACTAGAGCGAGAGCAAGGCTTGGAGCGAGAGCAAGTCCCGCAGGACTGCACAAATTCCCTGACATCGCGAGACAAGGTAGGCCACCAAAAGGACCGACTAACCAAGTCTCTGGTACCAAAAATTCCGGGATGCCCAGCCAATGCGGAACAATGAATCTCAGACATCACACTCTTTTTCCATTGGTCCGGGACAAACAATTTTCCAACAGGGCAGCGCTCGGGCCTATCCTCCTGACACCCTCCAGAGCAAGTCTCAAATTAGGCGAGATGGCGGAAAGAACTACACCCTCCTTCAAAATAACAGAGGGATCAGACAGCTCAGGAGAGTCCGCAAGGAAACTCCTCGAGAGGGCATCCGCCTTAACATTCTTAGTGCCAGGAAGAAAGGAAACCACAAAATTAAAACGTGTGAAAAACAAGGCCCACCTGGCCTGTCTAGGATTGAGTCGCTTGGCAGATTCCAGATAGACCAGATTCTTATGGTCCGTAAGGACCACCACCTGATGTTTGGCTCCCTCCAGCCAATGTCTCCACTCTTCAAAAGCCCACTTCATGGCCAATAACTCCCGATTACCCACGTCATAATTACGTTCAGTAGGAGAAAATTTTCGAGAGAAAAAGGCACAAGGGTTACTTTTAGAGGTCTCTGGATCTTTTTGGGACAAAACGGCACCTGCCCCAATTTCAGAGGCATCAACCTCCACCTGAAATGGCAGAGAAACATCAGGCTGCCGTAGAACAGGAGCAGAAGTGAATCTCTGCTTAAGTTCCTGAAATGCAGAGACTGCCTCAGGAGGCCAATTCACCACATCAGAACCCTTTCTGGTCAAATCAGTTAATGGTTTAACAATAACAGAGAAATTACCAATAAATTTACGATAAAAATTGGCAAAACCCAAAAATCTCTGAAGAGCCTTTAATGAAGTAGGTTGGACCCAATCACAGATGGCCTGAACCTTGACCGGGTCCATTTCAATAACAGATGGGGACAAAATGAATCCCAGAAATGAGATCTTCTGTACGCCAAAAAGACACTTTGATCCCTTCACATACAGAGCATTCTCTCTCAAAATCTGGAATACAGTTCGAACATGTTTCACATGAGAGTCCCAGTCATTAGAAAAAATCAAGATATCATCCAAATAAACAATCAGAAACTTGTCCACAAAATCCCTGAAAATGTCATTCATGAAGGACTGGAAGACGGAAGGAGCATTAGTGAGCCCAAAGGGCATCACAAGGTACTCAAAATGCCCTTCAGGGGTGTTAAATGCCGTCTTCCATTCATCCCCGTGCTTAATGCGAATAAGGTTATACGCCCCCTGAGGTCAAGCTTGGTAAACCAAGTAGCGTTTTTCACCCTGGAAAACAGGTCAGAAATCAAGGGTAACGGGTATTGATATTTCACAGTAATATTGTTCAAGAGACGATAATCAATACACGGCCTTAATGAACCATCTTTTTTGGCCACAAAGAAAAAACCGGCACCTAAGGGTGAAGAGGATGGTCTGATATGACCCTTCTCCAATGATTCCTTGATATAAGACCGCATAGCGTCATGTTCAGGTACAGACAAGTTAAAAAGGCGACCCTTAGGGAATTTACTACCTGGCACTAATTCAATAGCGCAGTCATAGCTCCTATGGGGAAGCAAGATATGCAGCAATACTCCGAACCTCAGTGGCAAGCTGATCCACACGGCCAGACAACTGTGCAAACTCCATTGGGAGAAAAGATCCTCCCCAGCACCCAGAGATACAGAGGGAAAAAAAAAAAAAAATGCAACAAACAGAAAAATATCTCTGACAACTTTTCTTCCTTCAAAATATTTTTTCCCTTCTGTGAGTACCATACAATTTTTTAGGCCGGTGATACTGTTATGTTACGGTAGCTGAGGAGTGCAGGTAAAAAAGGAAATACACCAGAGCAGTTGGAATCTATGAGATTGCAGTACCCTGACTAACCACCGCAACTAGAGGCAGCCGTGGAGCGTTCCTACGATGGTCCTAGACGCCTCGTCACAGCCTGAGAAACTAACTACACCTAAAGATAGAAATAGGAAAGCTATCTGCCCCGGAGCAGAACCCCAAAGATAATAGAAAGCCCCCAAACATGTAATGGCGGTTAGACAAGAGGAAATACTGACACAGAAAGAAAATAGTATGAGCAAACGCTGGGGCCCAAACTATCTA